>JAFELO010001108.1:0-14942 GCA_017140195.1 Eumaeus atala | reverse complement strand
CCCCTACTAGCCCCCCCCCCTCAACGGGCCACCAGCTAAACCTGGAAAAAAAAGGTTTTACTTCAAATGAGTTACAATCGTAAAAAACTGACGCAAAAATAAAAAATGTACTATATCAATACCTTCTAGAGAGATCCAGAGCTGGCAGCAGCTTCAGTAAACTAGTTTTAAATTTGAGCAATAAAAAGTTTAAAATTGCAGCTCAATCGACCCTCATGAGCGATAAGCCTCGCTAACATGATTAACACCAGCGTAAAGCGCCTTATGCTGCCACAAAAGAAAAAATCAAATGTCAGCGAGCGTACGATTGAGGGTAAATTGCGTTTTCCTTTGTATTCGTTTTACCAACCAAACGAATTGTACAAAATTTATAAAATTTTACGTTGGTAACGTAAAACGTTGGCGAAAAAAAAGTTGCAGAGAGATCCCAATTCCATAACATCGTAGGTTCACTATTATTTATTGTATCTATCGCGCATTTTTTATATAAACTGTACTATGACTCTTTTATACAATGTATTGAACAGTGATTTTCTTTCTCCTCCCAGCGTCAGTCTTCCTTTTTCTTCTACTTAAATAGTGCCTTCGTAATCTATTTGTGTTATAAACAAATATTTAATATATCTTAAGTATTGTCGATACACTTAGTACTAGCGTTGAGTGACAATTCTTTGTTATAGCTAATGGTGGTGTCAAAAAGAAACTAGGAGCCATAGCATTTGGTGACTACCGCCTATCTGATCGGTTATGCCCAAAGAGTACAGTCAGCACGATTCGCGACAGCATAACTAGTAATTTTTCTCTTTATAGTATACACATACAAGGAACACACATAGGGCAAACAAGAAATCGGAGCCTCTTGATGTGTATACATCTACCCTCCTTTCCTCCTCCCGTCCAATCCGTACGAAACATGACAGCATAACTGTGATTTTACGGCAGCGTCATGTGAGCGAGAGGTACTGCCTCGGTCATCCCATCATAATTTGGGCCAATACAGCATGGTATTATTTTTATTTAATTACATTAGCTGAAAGCAGCGAAACTGACGAGACGTATCTACATTCCTCAATTGTTCCAATACGGCTGGAATGAAGCATGGCACTCTACTACCCCACAATCAACATATGTCTGGAAGTCATATAATTTTCTATGTATCAGGGATTTGTGCCAAGATATAGAAAATTGATTTTGAATATCGAAAACGACCGTAAGGTGAATCCTGCTATCGGCTGAATTTAACATTCGATTAGATTGTTAGAAATTAGTCATAAATTTCCACACAAAGTTGTAGTTAGCTGGAACCGCTCTGAAGAAGGGTCTGTCTTAAATCCTCAGCCGACATGGATTTCTTCTAAGTGACATCAAAATAAATAAGGAAAAAATAATGTTGTAATACATTCTAAATGTAATAAGTGACTTGCTACGCTCTGTCGCAGGCGGCAGTGCCATTCAGAACGTTATTATGTCTCGTAATGTTACTATGACGTCATACTTTTTCATGCATGCAGGGTTTTTGATTTACAAGGCTTTATCGCGTGTATCGTGTGTGCTCCTCAAGTACGTGATTCTGGAATTAAAGGTTGACAGACCCGCTGATTTTGTTTCGCCAGTTCTTTTGAAGGCAGGGCTAGGTTTGAACCGGTGGTAGTTTTTTTACCCACGTTCAATATGTAATTATTATAATTACATTTTAAAACAAAAAAAAATCACTTCATACCGCGCGTTTAAACCGTTTCTTGAGGAGTAAGCTCCAGTAAACAGTTCACATACATACACTTAGTCAAACGCGGCCGATGCTCCAATCTAAACCACTATGAAGATTTAATCCCATTCCGCATCAAAAGGCATTGTACGAACGCAAATAAACTTGTAAGTCTGCTCATATTTGAGCGAACGGCCGGGACCACCTTGTGCTCGCATTGTCAGATTTGTTCCCATTTCCCTGAATTTTGTTTATTCAACTGTCCTTTTTTCTGTCTTTTTTGTATCCCTGATTTATCCCTGGCCATTAGGTTATAGTGAGTAATGCACCTCATGCCGCACCGCGGGATACCCGATGCTTTTGCGTAGATAGCGCTTTACATGTGTTGTCGACTTGTATGTTTTCATTCGAATATGCTGTTTCGTATTTAATATAACGTCGCTGTCAGCTATTTGTTTGATTGGACTTTAGCACCTTCTTTGTATTTTGTTCATTCACAAGAGCTTTTTTGCTGTGATCTTCATTATATTTTAGTTGTGCTTGGAACTAAATATTGAACTGAGATTGGAAACAGGAACATTTGTAATTCGACGTTACTGGGAAAATGATGGGTGATGAGCTTACAACTTTGTCCAGCTGATGATAGATTCCTCTTTGATTTGAAGAGTATTGTAAAACGAGAATCTAATGCTCGGGTGTCAGTTTTTAGAAAGTAACTTTTCTTCTAAAATTATTACACTAATAAGACTAAAAAAAAAATATCAATAAAGTGTTTGAAGGCGTTTTGGACTAAATGGGACCAGCCTAGGCTGTTTAGCCACTAGCTTTTCCATCATGGTTTGCGATTGCTGACAATAGACATCAGCCGTAATATCCTGGCCAGATTTGGGAAATCTGTAATAAACAATACCGGCAATAGTCCACCAAACGCTTGCAAGTAATTTTTCTGGGGTTAATTTTAGCTTGGAGTAGGATTTGGCTGGCTGGCCAGGATCCAACCATTGCTCTGAGCAATTTCAATTATCGTAAGAAATCCATTTTTCATCACAGGTAAATGATTCGGTTCAAAATGCCTTCATTATTGTGCCAGTTTAGTAATGAAACGCAGCGGTTGACGCTCGTTTGCCGGATTGCTTCAGTCAGCTCGTGAGGTTCAAGCTCTTTACGTTTATATCACCTCAATTTGTTTCAAATGAATGAAATAGTTTTATCACTGACATCGCAGCCTGCAGCTAACTCGGACGTGGTCTGCGATAGATCCGCTTCCACAGTAGCCTTCCAATCTTCATTATCAATTTGGATCTCAGACCGTACACGGGGCTTATTCCGCAGGTCGAAATTTCCAGAACAAAAATGTTGGAACTAAAAACGATTTTTTTCTTTTGCAACTCGACCGCCATACGCGTCATTCACCCTTCGAGCCTTTCCGCAGCACGAGTGCCACGGCGGATCTTGTACTCGTAAGTAATGCGACACTTTAAGTTTTACATTCTGTAAAATGAGTGACGCAAACAGAAAAAAACAGAAGCAAAAAAACAAATGAATGGCTGTCATCGAAGCAAGCTCTACTACCACTACTATTACTAGTGGAGTTGAGTACATGAGTACAGTATTAATAGCAGTATAAATTTCAATTTGGTATTCCTTACCAAAGAGGGGGAATACATGATCAAATTGGCTACTACGAAAAACGCTAATTTCATACGCAATGACCTAATATAGAGGCGAAAGTTCGTGTTCTTATTCTATTATGCAGTAACTACTAATGAGATTTGTGCATAATTTAGTAAAGTGATATTCATAAAATCAATATAAAAATACTTTTTTTTTTCAGAAAAAAAATGGTTTTCACCCACCCACGAAAATATATAAGAAAAATATATTTTTCGTGGGTGTGTGAAAACTTGTGTAATCTAATTTAAGAAATATGGTGAAACGTGTGCAATCTAATTTAATATACACGTAAGATAATGCTTAAGATCACGATATCGTTTTTGGCATTGCCTTACTGACATAACTTCGGTCCTAAAACCACAACGACATCTAAGATGGCTGAAAAACCTTTCAAAGAATCATTAATTACTTCTCAAAAGGTTTGAGATTAAAGTTAGTTTATATTATCAGTCATTTAGTTGTAGTAAAAAGACATGTTACATGGAAAAAAAATCTTACATGCGAACTTAGTAATAATATTATTGCTTTTGAATCAATGATTATTGGGAATATTAGTAAAAGTTGTATGTCGGTCTAACATCAGATCATAATTCTCCTTATAGATAAAGGTTAATGCTTCAGATTTTTTTCCTACGTTTTTGCGACTAAGCCTCTAATGTTCATGAAATTCAGTACATATATAGGTATAATTAATGATAATAAAATAATAATATAGATGAAAAAGAAATAAAATAAGTTATGATGCATTAAGTGTAATTTCCATTTTTTCATTTTTTTATTCATTTTATGTTCCATTTTTAGTCAAATGAGACTCCTTCACTGCATGGGGAGGGAATAAAACACTGAACTGATTGCTTAACGTGCTCTTCGAGGCACACGGCTGTAACAGATTTCCTGACAAAGAACACTAATTCGGTTTAATATTTAGAAATTATAAAATCCAGATGACACTTCATTTGAGTTCGACTCGCGATTCGAACCCTCAAGATCTGCCTGATCAAGGTTGACGTAGAGCCGCCAAAGTGTTTACACTAAAAACAATAAACAATACTGAAATTGAATTAAGCAATCGCTGGGATATGGCATCTATATGGCCTTCGTCTCGACACAGACTTATCCTTTTGTCTTTGCATCACGAAATGTTTTGTAAGCAGGGGGCGTGGACCGCCCGCCGCGACATTCTTCCTACATCGACGGACAAACGGACGGGAGCAAAAAAACATCGGGTGACAAGTGCACTTTATAATTTGTTGATTTGTTTAAACCCATACACCATGTCCGCGTGAAACACGTGATCGGGTTGATGTTATTGGTGAGTTCGCTGACAAAAATCTGATGACGTGTAACCTTAAGTAGTTTCATTACGTTTATTTATATCCGGAACAGCAACAGAACATGTATTTTACAATATTCTTTGGCTGGTTCTGATGCTTGGGCTAATAAATACGTTGTAATGTTTAGGTTAATAAAATAATGTTTAGGTTGTAATGCGACACGTCGTCTATAACAAAGACGGTCAATTTTATTAATTTGTTATTTAGGAGTACTGGGACCGAAGATAAAGGCTGATGATGAAATCAAAGGAATTTAAAAGTATTTCTTCCTTCTTGTGGATTTCTTGCAGTGACCGTTCCATACATATTAGCCACCTGTATAGAACATGCTACTATGCGCACTAATGTCAGACACGACCGGAGAGAAATCGGGCTTTTTTTCTTTTTTTTTTCGGAGGGACCTAATACTGGTTGGCGGCGCTAGTCCAGCCCCTACAGTTCGACTGACAGGAAGACTTTTTTGTCTTCAGGTTTAGGGAGACGCAGATGGGAAGAGATGAACCGGGTTGATTGTGGGCGTACCCTATAGTAATTATTTTTGGGACCGAAAAGGGGGAAGCGGTCCCCCTCCCCACTCTAGTGGGACGGCGCGCGCACGATGCCGTTTAAGTTGCGGTGTCGTGGATAAAAATAATTGAGTTCGTTTAGTGTTTGACTTATCTGAGGAGGCCGGCCTCCTCGCCCCCCCTCTGACGGAGGGGTTGATTTGCACTACAGTTCAGCAAAAAGCCGTGTACTTAATTTATTTATTATTAGAGCTCTCTACAGTCGCGTTATTTATTTCTACAAAACTAATCTCTCGACTTACGGATTCGAACCCGGGCTCGTCTCCGTAAGCGGTGTGTGAGTTTGACATTCTGTCAGTCATACGTTATAACTGTGTCATTGTATGTAAGATTTCATCGCGCGACCGGTACGAGCTGTGTATATCGTATTGGAGGGAGAAATCGGGCACAGGATCCATGGCTTATATACTTTCCGAGATCTCCGGGGTAGCACTGCCAACTTCCCGACTTTGGACTGTCATCAGAAGTTTAATAATCCTAACAACACTTCCTTCCGCTACACACACACTGTTTAACACAATGACCTGAGGCTCGAACCCGGGACCTCATGAAATTCTGTCGTGAAAATTTAATAGGGACGCTGGAAGCGCTCACCGGCTATCCGGCGACGAACTCAATCTATGTTAGAATATGCTTACCACTAAGGCCTAATGGGGGATTTGGGTGCAGCAGTAGAACGCAAATGCATATGCGCATGCTAATGGGCGTCGGTAGACATTACATATGTATTACCTAGGAGGTACCTCTGCCTTATATCACTCATTGTGGAAAACATACAAACACTTATCATTTCTTACAACCACTTATTAGTTATTGGGATGTTCGTGGGCTTCGCACCCACTCGGCTCCATATTGATTATGTCGGTTTGTAAACATGATCTTCACCCTATGTCCCTACTATGATAAGGCGACGAAAACTGTATGTCCGTCTTTTCACCTAGGACCTTGATAGTCCAGGCTGGTAGGAAGCAGGCCTCAAGCCACACACTCATACATCTCTTGACACAGTATACGTATACGTTTATAGTGCAATCCGAATCTAAGTTGGTAAATATTCATATAATTCTACCAGCTACTAAGGAACCCTGCCGCCCATAGGCTATACATCGCGCATAAAATAATTTACATAATATCATTATTCATCAATATGTATGTTGATTTTGTTCTTTGGAATTGTTGTCTCAATACAAAGTGGTTTTCGGAAGGGCGCCGCAATATCCCGACGTGCCCCTGGAGGACCTTTGAAATTTATTTGCATAAATATCAAATCTATTGTCCGACATATTAAGAGTTTGTCCCATCGGGTGAATGCTGATGTTTATTTGTCTTGTCGTACTTGAGGCTAGTGGCCAGACCGGGCAGTCGGGCTGTCTCAGCGAGTTTTTGGTTCAAAACGATACTAGTGTTAGTTAACTTGACTCTATTATTATTTATTAAGTACAGTTGTTTGAAATAGAAATCTTTTATGTTTATTATTTGTATATTTTTACGGAATTAGAGGGCAGCCTTCTGAAGAATATCGAGGCCTGTCTTTAGTCCTCGGTAGTCATCAGAACACCACACGCCTCCCACGTAGCACACAGCTTCAATTATTGGATTAGAAACAAAAATTTGACTTTATTTCACAGTAGTAGTCCGTCTTGACTTCACACGGATATCCTACAAGATGTAGCATAAATTATGTTAAAATTATAAATTTGTATCTCGGCCACGTAGACATTACACCTTGTTGTGATAACAAATTCAATTTTGACAGGACATCTGTCGGGAGAGTCAAGAAATATCATGACACCTTGAAGGTGTTCTACAAACAGATTGAAAATTAGTAATTCAAATATCACATGTAGGTTTTGGTATTTTTTAAATCTCAGCTATAATTGTATCACGAAGGCATGTAATTGGCCCGCCTCAGCTGCTCGCCTTAGGTGTCTAAACGTCGGCTAAACAGTCGCTTCCTTGAATTTATCATATTTTATCATCCGTCCGATCACGCGGCTTCGCTCATTTTTTATTATTTGGACAAAGAAATTAGCATTGTTGCAAATTATTGTTGAATTATGGAAATACACAGATGATTGCAAAGAATACGTCACAACAAATAGTAGCGTAACTGTTGCAATCATGTTTCATATTTGTCATTCTTCCAGTCATTCACTAGAATAATAATAATAATAATTCATCTGTGGACTTATCACACCACGTCGGCATAGCCCTGTGCCAAGTACCGTAAGGACTATTACACTGTAACACTAGTCCTAGGCAACGGAAATCTAGTGAAAAAAAATGATATATTTAAGATTTTTAGCATAGAAATAGGTACAAACAGAAAAATGCAACATCCATGACTTAGACGGGAACCGAACCCTCGACCTCTGGCGTAACTCGCGGTCTAACCTCCACGTCACCAACTGAGCCGGCCGGTCGTCAAATAATTCGGTCCCTGATCAACAGTGGGCCGTAAACTGTAACTACTTACAGGCGCCTCACGTATGTCATACAGCTTACGACTATTTTCAGATATCATCAGAGGGTGGTGTGGAGGTGGGCATTCTATCTAAGATTTTGCAGAAGAAAGTTTGCGAGCCATGTCACAAAAATCTCAGTCACCAACACCGTATAGACATGATTCACGTATTTGAATGCTATTAGCCAAAGTTTGGGGCCTCGCAGATGCGAACTCTCGAGGGTCGGCACCTTGTCCGCTAATAAATCAACGAGTAATATCGGCTCTTTATGCATTGCCTTTTTATTCATGGAACACATTTTATTGATTGATGTTTACGTAGTTTTCAATATTTTAGTAGTCCTAGCATAGTAAGAGGCAATGCCGCGGTGCATCGTGCTGAATTCGGCCGCGACGACCGAGGAGGTACCGCTTGCTTGCACTATACCGCCACAAAGTCACAGCTATGCCGTCATATTTAATGTTATCTGTGCCTGTAGCGAAGTCTGCATAACATTACACAAATGTCTGTAGGAGTCGCCAGTAAAAATACTATTGCAGAGTTGTTGCCTTCCCTCTTTGTTCTCTGTATATGAAACAATGTCTGTTGCAAAGAAACTGGAAGCATTGTAAATAGCTTCATTTACAGTGCTTCCAATTGTTAGGTCCAATGAGAGCAGATGTGAGTGGAGGTCATCTGGAGGCGCGCGCCCCATCTTTTCTCTTTTTATAGAATAGAAGGGCAAGCGAGCAATGGGAGCCGACTACCGACGCCCATGAACATCCTCATAATTACTATGCTGACACGTTTCCCTCCTTTCCCCCCACTGGCACACCGGCTACTATACCGGCTATAAGTAGCGTTACCAATAGCCCCATAAAATACGATTTAGCGGCCACAAAGCCCATGACAGCCGAAGAATTATAAAGCTAGCGTGTACAAGGCAAATTATAAGGTGTGAAAAACAATTCTTAACTACTTAAATAAACATATGTAATATCATATGATGAAGAAACATAAGCTTTGTCAAATATTAGCTGCGTTATTAATGTGCATGATTAAATGTTCGGCGTGTAGAACAAACGGACGGACAGAATTAATATGCGTTCGCTGGGTGTAATAGATGTAGATTATTAGTTATGACATTTGCTTAGTTCGTGTTTGACGCGGATAACACTTCGGCCCAATTATGGACAGAATACTGTGGCTGCGGGTTTCATGTGTGGTTCAGTACCTTTGGCGTTTCGTACTACAAAAGTAAAAACGGTACTTTGATGTATCCTGGATAATAGTTCAAGTGAGGCATAATCATAAAATGGCAAAAAATGCGATACAAATACAGGGAAAATTTGATAATTTGCTGTTACATCTTAAAATAACCCTCGGCGTGCGAGACCGAATTCTTCTTGACCGGTTTTTTTACCAAAATCTTTTCCTCCCTACTTCATAGGGGG
Source organism: Eumaeus atala (assembly GCA_017140195.1). Classification (NCBI taxonomy): domain Eukaryota; kingdom Metazoa; phylum Arthropoda; class Insecta; order Lepidoptera; family Lycaenidae; genus Eumaeus; species Eumaeus atala. Next base: position 5,765 of record JAFELO010001108.1, on the reverse strand, counting down.
GGGGGGGAATGTTACTTGGTTGAACGACATATTGATATAAACTTTGTCACTTCTTTTTAGATTTTAGGCTACATCTTCATGTCGTTCAAAACCATAATTATGAGCAAAATGACCAAAGCATGAGCGATTTGTCGTAAATTCCGTCCGAGAAGACCTCGACGTAATAGTGTTCCTTCCTTTAACTATTTGAACTAGTAATTTAAAAAAAAAAAAAAAATTGAAAACTACAACTTAAATAAAATTCAAAAAATCTAAATGATATAAAAAAAATCAGTTTTGGACCAAAATGATTGGTATAGACATAGGCAGCGCTCTATAAAACTTTATTTAGCATCGGCATGTGCACGGCGGAGTTATGCCGGTGCATCGATCGCCCCTCAGATGTGATCGCCAGCATCCTTCCCCCTGCACAGGTACATATGAACGTCACACACGTTACTTATATCAGACCATTTGTTTGTCCGCTACTTATTAAATATCATCATATTATATTTTTATCTCAAGTTGTACTTTATGTTTTCGTTTCTTTTTATTGCTACCTTATGAAATATCATGCTCATCCTGCATTGTATCCGAAATGAACCAGCATGATGCCCTGGTCGTACCTTACGACCGCGGGATCTTGCCGGCTCATTTATCCAGGTACTGCCGTAAAATGGTAGGTGTGCGGTTTGCGAGTAGTCGGTGGCGCACTAGAAGGGAGGACAAAAGGAAGAGAACGCAATCTGTACAATTATTATGCGGATATCTATGGGTATCTGCGAGTGGCAAGAAATGGGTTTATGTCCAACAACGGGCCGACAAAAGATGATAATGATGAAGGTCAGCCAGTGTTCGTATCGACTGCTGAGTAGCTAGTTGATGCAGCTGCGAGATCTAGGAAGCTGTGCAGCTGCCAGTATTGTCGGGCCGACCGGCCGCTGCGTGTAAACCTAAGGCAGTGGTGCGACATCGACCCTCCAAAGCCAAATAATTGAGGCTTTTGTTTACCATTCGTGAGGATCTCGCTCCGCCCTTATTTACATCATTATGAGGACAAATAAAGGCTGAAACTTTAGAGAAGTCTAGTGGCAGATTGGACTTACCAAATTTGTGACTGCAAATTCTTTAAAAAGTTCTTGTAAATGTGAATGTAATCCTCGCTTACACAATACTACCGTGAAGTTGTGGTATGCCGTAACACTTCGTGCAGAAAGAAGCAGTGACATTGCAGTGAACCTATAAGAATCTAGCGCGCAAAGCGAGCTTTTGGCACATTGTTATCATTATGTTGTGTAACATTATATATCATTGTTGTTTATGTAGGTGTATTGTATGTATTTATAAAAAGTATGTATAACATCATATTAAAATACCTTGTTTTATTTTGTTTGTAATATTTTTTTGTTGTATAGTTTTGTTTTTGCTATGTTTTACCTTGTTTATCTTATATACGTATTTTTCATACACGCAAAGGTTGTCTGGACGAAATTGCTTCTAGGCAATAACATACTAGTAACATTGTTCGTATATGGCATGTTAAATGTTTTTTTTGGTCTGTAATCATTTGTTTTATGTGCACCATGAAGCATATTTTATTCATTCATTACTTCATTTCAAGGTTCGAATGCGGGTAAAACGCATCTGCGTAGCAGCTATGTGGATGAACGTCGTTAATCATCAAAACGCTGCGGCTACTCGATTTTTATAGAATAGGGAGGTAGACGAGCAATCGGAGCCATTTTTATAGAATAGGGAGGTAGACGAGCAATCGGAGCCATTTTTATAGAATAGGGAGGTAGACGAGCAATCGGAGCCATTTTTACGACTACCGATGCGCATGAATATCCATATAATTACTATGCCACCAGCTAACCGCACGAAACGCGACATTGAGGATGTCACCTTACGGCGGTATTATGTGAGCGAGAGGAACCTCCCCGGTACTGCCGGCCCCATTCCGTAGTATAGGAAAATGTAGTGTCATTCACTACGCATGGCACTACCTCCTCCTATGCAACATAGCACTACCTCTTCCAAAATTGAATTCACAATGTCAGATGAATTGTAAAAATTTCATTTGGCGAGATATTTGACCCGAAGATGTCCACGTTATGAACGTACACCAATAAAAAATACCTGTAACCAGTAAGATACGTTTACAACAAAGTCGGTCCAGTATGAATTGTGCGATGCAAATAAAATACCAATCACGGTACAATAGAGCATTCTAGTCTCCGGTCGCGCCGGGATTCCTCCCGTGGAACTATGTGCCTCCCCCCTCCTCCGTGGAAGTATTCGGAACTGCGGCGTTCGATCCGACGGGAAATATTAATGAGACAAATCCTGGGAGCGGTTTGTTTTGTCCCCAACCGCGTTGAATTCGAGACGTGAGGGATAGGGATGTCTGTAGCTATCCTGCTATATTGACAAATCCTGCGAAATGCAGGCTACGATGCAAGCAGAATAGGTATCGATACACATCCATAAGCACCCTGCCATATCCTAAACATGTTTTTTGTTTATTTGAATGCATTTTTCTGCACTTCTCTACACATCACATTTCCTTTAAGTGGAAGGGCCATGCTTCAGAGGTGGTAGTATTATGACACTACCTCTTATAAAGCATAGCTCCTATGTCACAGTGCGATGTAGCCGGGTTTGGCCAATTTGACGTCTATATTATAATGTGAGTTTTGGGTGGCCCGCAGAAGGGAGAGAGAGAGCAACACGTACTTCGTCTATGACCGCACTTGTTGCTCCTACCCTGTTATTAGCTTAAAGCTTCATTTTATTTGCTTCTTGCTGTTTGTGGCTTTAGATCAGCACTGTAAGTTCGCATCACAATAGAATTTTATGTTACCTAAACTCAAATACATATTTTATGTTACCTAAACTCAAGTACATATTTTATGTTACCTAAACTCAAATACATATTTTATGTTACCTAAACTCAAATACATATTTTATGTTACCTAAACTCAAATACATATTTTTCAGGTATTACTAAAGCCACTTTATGTTCTATGTATCCGTCCACTACGACTCACAAAGTTGAGCGCTAGGTAGATACACAAAAGCCTAAAAACCTGAACGTGTTGAAGCTACTTGAGTAGACATTAGTATGTATATAATTGGCGTTCATTAAAAGAGACTTGTACCTGGGTAAATTAGTAGATTTGTTGCTATTTCATAAAAATTACAAAAGAGTGTGTCAGCTCTAATCGCATGGAAATCCATTTAGTAGATTTTGCGAAAATCAATCACATACAGTCATAAAGCTTTTGGGCAATCAGTTTATGTTTTTTACACTTTAAATGAATTACTTTAAAAACTGTCTACTTCTACGCAACATCAGTAAACCTGAACTTTGTTCGTCGTTTTTTACTAAAGCTCCTAAGTCCAAGTGGGATTCTAGTGAGAATCTGTGAATGAAAGCCATGGTGTTGATTATAATGTTCGGACATTGACAGTTCGTAATCGTGAAGTTTTATCATCTTGAAGAATTTTACCCTTAGCGCAAATAACAAGACTGTCCATTATTTATGATTATTTTAAAGCTGCCACAACATTTATGATTATTTTAAAGCTGCCACAACATTTATGATTATTTTAAAGCTGCCACAAACTATTTTATTATTTAACTAGATGGTCACTGGCACTACATAAACTGCACACGCCGCTTAAAAAACATGTATTTAAAAATGGAACGATCTGCATATTGCACGTATCCCACCCGTTAAATCATAATGCAACAGGAACAAAAAAATGGCGCCAACTTATTCTCTTCACGCGGAACACACCTCTTAATTTTCACATTAACAAAAACGGACAAGCCTATATAAAAGCACATAAATTGGTCCCCGTTGCGTCGATCCGCTCGCTTACACCGAACCCGTGTACGTATATTTTATTGCCAACTTCAAGTATGTTGCGATGAGTTACGGTGTTACGTTGTCAATTTCGCGGTATAAAACTCCTACTCGGACATGACAAAGGCAGCTGTCATGGAAGGGTCAGCCCGTCCCTCGAGGTTAAGCCCTCAGCGACGAACCGAGTCACGCACCGCTCACCTAATCCTCACCTACTCAACACATAAACCCATCTAATTGATAATAAAAGGAATTCGATATTGCGGCTACATAACATGGGAGTCGGTAATCGATTTTTACGACTTTTCTAATTCGATTCTCCCCGTGCTAATTAGGGAGGGCACTCGTCTGGGCGGAATCGATTTTAATGGCCACTGAATCAAATCGGTAACACAAAGCCCCGCGAAATAAAAGTTTAATGTAGCGAATTATTACGAAGTAGCTCCTTAGATTTACGACGGAGAGCAAATAGTAAAAAAGTGTACGCATGATGGCGGGTGAAAACCACGTTTAAAATATAGTGGACTATTATTTTGTTTTAATTGTACAGCTGAGTTATGCGTTATGGTGGTCTGTGGATTTTGATTTTTTTGCTTTCATGACGCAGTAACGAGAGTCTTACAGTAGTCGCATAATATAATTAATAAATTTATGATACTAAAACATAATATAAACTTTATATAATATAATTCAGATGAAGGGTTTGTTTCAATCATTATTAGAAATATATATTGTATTGACAAGGACAGAAATTAATCTCAAAGTATGAAAAAGACCCACGCTAAACTACGTAATCGAACAATTATTATTCGAATAAGTAATTGAATGTGCAATTGCATATTCCATCACTTAGCGCACGCAATGTAGAAGTTACATATTCCCGTCCCTTTTTCCCACTCTCACAAAAAGTTGTTTTTCTATAACATAAGAGGACAAGCGAAGCCTTTTGGTGACTGTCGATGACGCTTAAACATCCACACAAAGAGAGATTATACGACGATGGGCTTGTTTTCCACGAAATCGCTTTTTTGTATTTTAATATTTATTAAATATTGATAGAATAATTTAATGTTTTATTTATAAAATAGTAACAGGAATCTTAAATTAGGACTAACGTTAATTCAGTTGAGCGCAGAATATATCATAATTGACGGCCGGAATGACATCATCAGTCGACTCTCCACTTAGTATTGCGTCTTGAACACAGCATTAAAATAGCTGCTTTCCAGCCAGCCTAGATATACATCAGATATGTAATAAGATACTAAAGAATATAACGGCATTATATGTATCTATACAAAATGCAGAAGAAATAAGCCAATTATAACAGATATGAGTGCAGTGTTGTTTTCTTAGGTAACGGGTCCGAGCTTCGACGGTGTGTCTGCGTACGAACAATCCGTGACACACTGTAACTACATACGTTTCTCTTTTTATATTAATATGATATAGTAATAAATACACTGTGCTCTTTCTAAATACAAAGAACTGACGGAAGAAAGAGTATCATAACTGCAACTCTTTCAAAGTTTAGGTGGAGTCTGGAATTGACATTTTAGCTTTGGAAAATATCTGGCCTGTACCATGTAGGTTCGTGGGTTGTCTGTACCATACGGACAAGGCATAGATACCTAATGATAAATTACTGGTGACGTCACATTGTTACTTTGTAAACTGTATGTATAATGGGGCTCACTTGCTCAAGCATTTACTGAACTACGTCCGATATTGTGAAACACCTTGATCACATTCATGAAATTTTATTGCCAACGTCCTATGACAGACAAATACTATTTGTTTCCTATTATTAAGTAAAATAGGAACTGTACATAAAAGTGTCTAGCACTGGCTACACGTACTATTTGTTTCCTATTATTAAGTAAAATAGGAACTGTACACAAAAGTGTCTAGCAC
>JAFELO010001106.1:100643-111041 GCA_017140195.1 Eumaeus atala | reverse complement strand
ATGTGGATATGTTACTAATGTAACGTTAAGATAATATTTTGTCATACTTTAGTCTTTTGTGTCATACAAAGATTTTTTTCTTTTAAATCTAAGATGTTTGCTATATGTCAAAAAGGTGTATATAAATCTTTTGTAAATAATGTGTAAACTCATATACAAATTGTAGTTGGAAATAAATTAAATTAAATTATTATATTATCATCAGCTGTGATTTAAGCGCTAGATACTGCAACACCATCTGTGGAGGTGGAGTTGGTCCCTTAGGGGGCCGACTAGCCGTCGAGGTGCCCTGATGATTGTTGTTCCGGGTCACCAAGGGCGGCACTGATGGCACTCGCGGTGGTTTTTGTGGGTATTCGGCACTATCATGTGCCGCGAGCCCCACACACCACTGGACCCCACCCAGGGCCGGTGAAGGCGCGTAAATGTGTTTCCCCGCGTCACCAAAAAAAAAAAAAAAAAAAAAATATATATATATATATATATATATATATATATATAAGCGCTAGATACAGTTGACCCCTACACTTTCTTACGTACTTGTATTAGTTTAACCAGGAAATTATAAATTAATTACCAGCTAAAGCTTTAGTTTTCCTTAAGTCATGAAATCAATTTGAAATTAAAATGATTAACGGAGTCTAATAAATCAGATTTTTTAAGGAGGACAAATTTTGTACCTCCTCTAGGTGTAACAGAGTCCTCTCCGCCACGTCACGTCCTAGCAGCGGAGCACGCGCTCGCCCGTGCGGAACTAAGCCGTTCTTTACTCGTGTCCGTTGCAGTATTAGTAATTTAACTGAGATTCCGCTGCTAGCGTGTCTGTTCTCTGCGGCGGCTTCAGCGTCCCACGGAAAAAAGTCCGCGGTCGCGCGCGCACACGATTATGCGCGCTGCAAAAAGCGAGCGGTGAGATGAAACGCAGACAACATGGCGGCTCTAATGACGACGATTAAAATTAATTTGCGCGAAGGGGCGCTGTCAAATTAAATTCTCTTCCCCCTTCGGCCTCCGCCCCCTCGGGCTCGCTTGATTGATAGCCGGACCGGCCGCATTCCCGCCCGCAGTGCCAGGCGGGGCCGGCTCCCGGCGCTCATGTGTAAACATTAGGGCCGGGGCGGCTGCAGTTAGACACGCACGAGACAAAGCTGTTTGTGTGCTCACAACCTGCTTCCTGGACGGCATGTGTCATTGAATACTCATGTCGATACACAATATCTAACAGTGACAGTTCCTGACTGTTACATGTGATATTGTGCTTTGTTTAACCTTAGAACAATAGAGCTTCATAGCCGCGCCTGGAACCAAACGCAAGCGATGTTGAGTGTGCAACTTGTTCCCTACTGGCTGTCCCGTGTCAACTTGCTCTGTGTGTGCGTGAGCCCAATACGTGTACGTTCCTCAAACGCACACTGATATAGCTTGCAGTGGTCCGCTATCATTACCTGATTCAATGAAATATGGGATATATTTCCTTGAATCAGAATAGCCAAGTAGATAATTAATACTCCTTGTTTACGCACTGACTCAAAAAATCACAGCAAAATGTTCACAAAAAGTATACTTAGTTCTTTGGTCCGGTTTTTTGAACTACAGTAAATTGCGCACAGACAGCAGTGATGTCATCGGTCTTAGTTAGAGACGGAGTAAATAAAGTTTGGAGTTATATAAATAGAGTAGAATAATTCATAAACAATGTAACACATTGGATCGTATATAAATTAAGATGATTCCGCGTTGGTAGCACTAATAGATAGAAGTAAGATAGGAGTGCTATTAGCCAAACTTGTAAAATATTTAATCGACTACCCATATTTTTTGTCAAAAACTGAATTATAGATTCCAACACGATCTAGGAGAAAACAAGCATATCTATCATCTGCATGTTCCACGCAGCTCAACAAGTTATACGTATTTTTTATAAAAGCTCGGCTAAGATATTGAATGGCCTTGACGAATCTCTTGCCCATTCCTTTCCTGTTGCCTTTAGAAACACTGGTTTGAAACTATGTATTTCCTAACTGTTCTTTCTCCCATTTATCATATTCCTGAAGTTCTGTTAGTTTGTTAAATATGTAATGTAGGACTCCGTTCGTAAATTGTTAACCTCGTTATAACTGCTTTTGTACTAATAAACAAACAATAAAAATAAACAAGCATCTGTCAAGTTACACAGTATGAAAATATGTGCGTAGCCGGTTTCTTGTTATATTCGTTGTTTATACGTTAGTTACTTTGACAGCAAAATGACGCACACAGATTCTCCACCAGCTGCTCGCCTATCACTAGTAACTTTACAGTGTCTTCAATAAAATAACTAATGTCATAAGTATTGTCTCGATACTGGCAATAGTTATATCTTATCGGTAAAATAACGCACGCATAGGGTTTTATTATTAAAAATAGCAGCACAAGTTAACACAATGCATATCTTAATTTATACAATTAACGTTTTTTTGGTGATTGATTTACGTACAGATCATCAATATCGATCTAAATACACGTTTGGTTACGTGTCACAAGTAAATCGAGTTAGCCGTAAACGAGTCAAACAAATTGGGTAATTTGGGTCTTATTTTTTGTTTTTCTAATGAATTAAGTTAATAGCTGTTTCTCTGCCACTGTGGCTAAGTTTCAGTTGGCTCACTTTCCGCACACGTATTTTGCGGCTATGCAATGTCACTCTAAGGCTTGAACATTATTTTCATCATAAGGGATGGGCGAACTAGCCTGTGTATACGTCAAAAAATTGGAAACATGTCAATACGAAAATAATTTTATGTACACTTCGCGATAGTTGTTGTGCTCCATCTACATAAATCTGTAAATTAAAGCAAGAAGCGACAAAATCCTTAACGCAATTTTGATTCCACATTAGCAAAGTTGATGACTACACTCAATGATAAGTGACCGCTCTCTATTAATATTCGGCCGCATCTGTTTGCTACTGCCGCGAGGTGAGGCGGGGGCTTGCGGGGTTCAGTCAATTATTGCGGGGTGTCGCGGGGTGTGGTGGGGTACGACGAGAGGATCAGTAAATGCGGTTCAAAACCGAAACCGTTCGAATTTGATACTCCAATATAACTTATCCAATGGCGAGGCATACCCTGTGTGGACTGCGGCATACTGCTCACTTCCCCGCTTACTGCTCACTTCCCCGCTTACTGCTCACTTCACCGCTCACCTCTCACATCACCGCTCACCGCTCACTGATCACTTCTTCGCTCACGGCTCATATCACCGCTCACTGCTTAAATCACCACTCCCTGCTCACTTCTATGCTTACTGCTCACTTCACCGCTCACTTTTTCGAAACCAAGGGTACTAAGGTATACTATCCAAAAAAGAGATCTTTGAAATGACCTTGTTAGAGCTCATTGAAAGAAATAATGTTTCTCAGAAACATTCCTTAAAAAGGGCTCCGAGACTTATGTTAAAATCAATAACTATAGTCCTGCAGCTAGCTACTGTAGGAATTAACAAAGAAGAATACAAAAACGTCACATTCCTGGATAGCCATACAGTCCAAAGACAATTTGATTGTTGCGGAATTGAAGTTCCTGGAAATTATATTATAATAATTTGAATCTATAGAACTTCCAAAAGCGACCCTATTTTATTTATAAAGATACTAGATGGTCTATTAATGACGTGTTTAAAAAATACGTATACAGGAAAAGAATTGTAATGACTGGTGATTTCAATATGAACACCCTAAAAGCAAACAAAATTACTGAATACTTACACATCATAGCAGACAACTATAACTTGATCCCACATATAAAACTACCTATCAGACGGACCTCTTGCTTAGATCACACTTGGAGTTGCATAAAAAACGCAACGACAAAAATTCTACCGCTGTACTTGTCAGACCACGGAACTGCTCAGGTACTAAAATTTCCTGTAAAATCTACATAGGAAAATAATACTCAAACGTACTTCATTTATGAAAGAATTTATAGGCGCGAATAAATATAAAAATTTTGCGAATGCCTTAACAGCCTGACCTTTAAGGACGTCAGGGAACAACCCGAGTTCGATGAGACCTTTGATAAGTTTCACAAGACAATATGCCTCTCCTATCAACAAAATTTTCCTATAGTTAAAATTAAAATAAATAATTTGTTTAAAAAATTACAATGGGTTACCAAAGAATTAAAAATAAGTTGCAAAACGAAAAGACTATTACGATATAAATGTTATAAAAACAAAAATAAATTCACTGAAAATAAATACCTCGTAGTACTCGAAAATATTAAAAACTTGCATATTTTACTCCAAAAAGAGATTAGATATATCAAAAATACGAAACGATAAAAACAAAGGACAGACGTCTTGGAATATAATAAAAGAGGAATTCAATTATAATCGTAACATATCAGACGTAATTAGTGTAAAGGATGGAAACAACATTTTGACATGACCTATAGAAATAGCCAATATGTTTAATAATTATTATATTAATTTAACCAATAATAATAATGATCATAATGAAAATAATAATGAAGATGATAATGATGATAATAATCAATATAAATTTAATAATTCAATTAGCAATATATCCTATAACAGACCTAATTCAATGTATCTAATACCTGTGACAATGATGGAAGTAAAAATGTAGTTATGTCTCTTAATAATACAAATACTGTCGGATACGACGAAATATGTACTTACATTATTAAACAATGTATAAACAGCATAAACTACATATTGTCTACCCTATAAATCTTTCTTTGTCCTTGAGAATATTTTCGGACAGTCTGAAATAATCCATAATCAAACCATTAATCAAAAGAGGGGAAAAAATGAAATGGCAAACTACCGTCCGGTAACTGTAATACCAATATTCTCAAAAATTTTGAAAAATGCACGTCAAAGCGTTTATATATTTTGATCTCAGTAAGGCATTTGATTTCGTGGACCATGCGATTCTTATAAAAAAATAGAATATATAGGAGTCAAAGGTATCCCAAACGAGTGGTTCCGATCATGCCTAAGTAACTGCAAACAACAGATTCAAATAAAACAAGTGAACAAAAACAACTAACTCCAATGTTACGTTTCAGACTATAAAAGTGAAATAAAAGGAATCAATCCACAAGGAAGTATATTGGGCCCATCATTATTTATAATTTACTTAAATTAAATGCTTACTATTATAAAACATAAATGCACCCAATACACCGATGATATAACAATCGCGGTAAGTACAGACAATGAAGCTCACCCATATCTTAGTTATGAAGATGATATTAAAAACATCACTAAGGCCGCAATAAGGTGGCTAGGCCAAAATAACCTGCAAGTAAATTTGAGCAAAACAAACTATATGAGATTCTACAAAACAAAATCGGAGATGTTAGCAATTGAATATAAGCATACGAAAATAGAAGAACTTACTGAAACCAAATTTCTAGGAGTAAAAATTGATGATCAGTTAAGCTGGAGTGTGCAGAGCAGTGTCGCATACAGATTACATCTGTGGACGAATGAACAAATTTGTAGATGCCCTAAAATATTCTATATTGAGAAAAATCACACACCTTAAAACTACACTATCAACATATCATGCTTTTGTAGTCTCATTTCTTCAGTACGGCGGAATTATTTGGGGTAATAGTTCACATTCATATAAAGTTTTTGTAACACAAAAAAATATCTTAGAGCTATGTTTAAAGCTCCTTTCGAGTCATGTAAGCCTTTATTTCGATACCTAAAATCACTGACGTTGCCCGATTTATATATTTATGAGATCTGTATTTTCTTCAAGCCAAATATTATGTTTGTAAAATTTAGTTATTTCAATCCAAATATAAACTTTAGAAATCCGGACAAACTTGTTATAGACAAAGTTCCTAGACTAAGATAATGCTCAAAACAATGTTATTATATGAGTACAAAAATATTTAATAAACTACCAGAGGACATTAAAATTCTACCAAACCGCAAATTTAAGACTAAACTTGGCTCATGGAACACAATTTTTATGACATAAAAGAATATACTGATTGCAAAATTAATTAATTTGCTGTCATTTATGTTTGTAATTTTAATTTAATGTTTTTACCTTTAATTTAATTTTAAGGCTTTTAATTGACAACTTTTTAATTCTTATACTTTTTTACCTTTGACTTTTTTACTTATCCAATAATTATTTTTTTATTTATTACATTTGCATACCTCTAAGAGTTTAAAACATGAATGATCCTAATCTATATACTTTTTTGTAACCAAAGTTTGCCATGTTTGAAGCAAATAAATAAATGTAAATCTAAATCACTGGTCACTACCACGCCACCGCTCACCGTTCACTCCTAATGAATTACACCTTCTTCCAGTTGTACATTACTTTATTTACTTTTTAATAAGTTTTCTTACCACCTGGTTACGCAGTTTTGATCTTCTGAACATATATAAATGTAAGAGTAACAAAACAATACGATACATGATGTGCATATATGTTTGGGGTCACATTTGCGTTTTCTCAAGTTTCAAGTCACATCGATTCTATAAAAGGTAGGTAGTTTCAAATGGGCAAAAATCCTCGGTAGCATCAGGATATCAGAAATAGCTACAGGCACTGATGAGTGACAGCTATTCGAAGATAGATCAAATGTAAACGGCGGCGACGGATAAGCGAACACTTCGTGACCTTGTCCAGAGCCGGTACGCCTTGTAGGCACTATCATTATTAAATGTCGTGTGTCGTCCCTTGACCCCGGGCGAGCAACTCGGTGACGTAGGGGTTGTGTTACAGGGTCGCCCCCACACGAGGGCGCAGGGGAGGTTATTGACAAATACCATGTCGCCCCCGCACCCCGTCGCAATATCACCGCCATTGTTGAGGCTGCGGTATTCTAGCGATGCTATTGTCAACTGTTCTGTTCAATGTACCAGACATTCCCTGTGTAGGTTATATTTTAGCTATACTAATAAAATAAATTATATAGATCAACCATGTACTATTAAGTATTCCTAATTTTTAATAGTTGCCTCTGTTTAATAGATACAAAACGTATTGTGCGACATCTTTAAAAGTCTTACTTTCCTTATTGCTGCGAGAATGTTCCGAAGTTTGTTAGCACACGTTTAAACGTTGATATAATTTCGAATGTGGCAACAGAACGGATAGGTGCCTCAACAGTGTCACTCGCAATTTTTTACTCAGTAGTAGAGTGTGTCGTTTTGGGTCTGAATGTTTGAGTTTATGGATAGAGCAAATGACGAAGACAATCGTGATACATCTATACAGTTTGAAATACGACTCGATGTAACAAAGATATGTCACAACAAAAAAACTGAGGTGTATTCTTTTCTGAAGTTTCACGTGTGTCGTGTGTGCACATAGTTCGTTCGTTAGTAACTTCTGCGACATGTCCGGTGTGGGCCCGGCGCGTATCAGGCTCGCAGAGGCAGCGGGCGGTGCACCGCGTGCGGGGCGTGGCGGGCCAATGGGAGCGCGCTGACCGCTGGCCGGTCGATACGAGCTCCCCACTAAATCACGAGCCCTGTCAATTACCTCTCCTCTCCGCCCTTCCTACCCGCGCCCCTTAACCTCCGCCGCACACCCCGCTCGCCCGCAATTAACCGGCGGGACGGTAGCGTAATGAATGCCTCTATTGTGAGCTTCGTATCTAAATTCACTAAGTACCCACCTCGCCCCGCTTGCGCGCCGCACCCCGCGCTCGCCTGGAGGTAATTGATATAAAAAAACAAGCCTCGACTTTGTTCGGAAGCTCAAAGTATGCCGAGAGCGCTAAATGCTCATTTTATTTTCGCATCAGACGCAAACACGCCGCTGTTTGTTTGTATAAGCAGATGACCAATTGTGCTGTGCACGCACGATGACGACGTGACAGATTAGTAGATAGTACTCAGTAGGTATCCGTCTCATGGATTGTATTGGATAGGGAAGTATTTCTGTGCGATGAGAGGAACAGAAGATCGGCCGGCTTCAGCATTAAAAAAATTCAAATTTATTTGAATTTGTTGAAAACATAAGCATACGAACTTCTGCATTTTATACATATATTTAGGTAGGTGCTTTGTGCTGGGGCGAGACATTGATATCGAGTACTGTAGAGACGGTGTAGAAGAATAACCTTAACGTAGCGGGGGGGGNNNGGGGGGGGGGGGGGGGGGTTCCTATTGGGTGTGCTGCCACTACTGACGCCTGGCATAACTGCGAATCTCAGATGCTTGTTGGCAGCAGATTTCGAGTGGCCGGTACTAGGTACGTACGGCTACCTATGCACCTATAGGTAGGTATGTTCTCAAGCAAGTAGAATTAGGAACTCTCCGACGGAGAACACCTACCTGACACATAGGCACCAACTGATTTAAATGTTTTAGTTTTTCCAAATGTATACATATAATATACTATCAGCCAATTGCTGCGGGTGCCAACTGCTAGGTAGGTACCTATAGTCTGCAGGTGCTCTGTACGCGCGAAAGTTCTTTGACCCCTGGTTGGTCTGGCGACGGGTTTGCATAGAATAGCGCACACGTGTGTACTTGTCTAGATATGTATTTAAATGTTTACCCTCCTACGTAAATAATTATTTTCATTTCTTGATGAATAGGTTTTAGTTTCTATGCGTTAACAGATTACTGAGGACGCGTCACCTGATTTGGACACCTCTTTTTTGTTTCAAACGATACGCAGGTCAAATGTACCGCGTGCTCCCGACTGCCGCTAAAGCACCAGTAACACTGACGTCCCCCGTTGCCAGTGTTTGCAGCAGGTTGTAGAATGTAGGTACCTGCCGCAGGTACTGTAGGAACTGTAGGTACTTGCTGCAGGTACTGTAGAGAGCCCACCACGGATCAAGCCTTATCGTGGCGGTGGGCTTCAGTAGCCTGGGGTGATCCGAGACACCTTGGGCGAAGCCAATTGAACTGAGGAGATGACGGCTTAGTACCCCTCCTATAAGAGGAGGGGACAAAAGAGCAAAAAGCGAGGATGGGAACCTCACCCCATTGCACTGTCCCAAAGTCGGTGGGGTTATCATGTGGTGCGGGACAACCCCTTCTGTGGAGGTGGCGTCGGTCCCTGCGGGGGCTGACTTACCGTCAAGGTGCCCTGATGATTTGCTGTTCTGGGGCACCTCACCAATGGCAGCACTGATGGCACTCGCTGTGGTTTTTGTATGTATTCGGCACTATCATGTGCCGCGAGTCCCACACACCACTGGACCCCACCCAGGGCCGGTGAAGACGCGTAAATGAGTTTCCCCGCGTCAACAAAAAAACGAAAGGTTCTGTAGGGACAGTAGCTACCTACTGTAGGTAGGGTAGGCTGGGTGCATTCGTGACAATATTCGTTCGAAGCACTACGGAAAGTATTTCTTATTGTGAAACAATAATACACATATAAATTAAATACCTTTTAATTTTGTTTTTATATAACATGCTTAACTCATGAGAGCCACTAAGAAAAAAATTAAAATATCACAACCGACCACAGGCTAGGGGCGCTTGTGACAAGGAGGTCAGGGCTGCCATCGCAGCGAGGAAGGTGTCGGCGGTCGCTAAGGTCGTAGAGGGGGAGTGTCCCGACGACAGGGAATTCCCCGCCCTACCCCAGCAGCAAAAGGGGAAGGGCAAGGGAAAGGACAAGAAGAGCGGCCAGGAGTGGACGGCCTTCGGTCCCTCCACGTCGAAGGCTGCTGGTCCTCCAGCGGGTAGGGGCATGGAGAAGGCCGCCACTCAAGAGGCGGAAACTTCGTGGACCGATGTGGTCCGGCGAAAGGCACAGAAGAAGCCGGCGGCTCCAGCGCCGCCGGTGAAGAAGATATACACACCGGCGGCTTCTGCGCCGCCGGCGACGAAGAAGGAGGTGGCGAAGCCGAAGCTGTCGCTCCCCCGCTCCTCGGCCGTAATAGTCAAGTTACGGCCGGAGGCAGTGACAAAGGGGACGACGTACGCTTCGGCACTTCTGAAGGCGGAAGGGGCGGTAGATCTGAAGGAGCTGGGAATTGGTCCGCTCCGGATTCGCCAATCGGCTACCGGGGCGCGACTCATAGAGCTGCCCGGCTCCACAAGCGGCGAGAAAGCAAATAATCTCGCCGCTCGCCTGCAGGAGGTGCTAAAGGAGGAGGCGGAAGTAATTAGGCCCGAGAAAAAGGCTGATTTAAGACTCTCGGGCCTGAGTGACGCTGTCACCGCAGAGCGTCTTCTGACTGCGGTGGCAAAGGAGGGGGGCTGCAACCCGGGCCAGGTCTCCGTGCGCAATTATCGCACGGGGCAGTTCGGCTCGGGCTCGGCCCACATCGAGCTCCCGGCGACGGCGGCCAGGAAGCTGCTTGATGCTGGGAGCGTTACGGTGGGATGGTGCCGCGTCACTGTTCACTTCCTGCAGGCGCGCCCCAGGCACTGCTACCGTTGCCTGGG
>JAFELO010001106.1:87035-100353 GCA_017140195.1 Eumaeus atala | reverse complement strand
GCAGCGCCTTCAGTAGTGCCCCTGTGTTCCGTGTCGGGCCGGGATGGGAACCCGGTCCACTTCCAATGACACGGCGTCGTGGGGACTGTCTTATAGTAGCCGGACAGTCTCCGAGGAGGTGAAGTCTGGCCTTTTCGCTGAGGCCAGCCTGTCGCTGGAGGGTCCTGTTGCCTGCAGATCCGGGACCCTCCACTTATAGCGGCTGATGGCTCCCGTAGGGGTTTAGTTGGTCTTGCTACCCAATGGCCGAGTCCAACATAGGTCTGGGGGTCTACCCGGGCTCCCAGGTATCATGCGTAAATGCATTCCCCTTCGTCACCAAAAAAAAAAAAAAAAAAGGGGGCGCTTGTGACAGTGCCTGGGGTCGCCAGTGCCAAGTTTAAAAAATACCAAAATTGTCATCAATCACTTCCCAGGTAGTTTACTGTTAATTTGCACACAACGTATGGTCTGCGTGCCAGAATATGACGCAAGCCGTCTAATTTGACTCGCTGTCAGTGCAGGAGTGACGCGATTCCTGCGGGTCAGGGCGAGGGCAGCCGCGGCTGGCCGACAGACAGGCGGTTCATTAATAACAATCAGCGGAGCGGCCGCCTCCAGATGACGCCGGAGATAGCTCGCGAGTCGCCGCCGCACACACCGGCGCTGTGCATGTGTGCTACATGTTCCAACTGAAATCTCTACAGCAGGGACAGGGGTCTAGTCGCTAGTGCTATGGATGTTACATAGAGCACGATGATGTAGAGGCGCACGCCCCGGGTGTCAGTCCTGACAGCAGCAATTCTATTGTTATTACACACTATAGAAATATAAAAATTACTTTTACGCGTAATAACAATTAAATTTACCTGAGCCTTGTCCTGAGAACTCACTCGGCGAAACTCATCAGACTTACTCTCTCTCATTAGACACTATATTATTAAGGTATTTACAGTTTCTTAAATCTAAGAATTATTAAACAAAAATGATTTTTAAAAATTGCATTTCAAGGAGTACTTACAGTTCATTTATATACCTGTAACTTTATTAATAAACATATATCTATAAACCAGCTCTGTGTCCACAGACAAATGAAACTTACGAAAGTGATAAATACTGCTTCCCCTAAAGTAACAGTAAAAACTAATCGTAAGCTATTTACAAAAAGTATCGGCTGCAAATTAAATGAAGTGTAGCAAATAAACTTACCTTGGTTAAAAGTAACATAAAATAAAAATGAACTTGTTAATTTCAATCGAAAAAAGTAATAATTAACTAATTACAAAGTAGAAACTAAAAACGTGGACGTATGTTGGCAGTGAGACGCTCGCCCCAAGCTGTTTCTGAAATAAACTTAACTATAAAAATATCCTCTAACACTCAATTTAATTTTAAATATACTTAAATCGAGACGAAACGAGTACAGATAATTGAAAAACAATATTTGGGACAACCTGAGAATTCTGTTTGTGAGATTCATTAAACCGTTCCATCTATCTCTTTGCCTACCCTGTACAGGATCTGGCGGGATGATATGATCGTGTATGTATCTGTATTTGTATAATTGGGGAGTAGGATATTAGCTATTCGCTTGTCCTGACATTTATGTAAAATGTGCTATTTTTATTTTAATATTGACTTCTAATATTTTAGAGTTATTTATGTAGTATAAGTAAGATTTGTAAGGGTAAAATAATTTTTCAAATCGGTCGAGTAGTTTCGGAGCCTATTCAATGCAAACAAAGAGCCAAACCAACAATCAAATATTTCCTCTATATGATATATATCAGTATAGATGATATTGTGTTACTTGGGTATTGCAATACAAACATATCTCCTAACCTAACACACACATCTCCTACCTACACACATATCCACTACCTGCTGCTATCTACACATACATATCTACTACCTACACACATATCCGCTGCCTACATATACACATCCGCTACCTACACACACACACACATCTGCTACCTACACACACACACATCTGCTACCTACACACACACATCTGCTACCTACACACACACATCTGCTACCCACACATACACATCTACTACCTCCAGATAAACATCTTCTACCTACACATACACATCCCCTATCTACACTCACCCACGCACATACACATCTCTTGCCTACACATACACATCTGCTACCTCTACATACATTGGTAATATAACCCTTCGCATTAGTTAGCTTACTACTCTACTTACCAAACCACTGGGGTATGTGGCACATTCTTTGTCTCTTGCAGGAAGAAGATAAACCAATTAAGTATAGGATCTTTCAGTGGCCGCCGGCCTCCGGATGCTGCGCGACAGCATCCACGCCTAAGCTACGCCGTTGCTATAACTCAAATAAAATCTAACATTGTAAATTTGCCCACAGGTCTGGAGGCGCAGGTGCAAGACACGTCTAAAGACATGTACTGGTTCTGAGGCGGCGGCGCGCTGTGATACATACGTGTTGTGAGCTGTCTGCGGACTGCTTGTGTTGCGCTTGGTAGACGTTCCGCCGCCATGCGGACCTCAGCCGCAGGAGCGGACTCGTGCAGCGTCTGTGTCTCATAGCAGGAGGCCGTTTAGACGTGACGGTCATCAGCAGCATGCCATAGTTTCGCCAGAAGTACATATTCCTATTTAGGCACTTCCACCGGTTCTGGGCGGCGGGGTTCGAGGGGGTGTGGGACTTGCGACAGAACCGAATACCTCTCCGCTGAGGTAGAATGCCACCGGTCCTCAGGCGCCGCAGATATTAGCGCCTCACCGAAGCTACTGACTCAGACTCATCTCTCATACGATAAATAGCAAATCTCACTTCATAATAAATTACGTGAACCTTGAACTTGGCCTCGTCACCTCTTCCATCATGTCAAAAAGCGAAATGCGCCGACATCCCCGAGCCGCGGAACGGGACTCGGAGCCGACTGAGGAGACGAGACATGTTACGCGATATGTTGACGACTTCAACAATCTTACATCTCGTTATAAACAGACAATTATTCAACTAGAGAAAAACGGTGCTAAAGACATTTCTTAATTCATATCTACGTTTGAATAAGTATAACATAAAAAAAATTGCTTGTCTTAGAAAAATATGCATCGAAATAACAATTTAATTAAACAAAAAAGATAATATACCTACCCACACAAAAAGAAACATTATTAATTGCAGGCGTGCAATGATCACATGCTAACATAAACAACAGTAAATTATAAAGTTATTATATAACTTGACGTGGTTTTACGGTAGGCGCAACATAATTTAGCAGCCACAAACATGGAATTAGATTACTAAAGTAAATACCAAGTAGTAAAATATATGTTTTAAAACACATCACATTAAATACCAACAAAATAAGTTTACTAACATTACACAAACTGCCCGACACTTGACAGTTGGCAGGCCGGCAGAGGCGTGGCTCTGTGCTGGGTAGGTAACAGAACCAGACCCGTCTTTTTCTCCGCTTTGGTTTACAATCTCGGGCATCGGCTGCCGTGGGAGCTCGGCTTGACTGATAATTGCGGATGTGTTCGCGCGTATTGCAATACGCAGTTAGTCACTACACGCCTGTTGTGCAGGAGACGCACCGCGGTGCGCGTCACGCAGCGCACATCAAAGCAGCGCCTACAATGTTTAATTTATGAGAGTATCGATCGTAGCGCACGCGAGAAACGCCGGGCGGCTCTAAATAACTTGCGATGTCCCTCCGCTACATACGGCGGCGTCGTTTAACAAATGGACTGGTAGTACTGGCGCTATCAAACGACACAACGGATTGTAACGCGGTCCACGACATCAATTCAATTCACAGTCACATCCCGTGAATCTACGCAAGTGAAAACATAGCGCGTGGTGTGTCTGTAGAAAGTTCTGCATATTACAGCACTCGTAAAAACCACTAACCTCTAAATCGATGCCTGGCCAACTTTAAACAATACAAAAGAATATCAAAGATATGGGGTAGACGCCAGGGGGAGTAGTCAGCATGACAGTGTACTCTCTTTGCTGTGGGGACATTGGCGACGGTGGCGGCGCGCGCGCTCAAGGGACTGTTCAAGGGGCCATCAGCACCATCAGCTGTCCGGCAAGGCATGTGCGAATCCTCTGGCGTTGGCGATCACTTACCATCAGGTTACTCGACTGTTCGTTTGGCTACTATAACATAAAAAAATATAAAAATTGTTATAAAATATTATGAAAGTTAGAAACACAGACGCTGCACATTCGTGTCCCTCATCCCGCCTCGCATCAGCCGCAGGTCTCCGTCGCTCTGCGGAGAGTCGATAGCACACGCAGACTGTTGTGTCGGGCCGACTCGGTCGCAATAACTGTGCTCTCTGGGACGCGGTCGCCCATCGCTTTCCTACACCCCCCGTCTTCGTCTGGACAGTGGAACCACTTATAGTGTGACCAGGTAGTACCGAGTGTCGCGATTGAGTGTACACAGTGTTAGCTTAGTACAAGTTTTAGCTGTAAATGAGTATAACTTGCATGTAAATACGTACCTATTGTAGATGTATATCCGTATGTAAGATAGCTGTAATTCGAGTTACGCTGTACAGAGAGCGAGCGCAGGCCGGAGCCGAGCGGCGGCCGAGTACTGACATAATAAGAGCCCGGCTGATATTCACACTTTTTATTGTACGTAATGCAATAAAGGGCTTTGTAGTGTGCGCTTGCATACCTCCTCACGCTTAACCCAAAACTCCCGACCAAACCTTCGGCCGGTAAGAAGTGTTGTTGTTGTTGTAAACTCATCGCACAGGTCTCTGTGTACTCACCTTGTAGTGACTTCGTAAGTATAACGTTGTAAATGATTGGTAAAGTTGTCGCCAGTAAATTCTCGTAGCCTTGTCATTCAAAGTCAATCTATACAAAATTTTTGCCTACGGAGTAGTTCTCGGGCCGCACTTTTCGTGCCGAGCGTTCTAAGCTGGTGTTAAAATATAACAATTGCAACACTTCGGTGCTGTCAAGTTGAGTTGCAGTTTTTTTCCGGCGGTCTCGAGATGAGCGAGGCTCAACAAAATGTGACGTTGACGAAGGTTGTGCTGTTTATGTGAAATTCTAAACAACGAGATAATCAATTAGTGTAAGGCTAGTTACTGTTGCGGTGTTAGCAGTCGACGTGCGGATGGGCCCTGTGTGTTTGTATGTGCAATATATCTCGTCACCTCTTTGCAGCCGCTGGCCCCTCGCGGCGGGTGCCATCGGCTCGCGGTCGCGCTTCGCTCGTTATATTTTAATTAGTTGTAGCATTTGTAAATATGGTTCTCCTCAGAGCGAGGGTTTGCTTTATGTGAAAATCGAAGCAAACGTATTTGTCATATTTTGGTGGTAACTGTAATAAGGCGTGGTAGCGCCACTGTCGCTGGTGCGCCGGTGGCGCCGGTGGTGGTGCGGGGTGGTACTTCAAGCAGTTGCAAGTTGCTTACATTGCCATGTTATCCTTGTTGGCTGCATTGTTCCATAGACGTAATTGTAGCATATAGCTGTAGAGGGACACAGGCGTACAGTCCAGATCAAGCCACCATATCATAGTTCACTGAAATTGTCGCTCGTCACGCGTCACACGTAACAAGACACGTCACACGTCGGATTAGTGTGTTATCTCCGACACAGTAATAATTTAAATCGTAAAATAAATATAAGAAAAAAATAAACTACTTTTGTTCTTATATTTATTATCATGTGAAGTGAATATACACTAGAAATTTATTCTGGTTATTGTACTATTATTGCTATATCTCTAAAAATATTTAATATGTGATGTCCTATGTAAACTAAAAAATGTTTTATGTAAAGATTAGAATATCTGTCTTGTAAAGTTCCTACAACAAGATTCAGCACGCACCATGTGTTGACCGATAGCGATAAATAAGAGATTGATAACACATATTGTGAAACTAGATCGGCCACTGTGACGTCATGTGACGCATGGCCGTCATGTGAGATGACATGTGACACATGACCGTCATGTGAGATGACATGTGACGCATGACCGTCACAGGTGATGACATGTGACGCATGACCGTCACAGGTGATGACATGTGACGCATGACCATCATGTGTGACGACATGTGACGCGTGATCGTGACGTGTGATGCCATGTGACGCATGGCCGTCATGCGACATGACATGTGACGTATGACCGTCATGTGTGCCAGCATGTGACGTGCGACCGAGGCACACATGTATACTTACAGTATTGTGTATAGTTAATATTTGAAAGGGCTCAATAAATATAACTTATAAAGTCACACACGATTTTTATTTTCTTATCCTTTTTAGTTTTCTGTTACTGGACACTTATCCCTCTTGCTAAGACTCAGCTGTCCACCTGTCCGCATGACCACCTCACTGCCTGTCCGCTTGTCCGTCTGTCACCAGGATGTATCTCATCATCATCATCATCAGTCACCCTTTCTGTTAACTTTTAAATTTGATATGTGACCTTTCTGTACTAATTTGATATGTGACCTTTCTATACTAATTTCGTCATTTCTTTTGTAGAGATGGATTGATCCGCTCTCGTGCTAATAATGTTACCTAGGCCACAAGCAGGAGGGAAACAGCTCTTATAAAAGTACATATACATAGACAAATATATTCATTTCACTACCGAGCCATCATATCGACTTGAAGACTGCCGACGCCCATTGCCAACCGAATTATTGTTGCCATGCGAATGCATTCCTCCCTTTCCTCCTCCCCTCCAATGGGCCACCGGCTACTCACAAACTGCGGGAAACACAACAGCACAACTGTCACTTTACGATGGTGTCATGGGCTGTAATACCCCGGCCTGGTGGCCCAACTAGGCTGTAGCGTAGCATGGCTCTACCTCCAAATTCGTTATTTCATTTTTTATGATGAGGCATTTAATTCTTATAAATGAGACGCTGGCCCTGAGACAGTTGCAGGGCCTTCACCTCTGGCCTCCACGAAGTGTCAAGTATTAAATGTGGTATTATGCTACAATCTCACTTGCTGTGGACGGTCGAGCTCGCGCCTAGTACTGGTAAACGACACGCGGGAGTTGAGCGCGACAAACATCTTGGCATCACGTGTACCACGTGTTCATATTCGATTAAGCTTGCAAAGTAAGACGATTTCAAATTTTCAACAGGTGACTTGTACCTTGCTGTGTTGCAGTCAATTGGGCCGCGTCGATCGAGGAGGTAACTCTCGCTCACGTGATATTCTATGAGTTTCTGGTGGCCACTTAAGTGACAGACTCTGCCATAAATTATCAATTCACTCAATCTCTATACATAAATTCATATATGTTGATGACATACAAAGAGAAACACACCTTCAACAACATACAATGTATGTATTACTGTCAAGACCTTGCCTCGTAAACACGTAAACGAATGTAATTGAAATTTACGTCAGGCATTAAGTCTGGCAGCCCTGAAGAAATGATACTTCTGAGTCAAAGCAATGAAAAGATACAGCTGTTTATGTGTGTACTTTAAATGGGCTTGCTCGAAAATAGGAGCTATAGGGCACATGCCGTTGACTTACAACCTTGGATTCGGCAAGAAGTAAAAAGTTACAGTAAAAGTATAGGCATCAATCCAAAAACTTGTCAATTGTACTTTTATATAGATGAGTCAGTGTCACTTCATAGCTTCTTTATAGTGTGCATGTGCCAAGTTGTATATCTATAAAAAGTCATCTAGCAAACCTCTCACTGATGTGCGACAGTGTGAGCTGAGCGCAGAGTACAGCCTCTGCGCTCAGCTCACACTCAGCACAATCATCTCTATAATAGAAGTTTATCCAAAGCATTTTTGTGATTCTTTAACGCAAAAACGAATGATCGGATTTGTAAGTAATTTTACGCAGGTGTAGAGTATAGACGTACAGACCGCTACATGGAGTAACAGAAAAATAATTTAAGCGGGCCTTCGGGCGGCTGTCGTGTCGCGTGAGAGCGCGCGACGTCGGGGCGGTCGATGTCAGGGCGGGCGACGGCAGCGCGCGGCGCAGGGTTGCGGTAGACGCAAATAGCGCCATTAGCGGTGGATGTTTGTAAACACCGCCAGCAGTACTGACACCACGCAGAATAGAAAACACAGACAGCTGTACCAACGGGAAACATACCTACATGTAGCTACAATTTAGTACGTCTGCAAGTGCAGCAATTGGCAATAATTGGCAGATCATGCAACGGAAATGAAAAGTTACATTTTAGAAATAAAAGTTCACTTAGAATTATTAATTAGCAATTAAGCTCGTTAGCTTCCTTAACCGACATTGTCAGGGTCTTATAGATGTGTGAAAACACACACACACACACACACACAGACACGCGCGCGCGCGCATACACACACACACACACACATACACACCCACAGTCACGCGCACACACACACACACACACAAAGAAGCAACAAAAATTAATAATTGACTATATTAATTTCGATAATTTGAATTTATTTGTTTTAATTATAGTCAACATTAGCATCAAATTAGGCAAGGAACCAACACACATCAAATACATTATTTGTTAAAATTAATTTTATTTAATAAATTGTCAAAGTCCAGGAATGTCCCGGTGGAGCGACGCGTGTGGTCATCCGTGCGACTTTTCGGACGCATTCCTCAATTCAGCTATACTGAGTATTAATAAATCGTGGACGAATTAGACGCGGCTTATTGCTGTTAATGGAGCGCGCCGGCCGCTATTAGCCTCTCCGGGCTCTCGCCGTCACTCCACTACTTAATTGGTTCTAATTGACATTTTATTTTGTCTTGTGTTTACTGACGACTGCCGACGCACCGCTCCTAGCCAGATAACTTCAAAGTCGCCCCTCCTGTAAATAGTAATCAACAGTCGCCAAAATTTTATCAAGGGATCCAGAAAAGAAAAACTGCTTATATTTTATTAGGCTAATAAAATATACAATTCACTGCACAAGCTCAGCGTCACGATATTGAACACCGTTCAATTTAATTAGAATTAAATTAAGTTTGAAAGTAATTTTGTAGTGTTTGGGGTTGACTGTACAGGTGCACTACTGATGGACGCTCCACTACGCTAAGGCTACGCCGTAGCGCTACGGAGGCATACAGTAGCACCCGCGTGTGCTGTGCTCCCTCTCTGGCATTCCATAGGTAAGTTCTCTCCGCCGACGCGCAGGGAGGTGTGTCACTGTTGCAGTCTTTCTCGATATGGAGAAGGCCTTCGACAGGGTGTGGCAGCCGGGACTCTTGTACAAGTTGGTGGACGCCGGCGTCCCGCTGGCGTTTGTGAGACTAGTGGCGTCATTCTTGGAAGGTAGGACCTTCCGGGTAGCGGTGGAGCGGAGGCACTCCTCGGTGAAGGCCATACGTGCCGGAGTGCCACAGGGCAGTTGCCTATCCCCTTGCCTGTACGCGGCCTACACTAACGACATCCCCACACTCAACGATCCTTCGGGAGAGGGTCAGGTGGATGTCATGCTCGCGCTGTTCGCTGACGACAGCGCTTACGTAACCTCGTCCCGAAAGCCGAAGCTCGCAACTGGGCGCATGTAGCGCATGCTGGACCCGTTGCCGGAGTGGCTCGACACGTGGCGCATGTCCGTCAACGTGGATAAAACGACGGCGCTATATGTCAGCAAGAGGCGCTCCATGTCGGGGCGGTTAAAGTTTAGAGGCCAGGATGTGTCTTGGGAATCCCCAGTCGTGTATCTCGGATGCAGTGTCGACCGCGCGCTGCGGATGAGCTCGCAGGTGGACCGAGCGGTCAACCAAGCGAGAAAAGCCCGCGCTTTGCTGTGGCCGGTACTAGCGTCCGGACTTCCTACACGGACGAAGCTGGGGATTTACAAAACATATATCCGGTCACGCCTCACTTACGCCGCCCCCGCATGGTACGCGCTAACCTCCCAGGCCCAGCGGAAACGCCTGCAAGCCCAGCAAAATATATCCCTACGGGTCATCACGGGAGCTGGTCGCTACGTCCGCAATGATGTGATCGCGCGTGACTTGCGGATAGAGTCGCTGGATGAGTTTGTGGTTCGATTGTCGAGCGCTATGTTCAATAGGGCAGACAATGGACCGCATGCTCATCTACGTGACCTGGCCCCGCTGCATGCGCGACCACCTGACGGGAGACCGTATCCGCGTGAACTCCCCCCCCCGTGATCCACCAAGCGGACTAGCGACTGCGTGTCCTGCGATCCGGACGAGGATCACACATGCGCACGCATGACACACCCAATCGCTACTCACCACAGTCACAACATACACACACACAGGCTACACAGGCCCCAAAATGGGCCTACACATTTCCCTGAGCCAAAAGCCAGGATGGCAAACCGCAATTTTATTGCGGCCCCGTTACCGAGGGGATAGTCGTCTGTGGAGATGACCAGCAGTGTGTGGGAGGTGTGTGCTGCACCAGCTGCATGCGGCTGCGGTGTATTGTTGTGTTATTTTATATTTGATACATATCTCACGACAAGTCGGCCGGTTGTGCGATGTATGCTGCCAGCTGGGCCTCGAGATTTCACCCGCTTTTGGTTCTTTCCCACACTATTTATATTGTAAAGATGTAAAAAGATGCTAGCAGGTCAAGACGCCGACTGGTCCCGGTCCCCCGTCATACCGATTAACTAGCGCTATGCTCCTGCTACGCCCGTGATTAAATTATACACTAAAACCTTTCTCGGGAATATGTAGCTGTATCCATGGCTGAACCACATGAAGATTTGTTCCGTAGAATTTGAGAACATCGGTCACATGGACGGCTGTTGTGGACATTTACACTTCTATCGATTTTTTTAAATAGAATAGGGGGCAAACGAGCATTCGGAGCCTTTTTACGACTACCGACGCTCATGGACATCCATAAAATTACTATTCAAATGCGTTGCCCTCCTTCCCCCCTCACAATGGGCCACCAGCTACTCAACCGCACGAAACGCGACACTGAAGGTATCAGTTTACTGCGGTATTATGTGAGCGAGTGGTACTTCCCCGGTCGTGCCGGCCCAATTCCGTTGCATAGGAGGATGTAGTAGCACTATGCATCGTACTACCCAGGCACTACCTTTTCCTGATAGATATTTTTTAATGAAACAGTAAACTCGACTGTTTCAAATATTGCAAATATTAACAATACCTGTGGACTTATCACACCACGTCAGCCCAGCCCTGTGCTAAGTACTATAAGGACTTGTGTTACAGGTACACGGAACGGACAACGGAAATATATTTAATATTTCTTATAAATTTAAGAAACTTTATATATTTAAGATATTTATTATAGAAATACACATAATACATATATAAACATCCATGATCTAGGCGGGATTCGAGCCCGCGACCACAAGCGTAACACTCGGAATAACCGCCACGTTACCAACTGAGCGTCAAATGAACCAAAGCGGAAAAGAAACAAGACGGTCGGTCCGCATGGTTTGTTATGGAGATTTCTGCCAAGATTTAAAATGACACCTGATGTAGGAGAGGCTACAATTAGCCTTGATTTTTCTCTTTTTAGGCTCTTAGTAAGGCAAAAGCATCTAGTACCGCGGTTACCAAAATTGGCACTAATTACCGATGTTACTCGGAAATTTTATCTTTGGCCAGTTCCGACTAGTTCTGTTCACTAGCCAATCGCGGACTTGCTTTAATCTTAATGCCTACAGATACTTTAGAAATTATTAGTTTATGTGACGCGACAAAACGATTGCTATTCACGTAAGCGTTTGGATTTATTTCTCCAAGAATTTAGTAGAATTAGCCACCAAGAATGTCAAATATTTGTGTATTATATTAATTTGATATTTTTGTAGAAATTAGTTTTAAATTGTTGTTTTTTAACATGTTTTATTTTTATTACAGAGAGGGGCAAACGAGGGATAGACGCATTGATGCACCTTTTTACGTCGTCAGTACAATGCGTCGCTCTCCCTTACGCCTCCGACTACACACAAATCAGAAAATGTAACTTTATGCCGGTATCGTGTAAGCGAGAGGTACCTCCCCTGTCGTGCCTGCCCGATTCCGCAATGTTGTAGTGCACTACATCTTGTGTCTGGGTGCGTTGTTCTCTCCCCTGGAGCCGACGGACAGCATGCCGCAGGAAACACGACGCTCTTAACCCCTTACAAAATTTTTCAGTACTAGGAGACACATTACCGCGATATTAGGTTTAAGGCCTTGGCAACAGCAGACGACAACCTCGTAACGAAACAATTAAAATAGTAGTCAATTTCAAATAAACATGAAACAATATTAAAAGTTAAAGGAAACATTCTACGTTACACAAAAGAATGAAACGGTCGAGATCAGCAATAAAAGCAGTGATATTTCAGTTTATCGCCAAAATGTTGCAATTTACAGCGGCGTCAGGTGCCTTTACCTCAACGTGACGTTCGGTCCAGTCAGGTTTTCTACTTTATAATTAATTTTATTGATTATCGATAATCATGACAATAACTTGGTTGAGGTGAGGGGTAACCGAAGGATGCAAGTGGCTCGTGAACTGTGGCGCTCTATGGGGGAGGCCCATGTCCAGCGATGGATGTAACCGGGTTGATGATGATGAATTATCCTCATCACCAGCCCGATGAAATATTTATTAAATCATGATATTTCTTACTGAGACTTATAGTTCGATACCCATATTGTAATAACTTTATTTCCCACTGAGCAGGTGCAGTGGCGAGGAACAGCCTTATTTGAACGTCGCCTTTTTACAGACTCTTGGGTTGAGACGAATATGACAATATCTCAAGTATGTAAATTCTTTAAGCGGTTCTAGAGATATGAGGTAGTAAAGAATATTACACACCTACAAAATACGCGTGAGAAACATAACCCATCCTGTGTAGTCGGGAAAAAATAGGCATATGGTAATTTTTGAATACATGTTCTCGCATAGTCGCACAGTAAGCGTATATCAGGAACCTGCTGAGAGTGTGGTCCTCGCACAGTTGACGTATAGCAGGAACCTGCTGAGCGTGTGATCAGCTGGCCCCGCGCCAGCCGCCGCCAGGAATCACCAACTCTCGGCAACCCTCTAGTGCAGCGGCTCTCAAACTTAGCGGTAGCCGAGGCAGTGCATCATCGATTTTATGGTGCATTTTGCAGAGTGGAGGGTGCAGGGTGGAGGGCAAAGGGCGCAGGGCACACAGTGCAGAGTAGAGGATGCTGGGCGCAGGGTGCAGAGAGCACTTTTTGAACCGCTGCACGTGTTGTCGTGTACTTAATTGTACGTGATCCCAACGCCAGCACGGCATCCGGCTGTCACGGTGCCGTGACGGTGCCGTCACGGTGCCGTCACAGTGCCGTCACGGTGCCGTCACGGTGCCGTCACGGTGCCGTCACG
>JAFELO010001106.1:69561-83719 GCA_017140195.1 Eumaeus atala | reverse complement strand
ATATATACCCATCACGTACATTTAAATTTCAGCGTATTATTTCATATCACTGCTGAAAATTTGAAATTAACAATAAGATATATTTAATATGTTAGTTTTTTATATAATATTGTCAATAATAGTTTAATTACGCACCTTCACTGGCCCTGGGTGGGATCCAGAAGTGTGTCGGGCTCGCAGTGCATTACAGTGGCGCATAGCCACAGCAAGCACCGCGAGTGAAATTAGTAGCGCTTATGGTGAGGTGCTCCGGAACTATAATTCATCTGGACACCTCGACGGCTAGTCAGCTCCTGAGGGATCGATGCCACCTCCACAGATGGGGTTGTCCCGCACCACAAGACAACTCCGCCAGCTTTGGGGCAGTGCAATGTAATCATAGGATGTGAGCGAAGGTGAACGCATTACTGCAAAATTAAAATTGGTGAGCAGGTCTGCCGTGGAGCACTAGGCCGCCAGTGCGGTCAGTAGGTGCTGGCGCTGTGGCCGTCGGTGTATTTAGGAACGCCGGCGAGGTGCACCACGATAGTGAGTGTCAGCTGTGTTAATACGCGCCACCATCTCGCGCCGCGGCGAGCGCTGGCGGACGGGCGATGCTATCGCGCGGCGGATTGACTCGTCGCAGCTCGGTCCGCTCGCAGCTCGCAGCTCGCAGCTCGCTATCGCGATCTCGTGCGATATTTATGTGGCCGGCGCGCAGTCGGCGCGGCGCAGAGGCATCAAGCCCCACATATCTACGTTTTACCCGCACACACGTGCACACACCATGCTTACGTGTAACATTTGTGTGTTATTTGGTAATGTCAAGTAGGAATCATTCAATTTCGTGAGGGTCAACGTACCGCACCGTATCTATAGTTAAGGTGAGTAACGTGGTCGCATATCCGCCTGTCGAGATCTTTTTTTACAGCGGCGGCAAACGAGAAATCGGATTCTTTTGAGGACTACCGACGCCCATGAACATTCGTATGATTGTTACGTAGATACGTTGCCCTCCTGTCACCCCCCCCCACAAAGAGCCACCGTCTACTCACAAACTATCTACACGCACAATATGGCACTGGCACAGCGTTCGACGAATTAAAAATTGAAGTATGAAGTGACTTGACCGCACGCCGGTGTCCACGCCGCCCACATAAACAAAATGAAACCCCATGTTGAACAACCACATGTAACTCATGACATATTATTATGTTCGTATACCTGTCTCAGCCGGAATCTCTAAACCGCCGTATTTCATTACGGCTAGCCATATTCAACAACAAGGCCGTTTTATTTTGTGCCAATGATTAGTCGGATGGTCATTGTGAGACGTTCTTAGAAATGGTGGCTGACGTTTAGCCAATTTCAATATATTATATACTGATATATCTATATAATATATTATATATATATACATATATATATAATATATTATCAAAGAAACTATTGTCGTTATTGTTGTGTATGTGTTATTATCTGATAAAGGTGAATATTATGTGTTATAGGTTTGTTTTATGTATATATCATTATTTTATTTCTCAATTTAATTAAAGTTTGAAAAAAAAAATGTATAATAGTGTAACTCTAATTCTTAAAGAAAGATTTTCTACTTCTATCTCTTAAAGAAAGATTTTCTACTTCTATCTCTTAAAGAAAGATTTTCTACTTCTATCTCTTAGAAAAGGACAAAGACTATAATAGCCAGCTGCTAGTTCCCATCGTTTTACATTAAGTCACAATAAGATAAGTGAGGCAGTGCCGCGCCATACGAGGAGGTAGTGGCCGGTAGATCTCTATCCCCTTCTCGTAGTAGATGTGGCAGAGCGTCCCCGTCGTGTAAGCCGGATTCAACTACCAGGGATTATGGCACTACCCCTAAGAATGATACGCGTCGCGATTCGCCGGTGAGCGTCAGTTAACAAACGGCAATTAACTATTTGTAGCTTTTAATTAACAGAAAATATCCGTAGTAATCAGGATGATGCATTGTGATAGCTGATATTATTAATGGGCGAGGCGCATGGTGGGGGGAGGGGGTCACGATATAAATAGTGTTCGTAAAAACCGAGTGCACTGCGTGCGTGGCCAGAATAAACGACCAAATATTTGTGTCTCGATGAATGCAATTGTTTCTCGTTTAATTACAGAGAGTGTGTTGTGACCCGCTGTAGTTACGATAAGAGGAGGGCGCAGTGTATTCTGTATGAAGAGCGTGTTGCGGCTGCCTGCTTGTAGTCGTTATGTTATGAGTAGTCGTTTAACAAATTGTTGGACATAAGTAGTTTTTCAGTAATTCCTGTTTAATTTAATCTCTGAATTCTTGGAACGTCGCCTGCTATTGTGAACATATCGTTGTGTGCCTCGGGCTCTATGAGCCACCAATCATTACCGAACCGCACGAAACATACAACCGAAGATATCATATTTGTGGTAGTATCATGTGATCGAGAATACCTCCGCGGTCGTGCCGGCACAATTCAACTGCAAAGTATGGTTCCGCCTATTGCTTGTTGTTTGCTATTAGGATTCCATATCCAAGTTAAGAACTGTCTGTCTGTCTGTCTTCCAAAAAGGTACACTAACGCCTACCTTTTTGTCGACACAGGGAAATGCATTACCGCGCAACCACCAGCCCTGGGCGCGGTCAGAGTGTGTGGGGCTCGCGTCACATTATAGTGCCGAAAACAACCCCACCAACTCTGGAAAAGTGTAATAGGGTGAGGTTCCTATCCCCGCCCCTTGCCCCGTGCGCAAAAGTGAACCCCTCTTGCTCTTTTGTCCCTTCTTCTTATATGAGTAACCCTCTTAAATTATATATCTAGTCTTACCATAAATACTGTAACAAAGAAAAAAAATTATTTAATTGCAAATAATATGTATTACATTAGCGTTAGCCTCATACTCAAGTATAAAACAATTTCAAATATAAAAAGCTTTCTCTAAGTGGTCTCCATTGGCTGCAATATAGTCCTTTAAAGATTGCGAGTAGTTATCAATACGTCATAGGGTTCTAGGTTGCTATCTTCACTTTCGGAGATAAAATCTTTGGGAATCGGTCAGGATTTCTTCCAATTCGTTCCCTTATTGCCTTGACCACGTTTTTCGTACGAACACAACGAGGACGGCCAGATCTTTCTCTGACAAAAGAGAGGTAGGAAGTGTATGGAGTTTTAAAAGTTGCGTGTGGCTCCACATCTACTCTGTGTAATGCAATCACAGTGATTCTGTTCACTTTATTGCCCCCCTCCATTTTAATTTTGCGAAATGTTGTACAATGTATCGGCGCCAAAAAGGGGAAAACACAAATAACCATTGTATGAAAATGACATATTCAAAATTCAAATGTAATATTTTCTTTTTCTAATTTTAACTGTATTTACGGTCAGACCTTGGCTTCAATTGGCTTGGCCTGGGTTTGCCAGAGGCTACTGAGCCTCACCGCCATGACAACGCCCGAACCATAGAGAGGAAGGACACTAACGCCTATTCAGTGGGACTAATGTAGTCTTGACTATCTCGCGGCTTTTGGTCACTCAATAATTGAGAGAAAGGCGTCCAGGTGGAAGTTATTTCCACAGATTTTGAAATACCTGGCGCTGCATAATATAAGTTCCCGCGGTTACTTATTAAGGTTCTTATCTCAGGTACAAATGTAACTTTATAAAATTACCTATGGGTGATCACAGGACTCGTAACTAGGATCGCTCCTGTACAATACCTAGCAATATGTTATAATAATATTTATATTATGTACTCTATACATATGCAAAATATCGTTTCGTTTACAAACAAAACATAAAAAAATATTTTGTCAAATAAAACGATCGGTGATTGTCTGTAATTTCAATCAGATTTACATTTTGATTACATACACAGTATACATATAATGAGCACAATAAAACAAATATCAATATTGAGATATGTCAATGTATCACGTGGAAGCCCATCCTCTTTTATGTAATTTTAATGGTGAAGTAATCGAAAGAACTGAAGACGTTGAGGGCTGAGGCGTGCAATTTGACAGTAGTAACTTTTTACACATTTATGGGATCTCTCAAATCTCCTTCAAACTTGTGTCTTTTAATGACTTGCAATCAAGACTTAGTCATTCGTTCACAAAATAATATTTACGAGAAGTTAAAAGTAATTGAGAAGCGCATCCTCTACTGACAACCTTCAACAAAAGTAATTGAGAAGCGCATCCTCTACTGACAACCTTCAACAAAAGTAATTGAGAAGCGCATCCTCTGCTGACAACCTTCAACAAAAGTAATTGAGAAGCGCATCCTCTACTGACAACCTTCAACAAAAGTAATTGAGAAGCGCATCCTCTACTGACAACCTTCAACAAAAGTAATTGAGAAGCGCATCCTCTACTGACAACCTTCAACAAATTACTTGGAAGACAGTCGTCTATACAAACCTCCTTACTGTGTCAGAACGCCGTGATTTTCTAAGTTCCTGATGGTTGGATGATTTTGTGGTGATGATGTATGATAAGCTGGACTATATGATGGCGGCGCACTGTCATACGGCGTGCACAGCGTCTCATCCGACACCGTCTACTGTGCCATCTACCCTGGAGTGACACTAATTACTCTGCCAACTCACTGATGTGCACTTATATATAATGAATTACTTAAGAAATTCGATAATACCTATTAATATTATGGTACAGTCCAAAGCATAAATGTGAAATAATTTAAATAAAATTTTGTAGATCTAAGTTATAGGCAGGATACACCTTGCGTTTATTATATTTTTTTCGCCCCTTACCACTTTTTAGTCGTGAGTTTTATTTTATTGTTTAGGTGCTTTAAGTCCCAAGCAACGTTATTTTATTATTACATACTTATGATATTATTGGCCTTCGGTATGGTTTATTGTAATTGTTAATTGTTTATGCACGAACTGTTATGCTGTTGGATACTTAGGAATATAAAAATATAAATTAAAAATAACTGCTTTTGGCGCACATCTGCTCGACACACAAACCAACAATATAAACTAATTAACAGTTCTAAACAACAACTAACTTATCAACAGTGTAATGCAGGTATCATGGTTTATACAGACAATAAAATGCAAACCTGCGCCTCGAGTGTAATTTCCCTGTAGTACTGCCTAGCCAACAGCGGCGTGGTAACGTGAGCGAGTAGTGCTGTTTCTCTTTTAATGACGTGTTGTGTGTGAGCGACCGCCTCCTGTCTGCCATGTCACCGCTAGTGGCCGTAAGGGTCGACGATCCTGCCCCTCGCCTGCAACTCGCCTGCCCCTTGCCTGCAACTCGCCTGTCCCTCGCCTGCACTGTAGTGTACATTCCGATATGTAACTGATATCTATGGTGGAACACCCACTGAGCCACCTATTAGTACATACATGTAGTAGGCCACCCAGACCACATCGGGTACGCAGCGGCACGGTGGAGGCAATCGCCGGGCTGTTCTGTATTAATGTCTATTGGTCTGTGATTGCTGCGTACGGAAAGCTCCTGCAGTTGTTTAAGTTAGTTGGAAGAATTTCGACACTTTCGGCTGTCCCTTCCTACTCGCCCAGGGCCAGTTTGCGGTGCGGTGGATAATTTCATCGACTCAGTGCCTAAACGAGAAAATGATAAAAACATCCTTAACAAACTGAGAAAAAAAAAGAGTCGATGTGAAATTATTATCTACCATAAGTGGTCACTAAATGTTGAACATTACAGAGAGTAGAAATATAGGAGACAGCTGGCGAAGGCAGCGCGCGGAGCCCGTAATGTACGGAGAGATAAAAACAGCCAAATATTTAGATGTTTAAATAGCGACCTTACTACGACTTACGATGGAATTTAAAGTACACGTCGGGAATGTTTTACTAGCGGGTTATTGAAATATATGATGTGAGCGAGACCCCGCCGGAGCTGTACGGCCTGCGGACCGCGGGCTGCGGACTGTGGACTGAGAACGGTGGACTGCAGAGTGTAGGCAGCAGCAGTCCGAGGATACGTCGTGTTTATGATGATAAATATTAGAGGGGGGGGGGGCTCCATAATATTCCAAATTCAAAGGCAAAAACTGGAAAAATATAGACATTATAAAGTTGGTGATAAGTCTCAAACGAAAATTGATTTTGTTGCTTAAGAGAAGTGCGTTTTATTTTGCTGCTACGGAACTTTCCATAGGCGAGTCCGCTCGCTCTCACACGGTTTTTTTTATGGTTAAGGGCTTGATAAAGTCAAGGGAGACGAGGTCACGCTATGCCGGCCCAATTCCGTTACATTGGAGGATGCACCATGCACGGCACTACCTTTTTTTTTGACGCGAGGAAACGCATTTACGCAACTTCACTGGCCCTGGGTGAGGTCCAGTGGTGTGGACCTGGGTGGGGTCGCAGCACATGATAGTACCGAATACCGACAGAAACCACCGCGAGTGACATCAGTGCCGCCCTCCGTGAGGTGCCCCGGAACAACAAGCCATCGAGTGCGATTCCTTCTTCTGATCTTTAGCCCCCTCTTCTTATAAGAGGGGTGCAAAGATCCCCCTCGATTCCATTAGCTTCACCTGGGTACACCGCTGGCTACTAAGCCCCAACGCCACGTCAAGGCTTAAGCCATGCACCCCGCATGGCACTACCTGCTTCTATGCCGCATGGCACTACCTCTTCTTAAAAATATATATAACATATTCATAGTAAAGACCTTTCTGACTCACTTTATTTCAAGTGTATATAAAAATTCTGCCACAGCAAAAGTTCAGATCTGCATGAACAAGGAAGAGACTGCTTAAGAGACTCGTACAATGTGAACCGATTCAGATGAACACTGGTCGTATTTTTTGAAGCCAATCTAGATATTTAAACATTTGAAGGCAAATTCATAATACATTCTTCAACTCCATACCAGTCCCATCATTAATACGGAGCTGTCGCAGCAAAGTAGCTTGGAACCTGGCCGACTGTCTTGCAAGATCCACGTCAGAGAACCGGGAGTGTGCGAGTAAGAGGCGAGAGCTTCAAATGCAGCTCAAGTTCACGAGAGCGGAACCGCGGAGGGTTATAGTTCTTCATACATTGATGTCAATTCTGAAGCTGGTGAACATATTTCGTGCGAGTAAGTCTGATACGCCGATGTAATCCTGTGCAGTGATTGTTCGTGTAATCGCTAATTATAATTTTTACCCGACTGCAAAGGAAAACCCTCATCCCCTATCGCTAGTGCCTTTAGGGCAACGACTCGTCGAGTGCAATGAATCAATTGTTTTGGTACAATTAATTTTATTGCGTGACATACGGACAGATACAAGAGCAAAACGTATTTCATTTGTTCTGTAGTCTTGTATTAGTTTGAGAGTGATATTTATAGAAGAGGCACAAAAACATTTTGAATCACGTTGGTGGCCCGGTGAGACATTATTTAATTATTTATTTGTGCTGTATGTGTTGACGTTGTCGCTCACTCACCAGGATGTATTTCCGGTGCCTACTGTTCATCAATCACATCTACATGATTGTATTGATTATGGCAAAGAAGAAGGGTAAAATGTCTCCGGTTTTCAGATGCGCCTCGAGCGAGTTTTACCCTCCGTAAAGAGCTACGATGGGGCAGGTAGCTGGTAGCAAGTAGCAAGTAGCAGGCAGCTCGCGGTAGGAGCGCTCGGTGGCGCGACCGCTGATCGCTAGGCGCCACTTCTCATCTACCACGCGCCATATCATAACACTTCCTAAACACCACGCACCAACAGCTGCGTGTGTCCCGGACAATAAAAATATTCAAACGGTGTTCGTTGAGTCCGTTAAGCTCCGGTGATTAGTTAGAAGCGCCGCCCTGTGTCAACACGAGGGCGGCGGCGGACGGCGACAGACGGATCAGTTGATTGTGTGACTTGTGACTGCAGAGCACAGGGGGGCAGGGGCAGAGGTGCTGCCTATATTTTCATTCCAAATGAGTCTAGGGAAGTTTGGTCTCATGTGTCACAATTTAAGATCTAGAGAGACGACACCATATCTTCGTTTCACCGCCGATAACCGCATCGTGTCTCCCCGGTTATGTCAGAATGTCGTGCCACGATGTAATGGGGTACTAGAGGCTGCCTTGTGTCTGCCCACACAATTATGCTCAATTAACCTGTTAAGTTGTGCTAGTGAATCTACCAGGAACCAGAAACTCCAACAATTTTAAAATAAAATTAGGAAAAAACCACAAACTGTGCGACAAGAGCTTTTATGGCATTAATGAAGTACCATGCAGCGCCGATGCTAAAGCTAATATAACGGGCGTATAACGTAACATATCGGGGTCGCATGCAGTAGAGGTGGCACTGACATCAGTAAGAGGATTACCAAGTGCGGTGCTAAGCCGGGCGCGAGAGATGCGCTCACGTCTACACGTGAGGGATTAACCCGCATCTGCCCCCGGGATTAGCAGGCGCGGGCTGTAAATACCCCGCTGTGGAGCGGCGCGGCTCTAAATATCCTGCTAATAGGCAAGTGAATCCACACGCACCTCGACCAACGTTTAACTGAGTCGAGATCAGCGACACGTTCCCACTACCTCCTGAAGCGCCTAAAGCGTCGCCTAACATTTCACACTCGCCGACAGACACACGTTTGTCTACGCGTTGCACAGACGCGCAGGACGCATAACTAGTGAAGCACGCTGAGAAGACGAACGCCTGCAGATACTGGCTTGGCTATGTTTGCGAAGCGCTATCATCATATCTACATAATATATACCTAGTCTTGCCATAATATTTGCATTTTCTTTTCCTTTGTTATTGTATTACACATACAATAACAAAGGAAAAGAAAATGCAAATAATATTTATTGCTTTTATTGTGTGTTAGTTTAATGTATAAATATAAAACAATTATAAATACAAAAAGGTCTCCATAAGCTGTAGTACAGTCCTTTAAATTCTTTCCACGGGGAAATTCTTCACTGCCAATTGTATGGATTGTTTTAGGGACTTCAGATTATTAGGGTGTTTAGAGCACTACTCTCTAAAACTGACCATAAATCATAATCCAGCGGATTAAGGTCGGTGAGGTAAGTAGATGAAGCATAGTCTTCAGGTCCGACCAAGTCCGGACCTTCTCCACAACAATATGGCCAGTCCCTCCTTCATAGCTAACACCCCAACACACCATCACTGAAATCGGATAATGCCCACGTTGCACTCCGTTGAATAATTGGGAAGCTTCCTTAGACCTTTGAGTATAAATACGGTTATTTTGTTTGTTAAAATGTTGCTCAGTTGTAAAAAAAATCCCATCCGTAAACAATTTTTTTCTGTGACCTCCCTTTGCGTACCGCTTCAGTAATTGTTTCGATTTTAGCTCCCTATTCATCTTTAATTTATTTATTTTATTTAAGAAATGACCAGTGTGTCTCTTATAGGCTGCAAGTCCTAAGCCATCTCTTAAAATACCTAGGTCCAAGGTGCTTCATTTCCTGGAATAAAATTTTTTGTGGACAGGATTTCTTCAAACTTGTTTCCCTTACTGCTCTGACCACTATTTTCGTACGAACACTACGTGGAGGGCCAGATCTTTCTCTATCAAACAAAGGAAGCCTCATTGTACCTATTAATATCTCGGTACACAAACATTTGAGTAAAACCAAGTGTATGCAGAGTTTTAAATATTGCATTTGGCTCCATAACTGCTTTGAGTTCCTGCAATCACAGCGATTATTTTCTTTATCACCTCACTCCAATTTTATACTCCCCCGGGCAACCGACTACTAGCAAAACACCCGAACCGCAACAGCTGTCACTTTACGACCGTCTCATGTGAGCGGGAGGTATCCGGGTCGTGGCTACCAATTCCGCTGCAATGCAGCACTGCACTAAATCTTCATATTGCTATTTGTATCACGAGGATGTACCGCTCGGTAACGCTGGAGGCGCGCAGCGGTACACGGAGACTCACTTAGATATAATAAAGAAAATAGGTCCAAAAGGTATTGCTGAAATACTTTTAACATTTTGT
Organism: Eumaeus atala; assembly: GCA_017140195.1. Taxonomy (NCBI): domain Eukaryota; kingdom Metazoa; phylum Arthropoda; class Insecta; order Lepidoptera; family Lycaenidae; genus Eumaeus; species Eumaeus atala. Next base: position 73,768 of record JAFELO010001106.1, on the reverse strand, counting down.
ATTATTACCGTCCCACGCTTGCCGGGTGGACCTGGCTGTAATATGGTTGTGCAATAAAATTTATGGTTTCCGTATTATGACAATGAGAGCCCAAATATGCGGCTCCGACCTCGCGGGTCCGCAAAAACCGGACGCGCGCCGCCCCGTCTGCCGCCGCCAAATAACGCACCGCATACCCCTCCCCCGTGCCCCCACCGCTTACACCCTCCGCTGCACGCCCACCCCACCTCACGCCGCGCGGAGATGCCTCGAGAGTCTCATATCAATCGCAGATCAAACGAGCAGTCGGGTTCTATAATTGTGGAAATAGTATACAAAGTGTCTTTATTTATTCAATTGTTAGGGAATCCAAGTCCGTAATTGGCGTTACCCAATCCCAAGACCAATGGTCCAAGCTTGTACGACTTGATAAGCGCCGCAAAGCTGTTCAATTGAGCTACCCGGCAGCCCCGGTCCATAGGCACCTCCCCTCGTCAGTGAAACTGGGACAACAGTACGCTTGCACCGAACCCATCATCAGACATGCGGCGTCATGCACGAATAACTCTTTGTTTTCTTTATTCAATTTACGAATAACTCCTACAGCCTTTTTCTCGACTAGACCCGGACTTTTTGTGACTGTCACAAATCTCTCTCTGTTTCTCTCTGTGTTTTAAATGCGGTAGGAATAATTAACAAAGCGTGGTAAAATGGTGGCTAGTGTCGCGCGCGGAGTGCGGCGCGTTGTTAATGGATGTCCTCAGAAAGCTTTTAGTGCACGGGGACTATAAATACGGACGACATTTACCATTGTTCGCGCCAGACTATATCGGGCCCGGGGGTTGGGGAAGAGAGGGGAGCGCCCCGACACGACAACAGATTTGGTTATTGTGTGATCTGCCCCCCCCCCTCCGGCCCTCAGCTCCCCTCCGGCAGGCGTTCCGCGCGCGCCGGCTCACCGGGCTAGGCATATCTCACATGCCGTCCCCGCGTCTTTAATTGTTTCACATACTTCCGATTCCGGCGGAGTTGTTCAGATGTTTGCCCCAATACTGTTCGTGTTCGCGCGGACGCGACCTTCTGCGTTCCGAATTGCACTCAATATAAAAGTAATTCTAACTTATTTTACATTCGCAAGAGACTCTATTACCTGAGCATTTACGCTTAAAGGCTTTCAGGAATATTGATATGGAAGTAGATGTGACATATGACCGCAGAGCGCAGAGCCACCTCGTCTCTACTATAAAAGTAGTAGGTACTATTCTTAGACTGCTATATCATAACATGTGTGTAACAATAAACCTGTACGTACCTCCCGCCTCCCGCCTCCCGTCTTCCGATGACCTACACAACACTTGAAATTTGGCAAGAGGTAGGATATTACGAGTAATGACAAATGTTCACTTCGTTTGGTCCTGTTTAGTGACGAGCCGCCTGCGGAGGACAGGTACAATGTCAGAGTGTGGAAATGTACCTGTGCACAGACATAATTGGACTCTCTTTTCTCTCATTCTTCTATTAGGAGAGAAGTCTGGTGTAGTATCGACAGCACGTGCGCAGCGTGGCACGCGGGAATAGATGTAGCACCGCCAACTTCATAACTTCAGACCGTTGTTAGAAACCGACAAATACCAATTAATTTTTGGTCGGAGCAAAATGTGTTATTGGTACTTTCTAGACTTAACTCGAACCCGTGACCACGAAGAACCTAGATAGTATAATGTAGTACAGACCACGAGGTAGTGCAGATGGATAATATAATAGAGAGCATGAGGTAGGTAGTATGCAATGTATCATAGATGACACAATACAGATAATATAATAGAGAGCATGCGGTAGGTAGTATGCAATGTATTATAGATGACACAATACAGATAATATAATAGAGAGCATGAGGTAGGTAGTATGCAATGTATTATAGATGACACAATACAGATAATATAATGGAGAGCATGAGGTAGGTAGTATGCAATGTGTTATAGATGACACAATAGAGATAATCGAAAAAATCGGAACTTGTTAAGTTGTAGTTTGATCATTCCAGAGAAAATGAGAATAATAGTTACTTTTTAAAATTTTCTGGTTGATTTTACCGATCCGAATCCAATTGATAAGAACCAATCTGGTCTCAGCGACATGTATTTATATATACTACTTTATATACAGTGTAGTTTATTGAATGACTAGAGATCGGCTACAGATCGAAATTGGATTCAATTATAAATACCGGTCAAGAGCGAGTCCGACTCGCCTATGGACTATTTTGTAGTAAACAAAAATCCATGTCTATTAAACTACTAAAGCGATTTTCGTTCTAAGTTGTGATTAAATACTATCGTCGTTAACGTCGTAACCAGCAACTGGTTCCGCCACGGATGAGCAGTTAGCTGATACCCAGTTCTCTACAACAGTTGAAGGCCGGTCTGGAAGGGGCGCCCTCTGCGTCAGGACTCAGCACTCCGCTAGCAAGACAGAAGTCCTGTCTTCTGTAGCCACGACTTCGAGGCACGACAAACCCTCGCCGGGTCGAGGTGCCGTGACGCTTGTAAAAAGTTCAATTAAATAATTGGGAGCGCGATAACAATGTCAAAATACACACCCAAATTATTGCTGATTCATTCTCGTCATCGTAGGAGGTAGTGCCTGCTGCACTGCAGCCCGATTGGGGCGGCACGACCGGGGGAACCTCTCGCTCTCACGGCAATCATGCTGTCGCGTCTCGGGACGTTTGTGAGAGGCGGTGGCCCATTGGCAGGGAGGAGGAAAGCAGGATAATGCTCCTTCATGACAAGAACGGGCTACGATAGTCGTCAAAATGGGCTACTACACCAACTCAGTGAGCAGCACACGACGATGGGTGGCCAGCTGCTGAGCCTGTCCAGCAGGACTTGTAGCAGAGACGGGCCTGGACCGCCTGATGTGTGGAGTGGGAGCCAGCTTCTCCAGGCGAGCACGTCTGGCAGCAGCGTACAACGCGCGGGCGCGCGGTTTCGTTTGACAGCTAGGGCTGCTACTTTTCGGTTCCGCGTCCAGAGATCGGGCGGGCCGCGCGCCAGTACATCTCCCGCTGACATGTTTACGAGCGCGCACCCGTCCCCCGCCGCACTCGCCCTTGCATTGCTATTTGCTTAGCGGTCCGCTCGCAAATAAACTAATCTATATTCTACAAGGATGGTACTTTATAGTAACGGCTGGGCCAGCGTGCTACCACTACGCACAAAATATTCTACATCTACACTACACCGTCTACGATCTACATTCTGCACTTACGTGTGAGGCAGCATCTGTGTTGCTACCTCACGTAGCAATAGTACACAGGGATTAGGGCGCGTTTTACAAAACAATATCTGACATCTCATTTGGTATCATGCTAGCATTAGCGGCCCGTCAGACAATGCCAAAAACACCAATACACGCATTTGCAGTAAATTAAAAAGGGCCAGCCAACGGAGAGCAATTATTAGTCGCTTGTAGGTATCGCTTCACGATCAGAGGCCTTCGGATCCCCTCGGGTTGACTGGATGGTGCGCATTTTTCCTATGTAAACAGTCGAGGCGTACAAACTTATACACATATAATTATTTTTATTTTATTTATCCTTTATGTACATACATAGAATGTATTAAATCTAACTTAAAATCTAGGGATAGTACATAGGTGTGCTTATCTGTGTTAGAGATCTCTCGCAGCAAAACATTGATGTTTATGAAGAGAATTAGTAGCGAATATAGCAGGTAAGTGCATAAAAGTAGCTTAGAAATAAAAGAGCGCGGCAAACTAAAAAACCAGTAGGTACACAGCGATGTTGTTATAAACGAACACATATACTTTATACCCCCCCCCCCTATATTTTATATATTTACTTATATTAAATACACACATAAACCTAAATAACATTTTTTTTTTTCGGAGGGACCTAATACTGGTTGGCGGCTAAGACTTTTTTGTCTTCAGGTAGTAATAACATATGTAACATGATAGACTTACATGAATACATTATTTTATAATAAATATACAAATAAGGACGTATCTATAACGAAGTTAAGTGCTTCTTCAGTCTGGTTTAAAGTGTCAGCCGACGGGCTCTGCTGTATATGTACCGGACTACTGTGCTACACGCACAGTAAACGAGTTCCTGTAAAATGTAATGGAATAGAAATGGTTCTTCTTTATTGTGCATGCTCTTTGGTCTGTCGCTAGAAGGAGTATAAAGAAATATTTCTGATAG
>JAFELO010001106.1:50860-69542 GCA_017140195.1 Eumaeus atala | reverse complement strand
GGGGGGGGGGGGGGGGGGAAGATGTTTTAAGGATCTTAAATAAAATAGTAAGCGTTTGTAAGTTCCGACGTAGGCGGACTTTCAACAGCTGACTGGCTCAATGACTCTTATATTATCCACGTTTCCGGCTTTGTGAGCATCATGCATGCATCCACCCCATTAGAATGGCGAGTCTACTTTCTTCGCTAAGTCTTCGCTGGTCTGTTGAGCTGTTATGGCTATTGCTATAGCTGCGCCCTCAGTGTTATTTTCCTTCGGAAAAAAATATGAATCTGGTAGCAGCCCATGCTCTCCGTGATGCCTACTCACAGGGGTGATTTGAGGGTTGTGGGAACTGCAATACGAAGCAAACTGCGTCTCTCGTGTGGCGTCTGATTCATGCGCGAGCTCAGCCGCTCACAATTATAATGATATTAAATAGTGGAGATGTTATGCGCAAGGCGCAATTTGTCTCGCGTCGGGAATTCCATAGCGTCGTTAAGTAATATTCTCAAATAAAATATACCCGCGATACTATGAATGGGCGTCGCTGGCATACCGCGCGACTGTACCGGGCGCGACTGTACCGATATAGCCAGCCGCCGTCGACCGCGCGGCGAGCGGCGAGCGCTTCCTGGCATCTTTATAATCGACGCTCCATTGGAAATGCACCATTTGTTTTACTCTTACCTCTTCAGTATAAATAGCCGCACAAAGGGCCCCAGCAGCGCGGGGCGCGGGGCGCGGCGTGCGGGGTCGTAATATATCGTTAACAAGACAATAAACAACGGTTCGTATCCGACGCGCGACGGCCTGTCGTTTGACAATTTTCTTTTATTAGTCCATAGGCGGTAGCTAACCGCGGCCGACAGCGACACGTGTTGTAAGTCGCTCGCCATTCAACGACACGTAAGGCTATTGTACGCTATTTGTATTGTATAATAGATGAAATAACTATAGGCTTGTGAATATGATGTATAAGACTTGACAGCAAGGAAATACTCAAGATTTACATATGGTGACACAGTTACAACACATATGACTGACAGAATGACAAACTCACACACCGTTTAAGGAAACGAGCCCGGGTTCGAATCCGTAAGTTGAGAGCTTAGATCTTTAGAGATAAAATAACGCGACTTTAGAGAGCTCTAATAATAATAAATAAATCAAGTACACGGCTTTTTGCTAATTTGTAGCGCAAATCAACCCCTCCCGTCAGAGGGAGGGACGAGGAGGCCGGTCTCCTCTGATAAGAGTAACAATAAACGAGCTCGATTATTCTTACCCACGCCACCGCAAAATAAAACGGCATCGTGCGCGCGCCGTCCGACTAGTGTGGGGAGGGGCACCACTTCCCCCTTTTCGGTCCCAAAAAATATTACTATAGAGTACGCCCATAATCAACCCGGTGCATCTCTTCCCATCTGCGGTAAAAGAGGGGGGTCTGTCCCCCTATCGTGGCCCTAAACCTGAAGACACAAAAATCTTCGCTAGTCAGTCGAATTGTTAAGGCTGGACAAGCGCCACCAACCGGTAGTAGGTCCCTCCGAAAAAGGAAAAAAAAATACTCCACGCGCCCACCTAGCTAAGAGCCGCCTCCCACAGCGGCGCTGAAGCAGTACCAACACTTCATACTTAACTTGGCGCAAGTGCCGGTGCCAGGACTGGCGAGCACAGGACCGCCACAGGGCTGCTATAAAATTGCGACACAGGGGTAAACTAGCGGCCGGATCCTTTTGACGATTACGCGAAACGCGAAAACTTTACGTTACGACAATTGTGACGTAATTTGAAATTGAAAACTCTTCATTTATTTATTTTTAAATCGACCGCGTCTACTCTCACTGGAGGAGGTTGCTTTTTACTGATGCAAGCAACAGCAGTCAATGCTTCTATTTGTCGTAACTTGTTTGTCGCCGGAGAGACAAATATGAATCTAAAATTAAGTGGCAAAATGGAGATGAAATACTTTTGAAAACGATGTACGAGTACGTGTTATACGAGTACATGTCACACGAGCACATGTCGCACGAGCACATGTCACACGAGCACATGTCACAGGAGCACATGTCGCACGAGCACATGTCACACGAGCACATGTCACACGAACACATGTCACACGAGCACATGTCACACGAGCACATGTTATACGAGTACATGATATAGGTATCAAATGAAAGTGTTGATATGAATTATTTGTTATAATTCACTGTGGAACACCCTAAAAGTTTTGTTTATTTTGATCATGTCAACACGCAATTGGAGTTTACTCCTCACTGACGACGCAAACGACGTGAGCTCGGTAATGCACAAGTTGAGTCAATGTTCCACACTATTCTACTCGATATTGTTGCAAACTAATCAATAATTGTATTGTTTTCACATTTAGCTCGTTTAAAGAGTAGCGCAATAGATGTTTTGAGATTGCGGGGAGAGTTAAGTGTTATGTAAATGTTGTAGTGACGAAAACGTCACGCGCGGCGCCGGCGCTGTCGCGTGCTCCGCTAACTACCCGCATCTGTTGATGTATGCGCCGGCGTGTTAACAATAACATGTGCGAACAAAGTGACAACGGCGTCGAATGTTATGTAAAGTTTATCTTTTTAGAGCGGTGCCAAGTGCCGTTTCGTTATTGCGAGCTAGTCGGCGGCTCCACTGCTGCACACGTGTTGTATGACAGGTATATGAACGCCACTTCCATCCGTATTATTAGTCAGAAAAATTTTGCCGTATACATAGAAATAAAATAACTCCCAGATCCGACTTTGGTTTGAAGTTTTTATTCTATTCTATTATACCAATTTTTTACAATTTCCAATGAGAGGGGAAGGGCAAATTAGAGGGGAAGAGGGGGGCACAATTTTTATGATTTTTGCAGCGAATGATTACATACAACTTGTAAAAATATATAAATAATTTCTAGATACCTTAATATTATTTAGAAATATCTTTCCAATGACACGGTCGATGTGCTCGGAAAAATAATACGTCCCTTATTGACATGTATAAAGAGGTTTAAATTATTGAGGTAAATTTATTAATTCTAATCATATATACAAATCATTTTGTAGCGGTTCATAAAATACACCTGCGTAATGTCAAACATACACCCACAACCATCCGAGTAAAGCGCCTGTAACATACGGACGCACAAACGGACTGACAAACAAACAGACATATGGACGGTCAGACGAATAGACAGATATGTGCGGATACACACGCGGACAGAACGAAACTATGGGGTTCCGCTTTTTGCCTTTTTGCCTACCACCGTGGTGTTACTGAGCTATAAAAACAATATCAACACGCATATGGCTTAGGCACATTGATATGACGGCGCGCTGCAAGTGCGGTGTCGGTGGCCGCATTCTCTACATTGTGCGCGCTAATGGACCCTCTGCTGACGAGGGCGCATAGTAATGATGGCGGCGCTGGCAACTGATAACGGGGCACCCGCATGCCGCGCGCCGCAGTCAGCGGCGGCTGGCTGCAAGCCTTTCTCTTATAAAGTCTCATCAATGAATAAACATAAATTTTAAATCTATTAATACGCAGTAAAATCCCTTTTTGACTAAAGGCGCGTGCAGAACACATGGACATAATTATTGTTTTAGCTGAGGAGCTAACGAGCAGGTAGTAGCGACTATTGCCGCCCATATACATTGGGCGTCTTGCAGACGTGTTATCGACCTTTAAGGACTAGACATGCTCTTTTCTTGAACAATGCCTAATCTCATATAATATACAAACTGCCGTAGCGACAATGTCAAACACAGTATGCGTAGGTTTAACATTTACTCTTTATCTTCAATAAAAATGTTGTGTAACACAAATATAACACACAGCCCAAATGTATTAGAAGCCGAATGATTATTAAGATTGAATTTCGATTTCCGGACCATCACTAGTGGCAGTATGGTGCGGTGTGGCTCGGCAGCCTGTGAACCCTGATATCTTGTCGAAGCCATTGGAACTAAGGGGTCTGCCCTTTGCCAGCACATCAGTATGAACAGTTCCAGCACATCAGTGTGAACAGTGCCAGCACATCAGTGTGAGTGGTGCCAGTACATGAGTGGGAGCGGTACCAGCACATCAGTGTGAGCGGCGACAGCACATGATTTGTGAACTGTGCCAGCACATCAGTGTGAGCGACGCCAGCACATCAGTGTGAACAGTGCTGGCACATCAGTGTGAACAGTGCCGGCACATCAGTGTGAACTGTGCCAGCACATGAGTGTGAGCGGTGCCAGCACATGAGTGGGAGAGTACCTCGACGGTGCCTACACTACAGTAGAACCCCACCGATTCAGGGACAGTGCAAGGGGGTGAGGTTCCCATCCTTGCCCTTTGCCCCGTGTACAAAAGCGCTGCCACTTTTTCCTCTTTTGTCCCCTCTTCCTAAAAGAGGGGTACAAAGAATGGCACCTCCTCCGGCTCTTTAGTCCCCTCTTCTTATAGGAGGGATACCAAGAGCCGCCATCTCCTCGGTTCAATTGGCTTGGTGTCTCGGATCACCCCAGGCTACTGAGCCCAACCGCCACGACAACGCTTGAACTATGGTGGGGACATAAGAGTGACCAGTGCCAGCACATCGGAACAGATCCAGACTTTAACTGCTCCAAAAATACCAAAATTATTGTATTTTTAATAACAACACTGAGTTGTCTCGACATATAAAAACACAGCACGTAGAGTAGCGATAACACTGTAGTTGTGTCGAAACTGTTAACACTTGTCATCGACTTACTGTGACGTCAGGGCCTGGAGCTCCCGTTCCATGCTTAAACTTGTAGAAAGTCAAGCAATATAAATAAGGAACAGAGCCAGCCCGCTTCACTCGCGCTTCGTCCATGATCCGCACCGAATCTGTATATGCGCGTTGTAAGTGGCTCCAACTGCGCGTTTGCTCTATTGTTGAGTTGACTGAGTCGACACAACACGTTGTGTCGGCACCTGCACTGGTTTTAAGGTACTGTAAACATATACCCAAACAACACTTTGGCGCTGAGATAACCGTTGTAGCAGATCTAATAAAGGGCTAACCAGATCGTTTAGTGCTGTATAGATGTTACGCGCAGGAGTTACAGCGTGCTATGACTCTCAAATGTGCACACTTTTTAGCACCTTAAGTTGCATAATGTCGCTTTATCAGAGTTACAGAATAGGGCAAGAGGTATAATATAGCTATAAAAGAGGTACACAATGGTGGTGACTGACACAGCCAGAGTCAAAAGAGTGGTAAATTGCTGACTACTGAATAGTAGTATTATAAAACCCATAAAATGTCGCTTATTAACGTTTTGGATGTTATAAATGCGAATCCTAACTCCTAAAGCGGTACAGTAGAAAGAAAAGCACCCTAAGCGGCGTAAGGGTGGCATATACGTGAATAATAACTCTAAGTACAGCTATCCAAGGTAACAATAATGCCTCAGGTGCAAACGTTATAATATCAAGTATTTTGTATTCCTTACACATATTTGGGTAACTTTTCGTTTTCATGTGCGTACTTTGCGAATCCATAATACAAACCCGCATGTCCGTTTACTTATATTCATTTATATAATTTTTTTTTATAACATGCAGTTTTGTTTAATTCCTAGTGCTATTTATATATCTATTTCAAAGGTATGATTTGTTTCCAAATAATGAATAATTTGAAAATCTATTCCATTACATACCTTTTTTTTCTTCTCTATCACCAGAAGAATTTTTATTTCACCCTGCGGCTGCTGTAAGGTTCTTAAATTACATTCTTGCAAATATATCCTTACAATAACGCTATTGTGTCAGTGTACGCTCGCCTTATGTACGTTGCGGTGGGCGGTGGGCCGAACTATGGACCACGCCCACCTCACCAGCGCACGTGACTTCACACGTCTCGCCAGTACGCTGAAGTACTTGAGCAGTCGCGGTTAATGTCGACACGTTGTGAACCAGCGCATGTGACGTCGCTGGTCTGCTGCTGCAACTATACTTAATTGATAATGTACTGAGCAATATTGTGATAGTGCACGATAGCACTATCACAATATTGCTCAGTAGATATCGGGTACGTGTTCGGTGACAGAGTGAGACAGACGCAAGAAAACTATTTAAATATATATAATATATAAAGTCAGAATCCCAGAAAGCATCCAAAATTCTTAACTAATTAATTTTATAGAGTTGTTATCGAACCTTTGGATAGCTACAATAAATATTATAGGATAAAAGTTGTCATATTATGACAGATTCACGCCGAGGGACTAAGATACTCCTGGTAACAAATACGCATCTATCTTATCTAAAACAAGTAGTTGTAGGTGCATACAATATATTCATTGACATTTACCTATTTTGCACATTATTTTATAGTATTAAGGTGTACTACTAAAGACAGTGAATACTTAGGTTAAGCGCTCAGTATGCAGCGCGTGTGCCTGATCTCCCGTGAACTGTGGTGTCCGGCTGCGGGCGCGGCGATAACGACAAAGACAACATAATTGAAGACATTTCTGTGGCGGTCTACTGCTAGAAATCTGATTTTAAACTAAAATATATTTAGTCGAAAATTTTAGTAGGCGCTTAACCATGTAGCGCTATAACCGCGGCACGGTTTTCCTTAAGCGTAAATGTCTTACTTCATGTTTAACAATACGTTACATTAGCAAAAAATATACATTCACGTTTTAATAAAAGCATAGATACAATGAAACAGAGTGAATCCAGTATCCTAATATACTTTTTCTGGCCATAACTACTGTTACAATAAAAAATAAAAAATATTATTTATATTTGAATTGGGAACGTGTCATTATTATACAACTTTTCATCGTGTTTTCTCATTTTGGCGACAATACATTGTGCAATATTTTACGATATTAAAATGGAGCGAGGTGATAAAGGGAACAGAATCGCTGTCATTGCATTACACAAATTGATATGGACAAATGCAATTTTGAAAACTCTTCATACACTTGTTAGTCAAATTTGTGTACCGGGCTATTAATGGATGCCACGAGACCTTCTCTGTTTGATACAGAGACAGATGTGGCCGTCCACGCAGTCGTCGTACGAAAAAGCAGTAATGGAAGGAATTCGAAGCTATCCCGTACGAAAGCAAGAGATTTTATCTCGGTAAGTGAAGATAGCACCTGGAACCATGTAGCGTGTCTTAAGAAATGACTTAGGACTTGCAGCCCAGTCAACTGATAAATCAAAAATGAATAGGGTGGTGAAATGGAAGCGGCTACTGAAACGGTACTCAAAGAGAGCCCACAGAAAAATTTCGTTCACGGATGAGATTTTTTTTTATTTTTTAGCAACATTTTAACAAACAGAATGACCGTATTTATGCCCAAAGCTCTAAGGAAGCTTTTTCTTCAGAGTTACAATATTTATAGTAAGACTAAGTATATATCTCCGGCTCACCCATCGTGCCGGCCGTGCGGCAAATCCACCACTTTCTAATAAGGCCAGCTGGTAACTTAACGATATCTCCATATCAGGAATCTATTGGTAGCTGCATACTTTTACGGCAAACATTAGGAATGCACATAAAGGCAACATTTGGGAATCATTGCTGCGTGCGGATATTTTACAAAATATGGCAATTAATTGATTTACAATATAGTCAAATCTCCAAAAAGTATAATAATTTATGGCAGTTCGACTATATCGACCGATATCAAACTTTACAAAAGATAAGAACAAGTTAGGGCGATCACTTAACCCCAGCTCTATTAATGTATATACAAACACGGCCCCATCCGACACTGGATCAGCCGAAGTACTAGTACAGTTTAGTTGTAAGTTCAACGTATTTTTATAACAATGTTAATGAATAGACGATCTCTTGAGCGTCCGGCGAGTAACTAAATAAAGTGATGCCGATCGGGTGTAATATCAGTTCGTTGCGTCGGCTCCATGCGTACTTATAGTTCAATGATAATATCCGACATTTCTACAACTGATATTATTTAAGCAAAAGCGAAATCTTCTAAATTGCTCGTTACGAATACATTCCATGACGAAATGCTGAGCTTCATCGATTATTCCACATTCTACACAAGTAGGAGAGAGAATTACAAAATATAAATTGTATAAATTTCAGCATCGTCTACGTAAACAACGCACTTTACCGTGACAACTAATCCAACTTTTGACAGCAAGCGTCAGCCGCGACAGCTGGTTGTCAATAGTTTCTGCAGTCATACAAGGATTTACTACGATATTTTTGACAGCAAACGTCAGCCGCGACAGCTGGTTGTCAATAGTTTCTGCAGTGAGATAAGGATTTACTACGATATTTTTCTCACAATTTTGGTTACCTTACCGAAGTTTTCATTCTGATCTCTAACGGGTTAGCAAATGTTCTATAGTGTGTCCGAGATAATGTAGGATTCTACTGTCTTATTGTAAAATAATTTTTCTATTATATTTTCCATAGAAAATCGGTTCAGTAGTCCCTATCTATTTCAATAAAACCTTGCAAGTAAAATTTAACCCACGTCCCCATGCCCGATCGACCTGAAATGTTGTACACGTTTAGGTACGTAGCACGAGTCATTTGGAAGACAAGGCATTGATAAGGACACATCGAGCTGGTCTCGTGGCAGTAGCCGCGGGAACTCTGTAACAAAATATCGCAATCGCATCGTGTTTGGGTTTGTTTCATTTGTCCCCACAAGGATTTTACGTCGAGACTACATCCAGATCCTGAAGACGTCGGGTAGTCTGATTTAATTTGCTTTGATAAGGACATTGGTGTAGGGGATGGGCGGTCATGGAAATTCGGGAGTACCATGTCACAGGCACAGTCTTTATATTTAGTGAATGGCGATTTATAAAAAAATGTGTTTATTAAGAAAAAAGCAATTATAATTAAAACATTTATAATCGTAACTAAAAACGAATGGTAAAAATATATTTAAAAAAATATTTTTATTTTTATTCTAGTCTAGATTTACTTGTCATAAGAAGTCTTTTTACTTGTCATTGTAAATAAATGAAGTTTTCTAAAAATAATGTTAATCTAACGACAAGCTTTTATACCATTTATTAATGGTGTACTAAACAAAACGTAGTTTTTAAAAAAAATTCTACCATTATTTTATTGTAATTGAGATCGAAATTAGTTCTCTGGGGAAAACTAGTTGACAATAAATATAGAAATTTGACTTTTAAAATGTACCGAAGTACCTAAGTGTTAAGTGTCAGAGTGACGGAAGGAAAGCGAAAATGTCGTCTAATTTGTGATTTAGTCTCGAGAATGTGATTCGCTCATACCGAAGATAGTAACGACTCGCACTGGCGCGGGTTGGCCAACGTTCTGAGACGTGCTCAATGTTACGATATCTTACGGTAACCAACTTATTGTAACAATGATCGAGTGCCTTATACGATCTAGCACGTAAGTACAGAGGAGCGCAGGAATATACCAGGCGATACGATCCGCCGTCGACCGTCAATAATCACACACAACAACAAGAGACCTCCCTCATTTTCAGAACGTGTCAATACAATATGTGACATGTTCATTGGTTTGAAGTGCACGGGCCGTTTAATGTGAGCTCGAGATAACAGACCTGTGCCGGTGCACCCGCTGAGTCGTCAATAGAGACGTGTTATGTAATCACCGGCGGTGAGACGTGAACGGTTTCGCCACACCTACGCTAAGAGGCCTGTACCTAGCAATGGATTGATAGGGGCTGCTAATGACGACAATGATGAATGATCTACCGGAACTTTTGAAATATGAGTTACATTGTTTTGTTTAAGCGAAACTTGTGTATTGACCTGCTCGGGGCTATACTCTGTGCGTAATATTTGTTCTGTACTAGATTTTGAGTTGACGTTGGCGAACTAACCAGACATACGTGGGTGACGCAGGCGCGGACGCAGGCGCAGACGCGGACGCGGGCGCAAAGCTTTCGAGGACCTAACACAGATACACAAAGACAGAATATTAAAATACGTTAAAAAATATGTAGAAGTACATATAAGTTGCTTGAGTCAGCTCCGTCACGCAACTGGAGTTTTCTCCTTAAAAGCGCACATATGTCTGAAGTGGAGGAAGAAGGCGCAAGATATTTATGCGACGCAAAGTGTCACGTTGATGATATGCTTAATTGCTCGCTCGTTGTTTCACACCACTTTTCCCCACATATTTTTCCTACCGCACGCCTATTTAAGCATGACTGCTCAATAACTTAACTCCGTAACAAAATGATGATACCATTACCTAACTGACGGTGTCACTGATGTCGCTGTCTCGCCACTGTTCTCGCCAGATGTCAGTCTGAAGGCGGATGTCGTCGTGGCTCCTACGTTCGGGGCGCGCCGCCCCTCGCCTCGCCTGCTGCCAGCATATACCTCACAGGCCCGCACCGTTTAACATATCCAAATCCACAAAGCGCTTCAACACAACAAAAAAAGTTTGTACAAGATTTGATTGAGGCTACAATACCAATAATATTACCTCAAACAGCCACCCGCCACTTACTACATATACTATTCTACTATTCTTGAGTAGTGTGCGCTACGGTGTCTGTGCCGACGCTGCACTCACACTACTAGTGTAGTAGTGCGGGCACTTTTTGCTGTCTCTTCCCGCAGACGAGTTCTACGTAAGAGATGTGCTAGGAACCGTCGAGCGACACGTCTTCCCTCAGAGGAATCGGTTCTATATAGGATCTGGCTGTTGTTGTCACAAACACAAATCAATGGGAGTTCTTTCGTTACTCGCTAATTCCGACTGGTGTCTGTAATGTAGTCAAACTGTTTTTTAGTTCCGTGTGAAATGCATTTACACACTGCCACCAGTCCTGGGAACGCTCCTGGGTCTGACGATCCAAACCTCAGGCCCGACGTCAGGACCAATCCAGGTCACAATGTGTGTGAGTTTTATATCCTCTCACACACACGCTCATGAACTAGTATATAAACGTGTTATATAAACAAAAGTAACAATGTTCGTATTTTACTTACATTTGTTTGTATAATCTAGGGGAGGGATGTTATTTGTACTGTCGGACGATCACGAGTTGGCCGACGAACAATATCCAAGGTCTTTGGAGTTTGAATGTTGCTGTCCCCACTCCAGCTTTTCCAAGGATGCGGATGTCTATGGGCGTCGATAGTCGTCAAAAGGCTCTGATTGCTCGTTATCGACTAAACTACAAACAAAATAAAGGAATAAATTTTACGTTTTAATTTTTATCGTTTATATGCTCTTTATTTGCTACATATTTGTTGGTTTTTGTTGTGTATGTCAAAGCAGTATCCTGCCTGCCTCTCTACCAATATGTATCCGCATCTATGAACGTACTGTCGCGGATAGCCTTTGGCGGATAAAAACGTCTCGCTTTGGTTGTAGACTTGTTGTGATAGTGGTTTATCTCAAGCATCACGAGTACAATAAACCAACTTTCACCATGGTTGCTGTAAAGCTTCTGAAGCATCGGGCTAGTTAATTCATTAAATAAACTGCGATAAAATCCGTTTTTTTTTGTTTACTTTAATGGTGGTGGTTAAGGGAAGGTGGCGAGTGCTCAATCTGCAGTTTGTATGCCGTGGGCGGCGCGGTGTTTCCCCGAACGTAATTACCGCATCCGCCGCAGAGACGGAGGCTGGCGACGAGCGCGCAATTAGCGGCCATCAACACAAATTGTTGGGCTCGGTGCAGCCCCTCGGCCTACTGCATCGCTTCATTCGCGAGCTCTGACGTCCGGCTCTGCCGCCCGCCTGTAGACAGGCTAGCTGTTACCTACTACTAATATATTCTAAAACTATCGACACCTTTAACATGAACACTATGTGCTGGTCCATTAAAGGCGTGCAATGTGTGATAATTAGTAGGTACTTTAATCATCACTTACAATTAAAAAAATAACTTCTCATTAATAATATGTTACTCCATTACTATTCATCTGTTACATTCAGTCGTAATGCTACTCCATTTACTATACTCGTGCCATATAAACTGTCAATACATACATTAATGGCCCTTTGTCAATGTTCTCACTATCCATTAGGTGTCCGTTTAAATTATAATTTTAATGAGTTCCTTTAGGAATAGTGTTACATTAAAAATTGATGAAAACATGACGTGATTTATGGATGACCCCCTCGCAGCTGAAACAGATCCTGCATCAAGATGACCTGATTATCACCACTGTAATTGTACTAAAAATTAATAACAGTACAACTAAAAATTAATAACAGTACAACTAAAAATTAATAACAGTACACCTAAAAATTAATAACAGTACAACTAAAAATTAATAAGAGTACAACTAAAAATTAATAACAGTACAACTAAAAATTAATAACAGTACAACAAAAAATTAATTACAGTAGAATTGCACTAAATATTCAAGAAGAAAATTAAATTTGAACGAATGACCAAACCGTGTTTAAACAACCCCGCCAGGTCCGTGTCACTGATATGAAGCACACCTATTCGTTTTAAATTACATTGATAAATTAAATATGTTAAATTTAATTTATTTTCAGTGCATTGATTGTTATTTTAGAATTTGGTTTAATTTTCTTGACAACATTTTCATTAGCTGCTCTTCACAAGCATGTGTAGGTCATCTTCAACAAGTAGGTGCCTACTGCTTATAGTCCGAACATACGAACGTCTAAACTGATTGTGCTCATATTACTTGTCTCATACTTTATTATATTACTTATTTTTTCTCGTACGGCGTAGAGGATACGCCGCGCGCCTTCATAAAAATATAATTGTGAGATAAAATCGTAACGACACAAAGTATTATGATCGTGCGTGTCGTATATCAGCGATCGCTTATAAACAAATAGTCGCACGAGGGGAAGGGGCAGCGGCGCGGGCCCATCGGGAACTTTACACCGTGATATAAATTCGTGGAAGGGCCAGGAATTCGGTAGCAGAAGAAACTTGAGACGGCCCGGTCATTGATTTTAATTAGCTCCGGCTCGATTAGTCGACACCGCGTCTAAGCCGCCTTCCGTCTTCACGAGACCCTTATGCCCGGGGATATAAGGTTCAGTGTCGCAAGACCGGCGTGTGTACTTCACCTGAGGCTCTTTAATGTTTCAGATAAGCACATTAGGTCTTTACAGTGGATGGGAATGCCGTTTATATTGCCTTTGTCTTGTGACCGCTCAACAGTAGCCAAATGACGCTCCTGCGAGATGCCGATCATGCGTAGACCCGGTGCTGTAAGTTGCGGGCCTGGGGCTCGGGTGGACCCGGAGCGGGATCCTCGGGGCCATGTGTGGACAGACAAAGATAAACTATATTAACAAGAATTGGCCCAAATTGCCTCCTTGTTCTAAAGTTTTATTGCCTACATGTAATGGCCCGCGGTCTGTTGGTTTCTAGTGAGGTACGAATTAAGCAATATTTTATTTCTTTAGTACAAGGAGCATACGAGCAGGTGATAGTCTAGAAACTACACTATTGATAAGAATCTCCAAACTTAGGATCTTGCAGGTGCTCAATATTACCTAACATTATCGCTACAATTATATCAAAATTAACTTATTTCGAAAACATTCTTGGGCTTTAGGTTAAAGTTCGATTATGAATAACAGGCCTCTTTCCTTTAGTGGGTGCCGTTCATTGGAGCTGCCCACTTTTTCGTGCCTACTTTTGCTTTCGATTTTGTATTTTTCAGCAGCGGAATGAGACAGATATAATATGAGCGAGCGTCGCGCGCCGCCCCGGGCGCACGCCGCGGCGCCGCGCGGATGCATCGACGTTGTGCGTCGTCCGTCGTGTAAGAATAGCCGCCACTTACTTGATATAATCAAAACACTAATTAAAGTTTACCTACAAATATATATTCACGGTCGGCCGTGGCATTTCGCCGTAATTGTTCCACTAGCAATTAACACACCTAATTGTAAGTAATTCTGACATTCCGGGCATCGCAGTCGCATCACCCGCGAGTGGCGGACGGCCATCAAAATATTTGAGCACTGACGGCAAGGTGAGGGTGGGCAGCGGGCACTCTGGGTAGCCGGGGCCTCCTCCCGCCATAAATCAGGCTAATTAATTAGGTGCAAGTGAAAATTCGTTCGCAACACGCTCCACCTCGAGAGCGCGTCGTCAAATTACTTGGTGAGAAATTTATTTGATGTTCGCTTTGCGCAGTCCGCCGTCTGCGGCGCGCGTACAGGCTCACGTTACAACGCCCGTGGTCGTAGGTTCGAATCGCCCAGCTCCCAGGTAATTGACGTTTATTAACTTCAATATAATAACAGCTATAGTTGCAAGTTTTCCATACAAAAGTTATTTCCGGAAAA
The DNA here is from genome assembly GCA_017140195.1 of Eumaeus atala. Classification (NCBI taxonomy): domain Eukaryota; kingdom Metazoa; phylum Arthropoda; class Insecta; order Lepidoptera; family Lycaenidae; genus Eumaeus; species Eumaeus atala. The sequence continues at coordinate 55,280 of JAFELO010001106.1, read as the reverse complement.
CCATGAAATGTTAAAGTAGTTAGTAGTGCGTAAATTTTCTATCAGTTGTGACGTCAGTGATTGATCGGCATCTTACTTTATCTTTGAATAAATAATAATACAGACTTGGTTCATCTGCTCATGCCACGTCACATGCGACAGAATATAATTCGCTACCGACGTCAAGAATGTGTCATTTCGAAAAATTACTCGGACAGATTAAATGTTCAATATAGTTTATATTCAATTTTCCAGTTCATTGTTTTGTTACTTGGAAGTAGGCTCAATGTGTTTTGTTATGATATAACTTATTTCCTATTTTAGTGCAATTTGTACATTATATAAACGTGGAAAAACTATAATGATGATAACGATGATGATTAAAAGTTAAATCTTAGAATAAGAAAGAATACTTTTCCAAGAAGGTATCCTGCACCTTCCATCATCAGCTCAGTGTATGAGATAACGAAGACCGTACCTAAATATCCGAATGAGTAAAGATAGTATACTTGTCTTTCCATAAATACTTTTACAATTAAAAATATATAATATTACATTTGAATTTGGAAACATTTTTACACGATTTTATGTTTGCTCAATTTGGCGCCAATACATTGTACAATATTTTGCGATATTAAGATGGAGTGGCGTGATAAAGAGAACAGAATCGCTGTGCATTACACGAAGTAGTGCAATTTCTTAAATTCTCCATACACTCGGTGTTAGTAAAATGTTTGTATATACCCTATTAATGGGTACAATAAGCTGAATTCCTCTGTTTCTGACAGAGAAAGATGTGGCCGTCCACCTAGTGGTCGTACGTAAGCAGTAATGGAAAGAATTCGAAGCAATCCTGTCCGAAAACAAAAGATTTTATCTCGGAAAATGATGACAGCACCTAGAAACATGTCGCGTAATTTAAGTGATGATTTAGAACTGGTAAATTGAAGATGTATAGGGTGGTAGAATTGATCTTGACCATCTTGATTTAAGATGTCCAGGTCGCTGGAAGGACAATTCTTCCAGCAAGACTCGGCGCCAGGACATAGAGCTCGGTCCACGCTGTCTTGGTTGGAAGCCAACGTCTCGGACTTCTTCAGAGCTGCAGACTGGCAGTCGTTTAGCCCCGATCTTAATCAGCGTTATTGTGATTTATGGTCAGTTTTAGAGGCCAGCTTGTTAGGGCATGATGTACTCTCTAAAACTGACTATAAATCATGCCATGAGAATTTGGAGTCCCTAAAACAATCCATACGATTGGCAGTGAAGAATTTCCCCATGGAAAGAGTTTGTACAATTGAAAACTGGTCTCATAGTTCAGAGGATTGCATTTCAGCCAATGGAAACCACTTCGTATAAGCATTTTATATTTGTGTATTAAACTAACACACACTGTAAAAGTTCTATCCTATCAACAGATTTGTGACGATGGTACAAATCCTCGGAACTATAATACCCTTACAAACAAAAACAATTTTGACAATCAGTAAACAGTCACAATAGCTAACCTTTAAGAACCTGTATTTTCCATCGATAGGTCCGTGGCAGGAGATGAATACTATCAGGTGCAAATGTTCAAATAACATTTGATACTTAGATACTTTACGAAAAAACACGTTTTTATGTGCTTATAAAATGTGTATTGTCCTCAATTTCTCCAAGATCCCGTCCTCAGTTTATGATTTGTTCGGCGATGGGACCACTCAGTGAGTACGCATTTGCAAACGAAAATAACATTGAAAATAGGACTACAGTTAACGACGTAATCGCGTAACAAAAAAGTACGCTTGTATTGTAAACCTCTCCTTCATTTTGAAGTCGGCTAAAAAGTAAAATTAGGTAGCTTAAAATTTAATTGGTAACAATACAATAAGTTATATATTATTTTTAGTGAAGCCTACGTAATTTTCTCTTTTTGTCACGTAGGCGCCTCCTGCAAGTTTTATCTTTCATCGATCCGCCTATGTGATGGTGTACCTGGTTTTCTTGTACCTGTATCTCCTGCCCATGTTATGACTTGCTTAGTCCTGTCATTATCAATTACTAGCATTATTATGGCCTGCTTGCCTACACTTACTTGAGCTTCCTACGGAGCCGTAGTGTATAACATCTATTATTTTGTTTTCTCTTATAATGCAGTTCCATATTTTATTTGTTGCTCTAATCTTTTTCTTCTCGCGGATATTTCACAAAACGTTTTAGTTTCGGCCTCGTAAACATTACACGTTACCGCGTAACAAATACCTCAATGTATGACAGAACACGGTCTGCCGGGACCGCATGTTGTACATAATTTCTGCAGCTGCAACATAAGGATTTACTTTGATATTTATTCACGTCTTCAGTCAAATTATCGAAGTCTTCATAGAGACCTATATGTAACGGTTTAGAAAATTTTCTAATGGTAAAAGGTAAAAATCGGTCCAGTAGTTTCGGAGCCTATTCAATGCAAACAGAGAAATAAACAAACCAATAGACAATCAAGCGTTTCCTTTTATAATAGTAATATAGGAAAAAGCGAAATACTACTCATTGGTAAATCACGAATTCACAGGAACTGTAACGCCTACAAATTTCGCAGGTCGGTTACTTTTAGGGTTCCTACATCTACTATTAACGAATTTTAAGAAACTCTAAACGTAAACCCATGATATGTTCTTGGGAGTGGTGTACGCGTGTGAAACCGCGAGGTATTGCTAGTTTTTAACAAGGACCTTTCCATATCAGATAGGATGATCCTAATTTATTTTGTTTCTCTTTCTGAATGAACCCACGTCTGAGCGCCACGAGCAAGTCGAGGAAGGATATCACATCGCTATCTTGTTTAGGTTTAACGGAAGGTCATCTTATAAGGCGCTGTTGTACGAGTATTAAAGTTCGCATATCATGGCGAACTTTAACACAACAACACATATCTATTCTCCTAGTCTAGTAGTAGTATGATTTCCTCTATGTTATTATTTGAATTTCTTTTCTCAGATCAGGAATCAAAATATTCCTATTGCTTTTCTAATTTTTGTTTTTTTTTTTTAAATTTACAGTTGCAGTTCTCGAACAATATTTGTACTTCTTTTAGTAAGGCTTGCCATCCTTTCAGGCTCTTGGGTCGATTCCTAGAAAACAATTGTATCATCCGCAAAACACGAGTGTCTTACATACCTGCTACTTACCTGAATTGTTAGACCTCTCCACTGCAATCTTGAATATTGACTACAGTACTGCAATTAAAAGCTTTAACGATAGGGGGTCTTTATTTTCATTTCTGTGCCACTTCATTGTGTTGACTCTACTTGTACTATTTTTGCAGATCTTTTATATTGCAGCACAGTTGTAGTACATATTTAGCCTAGTGACGTTAATAATATGTGGCCGAGGTGCCGCCCACATTGCAGTATGTAGGTTAGTCAAAAGCCTTTTGAAAATCTACGAAGGGTGGATAAATAGTCTTTTGAAACTATTTATATTTTTGCATGCACAAGCACTACTTATGCATGGATAAATATAAAAATGCTCTTATGAAAAAAAAAGGACAAGTGCGAGTTAGATTCACGAATGAAAGTTTCTGTTCCATTGACTATGAATATAGCAAAAAAACACGTTCGATGTAGCCGAATTAAATAATAATGAACTTACTCCAACTTTTATTACATGTTGTTATGGTGGCAAGGAAACTACGTCAACTGTCCGTGAGAGCTAATTGACGTCGGAGTCTCAGTAATATCACAGATTATAAACTCAAGTAATGTGGGGCTCCCATAAGGTTTCAGTAATAATAATAATAGGGGGACCCTATTATTATTATTATTATTACCTAATTAGAAATTGAGTGTCGTCCCATTTCTAGCTATATATACAGTTGCGCTTTAAGGTGATGGCGACAGAAATAGTTCAAGAGCAAGGAGGAATCCGTGGAATGGTGGTGAATAAACCATTGGTGGACGGCATCCCCCGTGGTTATATTGAGATGGTGGCCCAGACAGGCGAGGGAACCGGTTTGCGGCAAGCGGCAGGCGGCAGGTATCGGCAGGCAGCAGGCGGCAGGTATCGGCAGGCATCGCATATCGCCCGGTATCGCGCCATCTCCGGTTGTAAATCAATAAAGGGTTTGTTTGTTTTTTACACGTCAGCCCACTACTAGCCGCCGTTTACTAGTGTTGTACTGCACACGTGTATTCTTGATATTTATAATTCAACTTATATACAAAACTCGTGTCACGGTACTTGTGGTCGTCCATTCCGACACGGCTCGACCGATTTTTAGGATGTTTTATGATTTTTTGGAACCTTTGGTAAGTCGTAATTTATGATCTTCTGCGGCGGTAGACCTGGGGTCAGCCGCTACATTTTTCGCTTACTTTTCATCGCAAAAAACAACTTTTCTTCATCACGCCAGTTCCATAACGTGGTAGGCAGAGAGAACGAAGCGCCACATGTCAGGATC
>JAFELO010001106.1:39688-50743 GCA_017140195.1 Eumaeus atala | reverse complement strand
AATAGCACATAATAGCCATCACTTCTCTGGGGTATTATGTGTACCAATTTGATCGTGGTATGTTAGTATGGGTCTTCCCCGGTTCCTATACCCTTCGACATTCGCATTGTATATCTGTTTCGTAAACCTTACATTCATCATTCTTTCTATATGTTCGAACCATGGGAGCATGCCCTTTCTCACTTTAACACCGCTATTTACATTAATTCCTAATCTCTCTCTCTCACTTCTTTGTTACGAACGCGGTAGGCAAGTGTTACGCCACATATTTTACGCAACGACCTGATCTCGACAGCGTTAATTCTACTTTCATGCCTATTCTGACACACCCAACTCTCACCTCTATACAGTAACGTTGGGACTAGCACATAAATATGTAGGGCAAGACGGGCACCCTGACTTAAAACCGTGCTTTCAAGCAATTTCCCTAACGTTCCATTCCCTGCACACATTCTTCTTTCAACATCTGCGGTGTACCTTCCATCCCTGCTAAACACACAACCAAGATATACAAATTCATTCGCTTGTTCCAGCGCTACATGATCGAACATAATTCTTACGTCCGTTCTGGTTACTTCCCCTTCAAATACTAAACCTTAGTTTTCTTCACGTTCATGTGTAAACTCGTATTTTCACAGTCATCTTCAATAATTGTGATAAGTGACAGTAGTTCGGATTTTGTGGAGCCCAAAAGTACAGCATCGTCTGCATAAAGCAGCTCACCACTAAATCACCCATTCTCGTTCCCACATTCAACGACCTCGATCCCTGGAGACATTTATCCATACATAAGATAAACATGCGAGCTGACACCACACAACCCTGCTTAACGCCAATATTGACATCAAACCAGAGCGCCTTCAACCCGCGCACATGCTATACAATCCGAGTATATGGACAGCAAAGCACACAGTAAAGGCCCATCTATCCCATAACTGGGTAATATGTCCCAAAGTTTCTTTCGCACAACTCTGTCAAACGCTTTCTGCAAATCCACAAAACCGCAGAAGACCATCCGGTCCACAGCCAGATGCTTCTTTACGATATTGCGGAGTGAGAAAACTTGATTCATACAACCTTTTACTAACCTGAAACCTTGTGACTTCCACAACATTCCTTCGGACATTCCTTGCATTCTCCCTTCAATGACTTTACATATACTTTCGATGCTAAGCTGATCAAACTGATGGCCTCATAGATATTGTAGTCCATACGTGAACCCTTGCCTTTATACAAGAGTACGATGACCGCACGTCGCCAGACTTCGGGTACTGGTCCTCCAGCAGGTGTTATAGAGGATCCAAAAAGAGTGCCATACTGCAGAGCCACCATATTTGATCATGTCAATCGTAACTTGGTCTAATCCCGCAGCCTTTTTGTTTTCCATGCCTCTTATCGACCATGCAACCTCTTCCATAGCTATGTCCTGATTTGCCGCCCCGGCCACTGCATCATTTACGGAGACAGAGGCCGACGCAACATCCCAAACAGACTCATACCAAAATATTCACTCCATCCTCTTAACATACTTTCAGTACTTGTGAGAATGTCACCATCCCTAGACCACCAGTCGTCTTCACCTCCCTCCAGAAGAGTTTGGTGTTCGCCTGGAAATTGTGCGCCAGTCTCTCCTCCGCTTTCAGACGTTCTTTTTCACGCTTTTCTTTCACTAGGGTTTTGGTGGTATTTCTACAACAACGATATATTTCCTTCTTCGTATCTCTCATACTATCATTCGTTTGCAAACATGAAACATAGTCTCTCCATGCTTACTTCTTTCTTTCAATCACTGCTTTCACTTCGTCATCCCACCATTCATCTCCATTCAGTGACTTGTGCAGTTTTGCACTTCCACATACCCCTTTTGCTATAACCACCATGCTCTCTTTTAGAACTTGCCAACATTCATCAACGTCTAGGTCGGGAAGGTTAACTTTGGCTAACCTTTTCCGAACCTCATTTACATACATACAGGTTTCTAACATTCAGATCTTGCAACTTTTCACTCTTTATCCCTTCAAGCTCTCCGAATGCGCGCGCTCTCTCTAAAAGCGCACATTTCCATCAGAAATTTGCGGAGGCAACTATCAATCATAATCAAATCTATGACACTTTTTTGATCATTCCTTCTCCATGTATATAAATGTCTTTATGTGGGAATATTGTGTTAGTCACGAGGAGATTTCTTTCCATGCATAAGTCCACAATGAGCTCACTAGCATCATTCACACTACTATCGCCATACGGACCTAACACCGCTTCGAATCCTGGCCACTTCATCCCAACCCATCCATTCAGATCTCCACACGTAATAACTCTTTCAAAGCACCTACCATATCCAGAACATCCCTTACAGAGTTACAATTTTTTTCCAGGTCACTGGTTGTCGACGAGCTTACAGCACACCAGGGACTAAGCGTGACGACAGAACTCCAGACCACAGGGCCATCATGCCATCGGGGAGATCAGCGGCACCACTATCCTTACGCTTAAACACAAAACATCCAAACATCTCTGATTCATTTTCCAACCGAGGTGGGTTGGAAAATTTTATTCCACGTGCCTACCTGACACTCCGTGCTGTTTGTTGTTATTTTTATCATTCAAGATGTTGTTATGACTGAGTTAAAATTGTATTTTTCCAGTAATAGTTGTTACAATTTATGTTCTATAATATTCCATAAAGGAGTCAACATGGGGTAACAAGGGGGTTAAAGAGACTATAGGTTAAGTTAAGAAGTTTAGACACATTTATTTCAATTGTTCTTTCCACATTCACAATCATGAACAAACTTAACAGTTTTTGATATTGGTTAGTAAAGGTATAAAAGGGTATGAAGTCTTATCTGGTAGTTGTCCGGCTGCAACTTATATTATTATTGTTTGTTTTCCTTCATTGTGTTGATTGCCCTTCATCCCTTACATTAAATATATTTTGATAATAAGTTTAATAAAAAGAAAAATAATAGTTAAAAGTCAAAAGGAGTTGAGCTCTGAAAAGGAACACACAACCAGTAAGATTAACATTCTCTTGGCTTCATGGGCCAACTAAAATCAGGCAAGATATAAACTCTGTTACAATTAAATAGAATTTAAGATGAAGAGAGAAACAACAATGAAACATGGCGTCGGTAAGAACTCACTCTCTTTCTATGAAATATTTATTCGTGCATTGTGACACGAATATGTAAGTTACCGGCGGAACATAAAAAACTATTTAACTATAATTTGCTAAAGGCAGACAGCGTCATCGTTAAATGAATCCGTCGTCCAAGCCACGCCGAAGAGAAAAAAGTGACATTTCTTCAACACAGAGAACATTATGCTTTACAGTCCAAGACGACAGATATACTTTTTTATAAAATATTTATGTTTCAAAACATAATTGTTATATAGTTGCGGCAAAAAACGTTAGAAAGGACGGAAGTTCCTCACGCTATCCACGAGATCGCCGTAGTAAATTACGCCGTTAACACTATGGATACTGTCATCGTGGTTCACTCACTATGCCAAAGTCTTCACTCCCAAATGATGTGGTGTGCTGTTTGTTCGTTCGTTAGCTACAGTGGAGCAATCACAGAAAGGTGAAGCCACTAATTTAAGGCCAAAAATTTTGCCTTTAAAGTTACCGGTAAGGAATTGTGCAAGGCAGTGATCGATTAATCTAAAGTTAACTTTTCAAATAATTTACGATAATTCGATCACTTGTACTACCGGATTGAAAGCAATAGTGATATCTTAGAACATGTGGCAATTTATGTAAATATCAAAAGTTTATAGTATCAAAACGGTTGAATCTGCGTCCGTCACCACTCGACCGACCGGCGAACAGAGCCGCTGTCCCCCGCGCGGGTCATTTAAATTAATTAGCGACTCATCTTCGTGCCGAGGCCGGAATGTGCCGATACTATCGGCCTTCGATAAATCAATTATTAAACGTCATTATTTACGGGGAGCCGGTAGGGCACCAGTACAAACCCCGCATCTCCCGATGGAGACGTCACTGGCACCCCGCGGCTGGCACCTGCCACTCTGTGTCGTCTGCAATAACTAAATAGCACCCATGCACTCCTCGGCAGTCGGTACTTCCGGACTCAAAATCCTACTTTAAAATTAAAGAACGAAAGAACTTAATTTGCTCTATGAGTGGGAAGGTAGTAGGTATCCAAACAACACACAGCAGCAAGAAGTACCCACGAGAAGTGGTAATGGTTTAGTAGTGCACTGCAGTCGTATCGGGACCTGCGCGCTCGTGTGCCAGCGTCAACTGATGACTACGTCTTCGTATATTGTGTTCTTTGTGAGATTCCACGAGGTTCCATACACCTGAATGGCAAGGGGACTCATCAAGCGATCCAGATGCTTGTGGATATCGTCAGGCAAAAGGCTTCGCCTATTATATTGCCAAAAGAAAAGGTTATTTGGATTTTTTATTGTAATAACAATCTAGAGTCATGAACTGTTGGGAGCGTGTTCGGTGCGCACGGGGCGTTCAACTCGGTGCCGCGGAGGCGTGCGCTTGGTCCCTCGTCGGGCGTGTGCAACCGCCCTCGGAACAATTACACATCCTGATGAAATATCGTCATCTATCTAGAAATTAGACAAAATAATATAGACATATCAACATATAGACACTTTATACATATACTCAGCCGGTGTATATAATGAGGTACTTTTATTAACTAACAAATAAAAAAAATCATTAGATATTTGGGTACCAAGTCTGACGAATGCACCAACTTCTGTACATGTAGATTAAAACGCCAAGACATACCGCAGACTCGGCAGTCGGCAGGCGGCAGTCGGCGACGTGGAGCTAATAAATAAGTTCAAGTGAATGCCAAAATATTGCGATACACTCGCACGCGGCGCGTAGTGCTCTCCAGTTATTTGTAGCTGGGCTTAGGACAACTACTTAAGTCGCTCTATATCATTTAGAACTTTATATCATTTACGTGTTAATTACTCGCTATACGCAATTATGAGCAATCGAACATTATTCAACAGCAAGTACAGTGTAATTCCAATTTACGATCAAAGTCATTAAGCTAATATTTAGTCCTGTCCTAATAGCGATGTAGATGTTGCGAGCGCCGAGTCGACGAATCGCGCTGTCCCATGCGGCGGCACCGACTCCTAGCGCGAATGTTAAACGACATAAATATGTTATAATTAGGAATATGGCGCGGATTGGTAGCCGTTTATAAATGCCTCGCAGTCAGGTATGCGAGAGGTTTCATTTGCGGTCCACCGCGGCGGTTCCCACGCCTGCCGCCCACCGCCTGCCACGCGGGGTAATTAGCCGCGTTACCAGCTTACGAGATTAAAGGATCAGCTGTTTGTGGAAGATCCGTTTCTGACTCGAACATTACAGCGCTTGCGACGGCAGTCTCCAGCAGTCCTCGAGACCCGCGCAGGATGTTCGAGTACCTGTGCGCCAAATATACTCCCATTCCCTTGCTGCTGTGGATCTAGCCGCCTCGCAGTCGATCGGAAAGCATCAAGAGTTCATAAGTCCTCAGTTGTGAGGATCTCAAATTAAGCCAAAAAGTGATGTTTATTATTAAAAGCTCTTATTTTACTTGAGCTTTGACCATTGAAATGAAACTTGGTACACATTTGTAAACTGTATAATAAAACTACTGAACTCTAATGGCCCACACTCAGAAGGTAATCATGGGAGCTCTAGAACTAGTAAATGATATTAAAGCTTGTGGTGAGATTTGGATACTTTATGTATATAAAACTATTTGGTTTTCAATGACAAGTGTGTGAAGTTAGACTAGTAAGTACCTACAGGTGCAGTTCATGTACAAAAGTGATTCGTTTGATTTAATTGAAAGTGTATTTTCTTTTTTCTGGGCAATTAAATAAAATGTTGGTTTTAAAAAGATCTTCAGTTTTGAATATCAGTCCGACGCCATGAAGATCGCGGTGTTACAGCCCCGGCCGTGCTGCTGAGCCGTCCGTGCTGGGCCTGACTCCGCTCACATAGTGCCCCACCATTTAAATTTGGGAATGAGGTAATAGAGAATGTACTTATGCCTGTGCATCGCACTTGTGCACGATAATAGCCATGTCCTGGCCACTATAGCCGAACTTCAGTCAATGTGTTATGTCCACGGGCCCGGCGTGAGTCGTACTAAGCGGGTCCACCTCACGAGGAGACGCCCCACTGACTACGAAACGTCGAAGTTCTCGGAAGAGACAACTCAATATGAGCTTTCAACAAAATGAGTCGTATCCATTGAGATGTGTCAGATATGGAGAAGTAAGCCAGCTGGCGATCTGAACCTGCCGCGGCGCTGAAAAAACGTTACGACGAAACCGTCAACGCAAGCAGCCGGGGCATAGTGCCGGCGAGCAGCTGCTCGGCTCGCCCCGTGGTAACATGTGACCGACATCCACTGATTATGACCGGCACAGAGGTTGCGGTAGTAACCGAACGTTACATATTATAATGCGTAGTACATGGCACTACACCCTCCTATGCAACGGAACTGGGCCGGCACCTCGCGCTCACATACCACCACTGTAAAGTGTCAGTGTCGCGTTTCGTGCGGATTGTGAGGAAGGAGGGTAACGCATCGGCATAGTAATTATGTGGATGTTCATGGGCGTCGGTAGTCGTAAAAAGGCTTCGATTTTCTCGTTTTCCCCAATTTCTATTTAAAAAAAGTTATTTGTCAAACAAAGCCTTTGTGTGCCTGAAGAAAACGAGACAGAACAACTAATGCAGTGATTGTGGGCGTAATCACAGTTGAGCGTAGAATAAAAACGTCTAATTGTGTAGGGGCACAGAGAAGGAGTCCTCCTGCGGCGCGCGGGGTGTGGGGCGACGGGCGAGCGACGTCCTTCCACCGACACAGGGCAAACAAAGTATCCGGCGATTTTTTTGTGCCGAGCCCGAGCGAAATTGGACGTCTTTGTGTCACCGCCGCCACTTAATTAATACGAGTTCACTTCGGGAGCAAGCAAATTTGCCTCGGCGTAACCCGACACAGCGCGACACACCGCGACACTGCTTTTAATTAAATTTATCGACTTTATCTGCCGCATCTCCCGATGGGAACCGAGAGAGACCAGCGCATACTCCACATTCCCCAGCGCTGTGAGAACTGTCTCGACAGGAAACGCTTTCGGGACCGAAATAAAGTGATCGAGCTCGCGAATAGGTCGGAATACGGTGATACGTGTTGGCGAGCTCGTGTTGCGTCACGGTCATGCCGGGCCGGCGCGACCGGCGCGTACTTGTCCCTCGTGCGGCTGCGTTTGCCCACCGGGCCTCTACAATGTATCTGCTGCGTGGATGTTTGTGGGCGTCTGTATTCTCTTAAGGAAGTTAAGTCTGCCTATTTATTATTCCGCGGCTGTGCCCGGCTCGCCCCCGGCCACTGCGGCCTGTAATTTTGTTCATTTACATACAGTCTCGATCGCGACCCGCTCGCCGACGGACACTTTACAATAATTTAATTTATTATCACGTTGCGCTTGCATTGACATTCTTGTAGGTGTTCTTCCAACACGTCGTGGTGTCAGTGCTACTTCACTGTAAGTTCTTGACGTCGGCTACCAGTAGTAGGTACTTAGTAGATAACACATTTAATATTTATCATAAATTTAAGATTTTAATAAAGAAATACATATGTATACATATGATATAAACATGAATGGCAAGCATTCGCGAGCTCCGCGCCAGAGTAACTTGTTACCATTTTAATCCTATGAGTAACAATGGAGTTCATATGAATAGGGGGTTAAAGGGGCTGTTACAATTTGATTAGTCTTTTAAATACGTTTATTTGATCGTTGTCTTTCCACATTTTCAACCTCGCCTCCTCTTCTTCATTACAAAGAACATAAAGCCTTACAGTCAAAGATAACATAATTGTTACAAACTTATCTCACACCATATTCCTGCCTGAGTCGACAACCGTCTGGTGTTACAAACTTATCTCACACCATATTCCTGTCTGAGTCGACAACCGTCTGGTGTTACAAACTTATCTCACACCATATTCCTGTGTGAGTCGACAACCGTCTGGTGTTACAAAACCTCACAGTGGGGCTGATCCCCACAGCGCCGGGCTGCAACTGGCTTCCGTTCAGTATGCGCCGACACTGACTTCAAGATATATACAAGTGGAGAGGCAGTTACTGGCACTCGGTAGCTCAGCCTTGAAGCAGTGCCATACTAGTGGAGCGGACACTTTGTCCTGCCCGGAATAGCGGCGTAACGTTAAGACACGCACCATAGAGCAATATTTTTTAATTAATTACTTGAAGAGGTAAAAGGTTACTGTGAGTCATCTATAACATCCTTCTGCTATTGAGTAATAATATTACAGGAACTCATAACACCTCATAATATTAAACTTAGGTGTGTTGTCGGACCTTCTTCGGGATCAAAATTTTTTCTCTGTCAAATGTTGGGCTTTTTATAAAAATGAGAATTGCGTGTCACGCCGCTGTGTATATTGTATGTGTGGGTATTTGATCAGTGTCGACCGACGAGCCCGTTACGTACGTCTAACCGTACGTACCACCAGGTATGTGCGACACGCAGCTGGCCGAGCCAATACGTATCGGAGAATCGGACATATCGGGCTTGAAGACGGCTGAAAAGTGAACAAGTGTACCTCATCTCACTTAATATCTTGTTTGTTGAGGGGTTCCTATCTCGACACGAGATGTACACTCCTCAGCAGTCGCCCTGACGCCTCAGTCAGTCAGCTTGGTTAGGAAGTCACCACGCCAGGCAGCCGATGCACCACTGTCGTGACCACCGGCTGGATCTCAGTACGCAACAGCCCGCACCGGTACAACTGGTGATAGCAGTTTCAGCTTGGACCTCGTGACCGTCGAGGAGACGGAGGAGGAGGGGCGGCAGGGGGCCGGTGACCCGCCGCGCTTGAGTAATGGAGGGACGTCACGCGCGCGACGGCCCGCGGGCCTGGCGTCCTCGGAGATTGATGTCGGCGGCCGCGATACGCATCTCCCGCCGCACAAAAACTGGTGCGGGTTCGGTTCCCAGCGCACCGCGGGGCGCCCCGCGCGCGACATTCGTCTTGCACTGTCACCGCGAGCGGGTGGCCGGGCTCTCGCGACTCGGTGCAGCAGGACGGTACTTCGCGCGAAGCCATCGGCGAGATGATCCATAGCGATATACATCTTGGATCCAGCAGGTCACGGAGCCGTTACACATCATAGTGTACAAGAGCTCAGGCGCTGTCATTGTGAGACCAGCAGAATCCACAACAACACCAAATGTGTGCGTGTGCGTGTTTGTGTCTGTATGTATGTGTGTAAGTGTGTGTAATCTACAAAATATACACACGTCGATCTGTCGATTTTGGTGGTGTTGAGGCGAGCGCGTCCCACACGTCGCTCTGTCGATGTCGCTGTTGTCCACGCGGGTGGGTCTCGCACAACGCTCCAGGTCACTCTCATGCTGGCGCATCTTGGTTTCGACGGGTCGCCTGACATAACTGAGAATAAGGAAGTACAAGTAGACAGAAAACAAAGTGATGCGAGTTTATGAAAGTTTAAAAAATGAGGTCGTTCTTTTACTAATATTCAATATCCATACAATTACCCGATACGAATTGACCCTAATATAATCGTCACTTGAAACGTACCTTTAATTATATAGACGGGCGGCTGGCGCAGCTGGTGACGCGGCGGTCAGTCCGCGTGTGGCGCCAGAGGGCGCTGGAATCAAGTCTCGGGCCCGGCCGTCTACACGGGTCACATACAGACGCGCGGCTGGTGCAGCTGGTGACGCGGCGGTCAGTCCGCGTGTGACGCCGGAGGGCGCTGGAATCAAGTCTCGGGTCCGGCCGTCTACACGGGTCACATACAGACGCGCGGCTGGCTCAGCTGGTGACGCGGCGGTCAGTCCGCGTGTGACGCCAGAGGGCGCTGGAATCAAGTCTCGGGTCCGGCCCTCTACACGGGTCACATAAAGACGGGCCGCTGGCGGAGCTGGTGACGCGGCGGTCAGTCCGCGCGTGACGCCGGAGGGCGCTGGAATCAAGTCTCGGGTCCGGCCGTCTACACGGGTCACATACCGACGCGCGGCTGGCGCAGCTGGTGATGCGGCGGTCAGTCCACGTGTGACACCAGAGGGCGCTGGTTCCAATCCCGCCTAGGTCATGGATATTTATATGTGTTTATATATTTGTTATATGTATTTCTATAATAAAAATCTTAAATATATAAAATTTTAATAAATATATCAAGGATTTTAAATTTATAAGAATATTAAATATACTTCCATTGTCTAGTACGTGTAACACGAATCCTCAAGGAACTTAGCACAGGGCTAGGCTAACGTGGTCTGATAAATCACAGATATTATTAATATATATAGGATCTACGGGCTATTTAACTTACTATGTTGGGTGTATCTCTGTCCAACAGAATTCGTAACGAAGTCATAGGGCTGAGAACTAAACTATCCGATATCACGTGAAAAATGAGCTCGCTGAAGTGGCAATGGGCTGGTCATTCACTTTTGGAGTAGAGGCCGCGTTTAGGCAAACGAAGTGGTGGTCGACCTTTCACCAGGTGAGAAGATCTCCGTGCAGTAGGGGGTCCGGGATGGATGCGTGTAGCAGGAGATCGGTTGTCTTGGCGTTCATTGAAAGAGGCCTGTGTCCAGCAGTGGACCGATAATGATGATGAAATTATATACATAAATTATTCGGAACACTTTTCACCCCAAAAATAATTATTGTTGGGATAGAATTTACACGGGGGCTAAAGTGTGAGCTATTCCTCGCACTAGTAGTCTGGTGACGTGAGCAATCCGAAAACCTTTATTAAGTAAGTATATAAATAATATTCGCGATTGTACCTCCCACTTGCCACATCCCATTCTAAGCTGCAAAATATTATTCTTGACTTATGTTCAAGTGAGTTACAATCATTAAGCGAACACCAAACAACAATAGGTATGTTAAACGTATTATTTTGTTAAGTTTTCGCCAAATATCTACATTTCGGCAAGAGCTTTGTCATTCTCCGCGCTGACTGTGAGCCGCCTCCGCCCCC
>JAFELO010001106.1:4624-30254 GCA_017140195.1 Eumaeus atala | reverse complement strand
CCCCCCCCCCCCGTGATGATCACCTGCAGCGCGACGTACGCCGCATCCGCCTGCGCGCTGGTGTCATTCGTGTGGAGGCTGTGAGAGCGAGTGCTGTGCCAGCTGCCAGCTGCGCGTGCGTGCGCTGAGCTGTGCCCGCTGGCTGCGAGCACAACGCTGCAGGCAGCCGGCTGTTATTATATTTGCATGTTTAATACATAAATATATATAATAAACACGTACGCTCCATACTTTGCATACCTTGGGGAGATTCTTGAATAATAATTATTATTGTTTGATTTAATGTTCGCATTCCTGGTGTTGAATTATATTTATTAGCGCACACGGACTGCATGTAGATTGTAAATACAACGCGATTACGAAAAATGTTATACGTCGCATTTACATAACCTCAAAATATTGCCACAAAATAAAATATATCATATAAATCCATTAAATGTATTTTTTTTTTGTTAAATGCGGCGGCGGTTAAAGCAAACGAAAAGACGAACCCGGCGTAAATCATTTTACACATTTACATTATTTTCTGCTATGTTAACATTCACAAGATTGTGACATCGCCGCCGAACTACGCTCATACTGCGTGTCTGTCTTAAGTTAGCCTCTGGATCGTATAACGTATCCAATGTGTACATGATATTATACTCTAAACGCGTAGTCGAGTGTAGAACGTGGTAGAACGGAATACAGCGGAGTAGAGCGGAGCAGAGCGGAGCAGAGCGGAGCAGAGCGGAGCAGAGCGGAGCAGAGCGGAGCAGAGCGGGCAAGCCCGGAGCAGAGAGGAGAAGAGCGGAGCAGAGCGCCAAGTGCTTCTTCACTATAATGTGGGTATCGATGACGGAAGGAGATTAATATAACGTGGTCCATATAAGTTACTATAACACACATTAAAAGTAAGTAAAAGAGTTTGTCTCCAACCACAAATGGAACCCGATGTCCATGCTCACTGAGCACCCACAACATGGAGTTCTATGAACCAGCCAAGGATGAATCGAGTGTCTCCCCTACATCTTCAGTTCATTAATCACTAATAACCTCCTTACCTACCACCTGCTCGTTTACCCCTTATCCTATGGAAACAAAAAAAAACTAATTACATTATCACAAATAGCTTTGAGATTCTGTAAGGAAACGTAGACTCAAGTCGGGCGCACGGCGTGTAGTGGCACAGGTCCACGCTCCACACACGCACCACACAAACGTTATACTATCAATAAGCAATCAATTTCGAATTGCTAATTCCAATTTGTTTTCTATATCTCAACGCGACGTTTACATATGTTTGAATGACCATTTCAATGAAGTGATCATAACACATTGTATTGATGTTAGATGCAGTCCATTTTATGGACAATATTTTATTTTAAATTTATTTGCAATACAAAAGTAAGAACAAATAAAGCCTCTGAAAGGTTCTGAATGAAAATAGTAAGGAC
The DNA here is from genome assembly GCA_017140195.1 of Eumaeus atala. Classification (NCBI taxonomy): domain Eukaryota; kingdom Metazoa; phylum Arthropoda; class Insecta; order Lepidoptera; family Lycaenidae; genus Eumaeus; species Eumaeus atala. The sequence continues at coordinate 28,818 of JAFELO010001106.1, read as the reverse complement.
GTAAAAAAATATTTATACAATTATTCTTTTCACTACAATAAAAATAATTTTACGGATTTTATCGCATATTTTTTTAAGTATTGTTTGAAGTTTCAGACGCTTTATACAGTAATCATGGCCACTACTTACCGATGGGCAGATATGACAGATGTGAATGAACTGTCAAAAGTATTCAAAGAATCATAGTTATTTAGTTGTTCCGATTAACGCAAACGGTACTTTTACTATATATATCTTATATAGTAGTTAACTTGCTATCTTGAGGCGTTCACTTTTTGATTTGATTATGTTCACCACTGGTCCCAAGCAGAGGTCAGATCCCCGCCATCTTCTCTATTGAAATTTGGATGGTTTTTAATTTCAATAGCCTCACGGATCATCTGTGGAAGGAATAGATGTTCCCTAGTGAGGATTTGTGCTTTAAAAAAAGGCAGGGGCCAACTTCAGCTTGCTCGCAGAACGCAGACTGTAACACGCCGGTTTTCGTATCTGCTATATGTTCTTTAACGAGAGTTTTTATAGATCTTTTGGTTTGCCCTATATAAGAAAGTTCAGAGTCACAATCAAGTTTGTTTGCATAAGTGTCTCCAATTAAATATCTTTTTTTTTATAAGAAACTCAACAGCGTCACAGATAGCACATACACTATATTGAAAATAAAAAATAATTGAAAAAATAAGGTCAATAATACATTTCCCTTTACAATATCAGTAAGCTAGTTGCGCTCGGACCTATGCGATTGGGCGATGGGAGTTACGAGACTATTCCATTTAATAATGATAACCTACTTATATATTTATTGTACATTTTGTACAGCATGTTTAGCCCTGTTTTCCATTACTTATTGTTATTATACCTAGTGGCGCGTTCTGGCGCACCCTTGCCCTGCGATATGATCCTGGGATCGGTCGAAACCACAAGGATGTGCAAGCTTTGAGTGTCGCCTTGGATTTACAGTTTTATGTTGCAGATACCGTGTTACGTATATTTCGATTTCGCCGCTACATGTCGTTTCTTTTTGAATTTTGCTGTAGAGATTTCAAATAAGTCTTTAACCTCCAGTAAACAGTTATAAATACGTGGACACGTAGAGGGCGCCCGTGGGACACGTAACGACGACGGCACCCGCTAACCAGTACGTTGCGGCGTTCCTCAAGTGATAAGAGCCTAATTTGATGATAATCATTTACATAAGATCCAGTAGGTTGTAAATTTCTGTACATTATGTGTTTTAAATTTTTATTGGGATTTGTTTGACACGACCCCTATAAATGTTGTATACTGGTGACCAGATAGGGCCTGCGTGTTCAAGTATACTGCGAACATGTGCAAAGTGCAGTCTGGTCTTGATTGTTTCGACGTCATTGAAACATTTAAAAGCCCGTATTATAAATCCCAAATGTCTAAAAGCTGTGTACACTCTAGCGTGCTGCTTACCCGTGACATAAGTCCTTTCGGTACTTAGCACAGTGTCTAGGGTGGTGGTGTGATGAGTGACAAGTCCACATATATTTGTAATGATTATAATTACGAAATAACCTCAACTCATGTTTATTATAAGTTCAAATGTATCTGTATAATGAGCAGACACAAATACGACTTGTGGTACTCTAAGCTAGAACAAAAGGCTAATAAAACGCAGCCATTATTCCGCAGACCGTCGGAGTACGCCGAATTGTTTTATTTCTATTTCGTATTTTACGAGCCTCTTCAAATTTTCCGAGTCATTTAAAATGATTGTATAAAGTGAAAAGCGACGGCGAGCGGGCGAGTCGGGGGGAGGGCAGCGGAGACGGCGGGAGGGCCAGCAAGGGTCAGCGGAGTGATTCAAAGCCTTTTTCTGTTTCACAGAAGCGGCGGGCGGCGAGCGGCGCTCTCATCTCGAGTTATTGAATTCCTCAATAATTGCGTTTGTTTTATTTACGCGAGTCCCTGCGGCGACCGCGTCTGCGAGTCCTCCGCACAGTGCGGCGCACACGTCCGCGTGCACTGGACGTCCCGCGCCTCGTCTGTGTTGTGTCGCACGCACGCACTACACACACACACACACACACACACACACACACACACACACACACACACACACACACACACACACACACACACTGCTCGTGCAGTGCGCAGGAGCGCGGCCGCCTACTGCACCTCTGCCCGTCATGTTATAATGTTATCATCTAAACAATTAATAAATTATAAAAACTTGAGGAATTTCGTTTTACAATGGTCGTACCTTGACTTTCCATTAAGAATTATTTGTGTAAATATGTGTACGTCGGCTGGTTCCGCTCCCGGGCAGATAGTATCTGCACCTCTCGCCCCACGCTCCGCGCCGCGCACCGCGCGACATTCGTTATCACTATTGTGACAAATGCCCTGGCAGCCACCACCTGCCAAAGAAGAATCTGAATTACTCGACAATGAATATGCATGTGACATCAATTCGGCTACGGACTAACCGACAGAGGGCCCGTCCAGTCGCGAGGGCGGGGCGGGGCGGGGACGTGTGCGGCTGCCCTGCTCCCGTTCAATAAACGACAACGAATTACGCTCAAATACTTTTATGATGCCGGCGAGGAATGCGCCGAATTATAAAATAATTCCAACCGAGCTCATGTACAACCAACACTCCTCACACTTGCATAGCTAATTACCCGCTCCAGCCGCATGCCTGCGCCGGTAATTGATGATGTTACAATAATCATCATAACGTCGATCCGAACATCGAAATGACACTGAAGTCGACCGACGCACATCACAGGACGTGTCGTCATTCCACGTCGTCTTGTTTCATATTCCAAATTGTTTTAACGTATTCACATTATATTTTATTAAAAAATACATTGCGACACGTGACGTCACCGCTGAGCTACACTATGAATGTGTTTTCTTTTATTAATGCATGAAGGTAAACGAACTTTCGGAGCCTCCAGAATATACCATAAATATCCACATATTTATCGCGCAGACGTGTTGCGCGACGCTTGCTTGGCTCCACCTCTTACTTCGGACACTTCTGGAGTCACGATGAGCATTTTAGTAACTGTTCTGACGCTGCACAAGTCGAACCTTCCGCCCGAAATGACTGATACTAACAGCTGATCCGCCCTAAGTGACCGCCACGAACTGACAGCTCCTCTGCCCGAAGTGACCACCACGAACTGACAGCTATTCCACCCGAAGTGACCGCCACGAACTGACAGCTGCTCCGCCCGGAGTGACCACTACGAACTGAAGCTGATCCACCCGAAGTGACCGCCTCAAACAGACAGCTGCTCCGCCCGAAATGACTGCCGCGAACTGACAGCTACTCCGCCCGAAGTAACCGCCACGAACTGATAGCTGCTCCGCCCCGAGTGACCGCCCCGAACTGACAGTTGCTCCGGCACGAAGTGACCGCCACGAACTGACAGTTGCTCCGCCACGAAGTGACCGCCACGAACTGACAGCTGCTCCGCCCGGAGTGACCGCCACAAACTGACAGCTGCTCCGCCCGGAGTAAACGCCACGAACTGACAGCTGCTCTGCCCGAGTGACCGCCACAACTGACAGCTGCTCCTCCCGGAGTGACCGACACGAACTGACAACTGCGTGAATAGGGCTACTGCCTTGGAATCTATTAATGTATAGCTGATTCACGGACAATTACAGGAGGATCGCTAGCATATAATATAATACCGTAAACTGAATCAATCAGTTTGTTCGAAAATTATATCCTCAAAGATATCTGTAAAATCTTCAAAATGGAAGTCCGCAACATGCAACTAGCTGATATAAAAGCATTCCAGGTTCCATTACTCAGCGGTTGTCTTTGGCCAAGTGCATTTGCGACCTGATTTGGCCGCAATTGCACCACGTCATGATCTCTTACTGAGGCTCTCAGTACACCGACTGTAACACATCTGTCCATTTGTCGAGGCAGCACAAGCCGGCAGAGTGTCGCAGCTGGCAGCGCGAGCGCCGTCACACGCGCCGCGTGCGCTAACTCCGATGACCCAGAATGTACACCGATTTGAGAAGTCCGATTATAGAGTTGAGTGCGCTTCTCTATTTTGGCTGTGTGACAATGAGCGGCGGCGTTCGGCGCAATGCATCAATGTGTCAGCCGGGCGTGCCAGCGCATACCGTCACCGCCCCCCGCGCGCGCGCGCTGCCGCCCGCGCCCGCCCTGCGCCGGACCACCATCAGGTCCGCGCGCTGTGGACACAGTCGAGCAAGACTCGGAAAACAGCGAAGACTCACATGGAGTAGTAATATCCGGCCACCGGACTCTCACAAGCCGATCGAAGCCGGCATTGAGTGAGCCAGAGGAACGCAGCTACTAAGAGTTTACACTTCAAATATTATTGATGCTTTTTGCTATAAAAGAAAGTCCGCAGTCAGGAAACACCAGAACTTGTAAAGTGAGTACCTACCTGAGTACTAAAATGAAGATATACTTAGTACTCGCTTTACTAAGTGATTGTTTTAAATAATATGTACATTATTCACAATTAAATAATTTTATTTTAGAGTAATTATTGGTTGGGCTAAGACAATGGATAAACAGTGAGGTGTCAGGGTATTGTATCTTTACCGGCTTAAGTTATGAAAATACATACACATTTGTCACCAATTGCTCTATTTTTGATTGTGTAATGCAATTTTTGGCATATGTCACTGTGTGTCATACACTAACAGACTAACTTCAGAGATATAATGAAAAGTTAAGGAATGTTATTATTTCATTTGATATTGTTTTTAATATTATAAACACACACTGAAAAGTGTGTGTATGCTGGAGGAGGTGACAGTAAGCGTGTGGCGGAGAGCACGATAGGCTATCGTTCGTGCGCCGAGACTGACACGACAGCAGATAATTTGTCTCTCCGGACGTAGAGACCTGCTAACCTATGATGAATATGAGAATGAAGAAAGAGAGAGCGCACACACTTGTGCACTACAATACCTTATTATGCCTGCACTGTGGCTGGCCTCTGCATATTCGTCTAGGCAGCCGTTGGTATTACGTCAGGACAGTCCGCAGCCGGGAGTCGAGAAGCTCACCCCAGCGATAGAGTGATATAACGCACGACAATATTTTATTGTACGCTCGTTTTCTTTGTAGCCCCGCGCTTTATTTTGAGGCGCGTATCGAAATAAACCGCATTCAATACTGCATAGCCGATAGTGCGCTTCATTATTTAATTAAGCGTAATCACGAATATGACGCTCATTGTACCGGTTATACAACTGCTTGATGTGGAGCTCGAATTAAAGGCGAAAAATGTCCTTCCGTCTGGCCGTCTGTACGTCTGCCAAGACCTTAATCTTGAAAATGCGTGCAAGTCCAAGTAGCCGAGTAGTAGCAATAAGTAGTAATAGGTTTTAATTTACGTGCGATCCCATACAAAATTCGCTGCCTTGTCCGTCGTATTGGACGTAAATTTCAGCTTGATGCTTGTACGCTCTGCTGGGAAGGAACGTCCTGTACGTACAGATCCAGATGATAGATAAGGTATGCGGCTACTCCTTTGAGGTAATAAATGATCACTTGAATAAAGCAGCGCTCGTCACCATCAGCTTATCGTGATCACGGCGGGCTCCGCACCTAGCAGTATAATCTTGCTCGTGTTATAAAAGCGAAACATTGTGTCCACCTCTGGTACTGTATATTGAACAAATTTGGTTAAAATTTGACACTGTTACAGATTATAATCTGAAATTACTTTATTTTTATCCGAAACAAATAAAATATCCCAGGGTTTGTACGCGTGTGAAGACTCAGGGGTGGTAGCTAAATAAACTGTAATTAAATAGGCTAGAGTAATGTAATGTTATTCAAAAAATAGATCGCATAAGCGTAAATTTAATAATTTCTCAGATAACTCTTAGGTGTACTACGCCGTAACATTATTAAATTGTTGTTGTTACATGCCCTGTACTGGCAGACCAGAGCAATTGCCTTCACTCCCCTATCTACTGGTAGATCAGAGTAATTGCCCTCACTCCCCCTATCTACTGGTAGATCAGAGTAACCGCCTCCACTGCCCCTATCTACTGGTAGATCAGAGTCTTTGCCCTCACTCCCCCTATCTACTGGTAGATCAGAGTCATTGCCCTCGCTCCTCCTATTTAATGGTAGATCAAAGCAATTGCCCTCACTCCCCCTATCTACTGGTAGATCAGAGTCTTTGCCCTCACTCCCCCTATCTACTGGTAGATTAGAGTTATTGCCCTCACTCCTCATATTTACTTGTGTATCAAAGTCATTGCCCTCACTCCTCCTATTTACTTGTGGATCTAAGTCATTGCCCTCACTCCTCCTATTTACTTGTGGATCTAAGTCATTGCCCTCACTCCTCATATTTAATGGTAGATCAAAGCAATTGCCTTCACTCCTCCTATCTACTGGTAGATCAGAGTCATTGCCCTCACTCCTCCTATTTATTCATGGATCTAATTTATTGTCCTCACTCCTCCTATTTACTGGTGGATCTAAGTCATCGCCCTCACTCCTCCTATTTACTTGTGGATCCAAGTCATTGCCCTCACTCCTCCTATTTACTTGTGGATCTAAGTTATTGTCCTCGCTCCTACTATTTACTGATGGATCTAAGTCATTGCCCTCACTCCTCCTATTCATTCAAATAAATAGGAATTTGTGGATCTAAGTGATTGCGAGGTGAGGACTTAAACTCGAGAGGACAGGTCTATGGGGGGACCGTTTAGTGTAATATAAGAGAACCATGACACGAGCGTGTGCATTTGGTTGTGATTTACTGATGGCCCACAGGAGGGATGGGACACACACGTCTGTATAACAACGATGTGGATGTTTATAGGCGTCGGTAGTCATCAAATGGCAGTGATTGCTCCTTTGCCCTCTCATACAGCGTCGACGCGCACCTGTAGCTATAAGTAGTGGCCGGCCAGGTCTCTCATTTCACAAATTTGTTTACGGGTGGTGTTTCTTTGTGAATTACTGGTGGTTAACGCGGACCATGTTATATGGACTGCCCTAAGCTTTAGAGTAACTTCCGCAGTGCAGAGGCGCAGCGGACAGCAAGTTGCGTCTGTCGAAGATGCAGCCCGAGTCCACCTGCGCATTCTGACTGCATGGTGCTGTTTACGAGTTAAATGTAAATTTACTTCAAAATTATCCGAAAGACTGTCAAAGCAGCAGACTGCCAACGGCGTCATTGCACGAAAGTAGGCTTAAAGGGCTTTTTTACCATCTTATATTTTATCGCCACTTTTTTGTAAGAATTTAAATTATTCTTTTTTTACTCCTTTTAGGACATCTTAAAAGTGTAAAATAAAATTACTTTATTAATATCTGGTTACAACTGGAGATTCTCCCATAACTTTGTCAATGGAAGGTGTAGCTATGCTGCACCTCCCACCAGCAGCTCGGGGTAAGAGGTAACGACGAACATAACTAAATGTCCCATTGAGTAAATAAAGTATATGACAAGACACAAGTGTGCAAATACAATTTTTGCGGTATCCTTGATTTTTCGACCTTCCATCATCAAATTCTGACAGGAATTATTCGGTATTATTATTCAGAGCTGGTCCCATTGAACAAGAATCAATTATGACAATTTGTAAATAGCGACAACAACTGATCTTTGTGGACCTGTACCTTCCACCACCTGGGCAGTGAAATGAGCTGATGACTGTCAGTTGCAAATGTTCAAACATTACAAAATTTAAGAAAAAAAAAATGCTCTGTGCACAGAGAATGTTAGGATTGTCTTGATCCTGGATTGAATATGGAAACACGTACAGGTGTTTGAACTCTATGTTATGTTGAAAATCGTGAATCTGGAGGAGCAAGGCCTATACGAAAGAATTGTAATGTGAGGCGCTCCGTATTTTGTGACTACCCCATTTGGAAACTAGCGTAAAGATGTGTTGTTGTTGTTTAAATGTAAACCTCATACTTCAAAAAATGAAGTCGGTTAACAACACATTTTCTTCTTTTTAGGAAGAGGTAGTGCCATGCATAGTGCATGACACTACATCCTCCTGTGCAACGGAATTGGGCCGGTACGACCGGGGAGATACCTCTTGCTCACATAATACCGCCGTAAAGTGACATCTTTAGTGGCGCGTATCGTGCAGTTCGTGAAGGCTACGCATTGGCATATAAATTATGTGGATGTTCATGGGTGTCGTTAAGAAGAAAAAAGGCGTGAATGCTCGTCGTCGTCCCCCCTATTCTACAAAAAAACTTTTACCTGTTACTGTTTTACGTTTTCGTACTTGATAACGTAACATACTTGGTAAATAGTGTAATGGTTAAACCATCATATCGTATTCATATGCGCCGACAGAGATAAAGTTCATGTCCTACTCGGTACCACGTACCCCCAGCGACCAGCCGGCCACTCTCGGCGGCCCGGCGGCTCGCACGGAGCTCTTCGGGCGGTCTGTCGAGGTGCCTAATCGTGTCGCAATCACAAATGAAGCTTGTGCCGATACAAAATACTAATTATATTAGACGTAACTCGTAATTAAATCAGCTGGTCTCGCTCGTAGAGAGCGATACGCACCTTTCGGTATAAATTAAATTCGTAATAAAATATTTTTGTTGGAAATATTTTTATTGTTCACTGTTTATGTTTTATTCATAGACGCGGAATTCGGACCGCAACGTATTTTTCCAAGTTGTCTAATTATAATTAATAACTGATTAAAAGTAAGATGGATACTATTTTACTAATTGTTATGTAAATATTTTCCTCAATAATTTGGATGTGTATCGTATAATTTATACATCATAGTGGATTTATATTGTGTTTTTATTAATTAAGAATGATTTATACTATATGCATATAATTAAAAGTGACAGCAGAAATGAGTACGTTGGTACTACACAACACACCTCTAGGTACCTACTTGTAATGTAAAAAAAACAATAAAAAAAATTAACGAATTGTTTTCTATGAACAGCCGTTTGCTTTTTTGCTGTGTCAGTTGTAGTTATCAATCACCCCACTGTTAGAACCGCGCTGCATTCGGTCAAGTGTCGCTATTTGTCGTTCACGTGGTACATCTGGTGGGCCAGGAGGGGAGGGCGGGAACGCCACACGTCTGCATAACAAATGTCTGTAGCTGTCGCTGGTCATCTAAAACCGGCCCTCTATATTTGCTATATATAAAATATATAGCATATATAGAAATATATTTTCTTACAATAAAACTAATTTTACGGATTTTATCGCGGTTAGTGGTAGTTTTATTGCAATGACTAACACTCGCGTTAACTTAACACATCAAAATATATTTTGTATGATACTAAAATGGGTCTACAATTGCCTATTTCAAGTTTGTCACAGGAGATGTGATTTTACAAAAATAGAGATTAGTTAAATAGTTTATGATTGAGACGATTAGGTGACTGTTGGGTTTCCCACAATGGTTCAAGCCTTGTGGTGGCGGTGGGGCTTAGTAGCCTTGGGTGAACCCACACGCCTTTGGCGATGAGAATTGAACCCAGGAGACAGGAGCTCTTTGTAACCCTCTTGTAGAAGAGGGAACTAAGGAGCAGGAAGGGGAACCGCTCTTTGTCCCCCTATTATAAGAAGAGTGCACAAAAGAAAAAAGGGAGGCGGCGGATTTTGCGTACGGGGCAAGGGGCGAGGATGGGAACCTCACCCCATTGCACTGTCCCAAAGTTGGTAGGATTGTCCTGTGGTGCGGGACAACCCCATCTGTGGAGGTCGGTCCGTTAGGGGGCTGACCAGCCGTCGAGATGCCTTAATGATCTGTTGTTCCGGGGCACCACACTGACGGCGGCACTGATTGCAGTCGCGGTGGTTTTTGTGGGTATTTGGCTGTGCCGCGAGCCCCGCACACCACTGGATCTGTGAAGGCGAGTAAATGCGTTTCCCCGCGTCAACAAAGAAAAAAATTATTGTTGGGTTATGTCCTAAATTCAAACTGCATTTTACTTTTCACTTGTTTTGTTGTAACACAATTACACTAGGAAACAATCTGTCAATACCTCGAGACACAGTAATGAAAAGAACAGATATTTGAAAACTGCACGAATATATATTCGTACTCAAGTAGCCTTATTGACAACTATTTAATAAGTGATTTTTGCATTTAAATACATATGATCCAACAGTGACTACCTTTACTCAGTAAACTAGTTGGTATATTATACTAACTTGTAGCTTTATTGTAGCTGATCCTAAAATATATTTAAGGATACAGCTACAAATAGGCTACTTATTTCACTTATTCGGATTAACATATCGATTGTAATGTTTTAGTGCAGGTGGTGCCTGCGGTGTACATATCGATGGTAACGTTTTAGTGCAGGTGGTGCCTGCGGTGTACATATCGATTGTAACGTTTTAGTGCAGGTGGTGCCTGCGGTGTATATATCGATTGTAACGTTTTAGTGCAGGTGGTGCCTGCGGTGTACATATCGATTGTAATGTTTTAGTGCAGGTGGTGCCTGCGGTGTACACTTTGTCACTACCTGGAGCAACATCGCAGGTAGCGCATGATGAACCTCGACACATGGCTGTGCTACCAGTTGTGTGCAGTGAAAGATCTACGATACCAGAGCACCTCCGCCCTCCTACCTCACGTAACGTTTTCCCTCGCTAAATGTTAATGAGATGGAGTTCTAGCGCCGGCGTCGCCTGTTGCGCGGTTTGGCAACATCCGGTTACTGGAGGTTTGGAGTGAACTCTAACGTCTAAACGTCTCCCACGAGTAAATTGGCATATCAGCCTTACGCAATAAAATATATTAAAAAGCAGTCACCGCCATGTTGGCACGCGTGTGGGAATGCACCGCTGGAGATCAAACAGCCGGCCACCAAAAATTGTATTTTCCATACCGCGAGTTCAAGCTGCGGGCTCATAAGCTCCTTAAGGTGTAGGCGACAGGTACGGGTGTGGCTATTTGTGTATTTGATTACCACAGTCCGCCTCCATAGCTCGATGGTAATGCGGTAATAACATGAACATAGCAGAGGTCGGGCCAGGAGTTTTTAATTACGCTAAAGATTTACTGAGAATTTAATTCATTTTCGCAAAATGTGTAAGCATACACATGTGTGTGCTACTGGGAATGTGCGTGTGCTGGCGCGTGTCCGACATGCATCTTGACAGATGGTGATCTTGATTTAATTAAATATTGATACTTAGCACATAAAATAGAAAGGCTATCCAGTCACGCCCCTCGTGTTCAGTTGAGAGAATTGCAATGAATGAGGACGTGGAACGTTGTTGCTAGGTCAGTAGATTTAGAACCGGTAATACACGTTATTGCTCTGCTGCCGAGGGTCAAGAAGCCACTCGACACGATACCAACAACTGCCACACATATTCTTCCTATTAACTGCGTTTAACGCGAACTATAGAAGTGAAACGGGCCCTTAACGTCATCCCCGCCCGGTGTGTGCGCAGTGCCGCTCGTGCATCGCTTACAACAACACCTAATAAACATATACAAGCAAATAAATTCTCTTCCTATTATGATATATAGGGGGGGGGGGGGCAAACGAGCAATCCAAGCCTTTTGGCAACAACCAACGCCCACAGACATTGCATTATTGTCATGCAGATGCGTTGGTCTCCTTTCCTCCTACCCTCCATTGGGCCGGAAAAGATTCCACTTGAGCAGGTCGGCCATTCGTCGGGGACAGCAATCATCCTCATCATTATCAGCCCTTAGCAGTCCACTGCTGGAAATGTAATGGCCTAAGGAGTCATAAGTTTTTGATAATCTAGATTATGCCGAATTCTGTTTCAATTTTGTTTTTGTCAAAGGCTGATGCAGTAAACTGTTAGCTACAGCCTCGCGCCTTGGTAATCGACGTGGAATGCGGAAACCGACTGATGAAAGGAGAGCCGCACAATCTATTCCATCTCGAAGAATTTTTTGTAGAAAAACGTTGTCGTGTAGTTGTTGAGTGAGGCCGGATAGAACGCACCACTCAACACTTTACTTATAGTAAATATATACCATATGTATATAACATTTCTATTGAGTTTTAAAGCAAAATGTTCACTAATTTACACTTTTTGAATACGGTTAAACTGATGTCAGGAATAACCAACGAATTGCAAATAATATTGAACGCTGAAGTTATTTAGATTTCTTTTTGTGTCACCACAGTTGATACACATGTTCACGCATATACATAACATTGTATCAATAATATCTTTTCTTTATTACATCACAAGGAAGTAATTCGGTGCAAAAAATAAGACGAGACGATAAGTATAATATTCATTACACGTGAATACCGGATTCTTAAAAGGACGCCCTTCGTTCTGTGTACCTTTGAGTTGGATTCAAGTTTCAAAGATTATAAGTCATTTCCAGTTCTCAGTGAACGGGAAGTAAGGTTGACAAGCAGAAGATTAACAATAAATTTATTATTACTTATCAATAGACGAATGCATATAAATTGGCTCAAGAAAGCTAATAGATAATGACTTACCATTGGAATACGCGGCACTATTGCAACATTGTCTCACTTCCGGTTACTTGGTGTGGAATAATTCTACGTGGGACCCGGTTATAGACATAAATCAAAAACCAAACATAACCCCTCATAGCTGCATGACACAACAAGAGCTCTCTGCATTAATCGGAACATCTTAACTATGTAAAATCTTCGGGTACTTTTAATAACTTATGACATCGGGACATTTGTCATCTCAGTCCACCCGTGACTAAGGTAGCTGTAAAGCTTCTGAAACGTCGGGATCGTAAAATACTTAAAAAAACCCCGATAAATTAGTTTTATTTCTTACCTATTATTTAAGTTTCCGGAAATTGTGGAGGAATATTATGTTTGCTTTTGAGAAAAGAGTTTTGAGTTGTATCTTATATTTTCCTCCATTATTAATGTAATTATTTTGCTTTAGGATTGTTAGGAATCACATGGAATATCGACACCATTTCACCTACACTCTGTAGCGATGATACATTGACAAAACTTACAAGATGTTATCTAATTCTGACTTGATTCTATCGTAATCCATTCTAAAGAAGCTATGCATATATACCTTCTAGCAAAACAATTTTAGTAAACTTAGTATCTCTCATATTGTTGCTACTTCCAACCACTAAGAGGAGAGCTCGACTTTTGCAATTTGTGATGCTGTTGAACTGTGCAAAACTGTTGAGCGACACGAAACCATAACAGTTTACAGCACAGTCGGGAGCATCAGGCCGAGTGTTGCGGCTTCAGCTGACATCACCTACAACACAAACATTGTGAAGAACCTCGACGTTTCACTAAAAAGTCGTTTCGAACGAAGATCCTTCAGTGACACGCCGAAGATCTGAGGTTTGACGGGGCTTCGACGATCGACAGTAGCGTGGCTCGTTTGAAGCGTAGGGATGGTATATTTTTTTATAGTTTACGGAGACAAACGAGAAATCTGAGCTTTTTTACGACTATCTACGCCCATGAACATAAGCCGGATTCCTAAGCCGATGCGTTGCCTTCCTTTTCACCTCCCCCCAGTAGGCCATCGGCTACTCAAAACCAGCACGAAAAGCGACACCGAAGATGTCACTTTACGCCGGTATCATGTGAGCGAGAGGTACCTCCCCGGTCTTGTCGCCCCATTCCGCTGCAATCCAGCATAAACCTATCACTTACTAAACATACATATACAAGCTTTCTCATTTCTTATATGAGTAGGACTTCATTTTACTACTTTTAGACAAAACGCTACGACTATGTTACAGTTTAGAGATATTTTTTTATATGAAATAGAATCAAAATCTCGAATGGAATATTCATAAATCGGAGTAGCGAAGTGAGTACTGAGGCTCTTGTTTTGCTTCGTTGGAGGAGGGCGGCAGCAGGCGGCAGGCGGGCGGCGGCAGGCGAAAAATTGAGCTAACAGCGCAAATTGAGTGAACCTCGCCAAATTATGCCTCCGTATTGATATTATATATGTATCGACCGGGGCGCAGCCTACAAAATCACCATCAAACCATTTGTGATTCACTCCGTATGCTAAAACTTTCGTGGCTGCTCTACTGGCCTATGGCGCAGGGTTACCGTTGGGCGGAGGGCGGCCAGGGGAGAGGGCGCGGTGGCGAGGTGGGTGCGGCCGCTTTGCTCGGCGGCTGTGAAATTGATTTGTTCATACTTCATAATGATTGGTGAGTGGTAAGTGGTGCGGAGTTTCGACTCAATGCTGCGCATCTCCCGCTGCCGGGGCGAGAGGCGAGGCGCGCGCTTCGGATATAAATTTACGATTGAAATATTTATTTTTTGAAGTCCTACTTTTATTATATTAATGCGAAAATTTGAATGTATGTTTCTTACTCTTTTTGGCACACTCTACAGAACGAGTCGAGTTAAAATTTGATAAAAATTGATTTGATATGATTTACCGGTATATCGGACCAGAAAAAGATGAAGTGGTTCCCTTTGTGGTAGACCTTCATTATTAATTACAGACGTCAGCCGCGAGTAGCTGCTGACTGCCGCTCCTGTTACGTGTCCTGTTGAATTACAGACGTCAGCCGCGAGTAGCTGCTGACTGCCGCTCCTGTTACGTGTCCTGTTGAACTCACTGGCAATAGCGTGGTCCTCGTGAGCTCCATCTTGTTCTTTACATGTTTACATGTTTTAACCAACTTCTAAAGAGAGCCTACCTACCCACTTAATTCAGATATTTTTTTTCCACTCTTGTTAATACGTCATCTGTATGTAATACTGTAATACTGTCTATACTGAAACAGCCCCCTATATTGCTCAAGCGTCACCTTATTTTTAACACCACCAACTTTTAAGAAATGTGAAAATACTGAACACGTCGCCACTGCGGGCGCGGCTAGCGGCCAGCGGCTGGCCCGTGAGGACATGCATCAGTCAATCATCAGGAACAGCACACTGCACTGCGGCGGCGACATGCGGCGGGCAGCACAATGGAGTTCCGGTTCCGGGCGGCGCCACCTGCCGCCGGCTCGAGACACACACACACCTGTGAGTCTCTATATCGTATTTTGAGAAACTTACAACCGCGCGCCGCGGTTTTGCCTGCATAATTTGAAAGAAAAAGAAAGAAAACAATTTACTTCATTCAACTCTGTTAAAAATATATATATCTACCGTGAAGAAAATCGCGTAATCTTTTTTAAATTTGCATTGGGTTAGTACCCAATGCAATAATAATTATAACAAAATCTTTTGGTAAACTACACGTGTTAATGCTCACTAGTAAAGTCCACTAAATTCATAGGACCTACTGAAGTATGAAATTTAAATAGCTAAATGTTGGTTTAAATAGCGCAGCGAAGAACAGTGAAGAGAGGACGTATAAACTCTGTACAATAATATGAGGCACTTGCATCATTACTTACATACCAGAGAATAACTGCATAAATGTTAATTACAACGAGCTAAACACATACGGGGACTGTCACGTACTCGCTGCGTACTCCTCACCTACAGTAACTGCATTATTTGGCACTAAGAGCGGACAGCTTGTTTTATTGTTAAACATCCTAAACTGTCATAAATCATTTGATAGATAGCCATGTAATTAAATTATTATATTAATATAATCTGATTCAATTTAGAAGTTATGATTTTTTAGAGTTTGGTCAAGGCTATTATATTTCTTAAAAAATAGTAAGCATCTATTCAATTTTACCCATTGATTGGTAACCTTAAATATTTGTTTTTTTTTTATTCAATATTCTGATAGTAAGGAGAGCAAGAAAAACATATTTGTTAATTATTTGCTTTTGCCATGTATGTATCATAAATATTTTTGTAATTTAATTATTCTTAAATTACAAAAAGATTTATGATGTATTGTGATGTAGTGTTTTAGTCGTTCTCCGTGCAGTAGCCGGTCCGGGATGGATGCGAGTAGCATGAGATCGGTCGTCTTAGCATTCATTGAGAGCGGCCTCTGTCCAGAGGTGGATCGATAAGGGCTGATAATGATCAGCATTTAATTTTGCTTGTAAATTAGAAGTACTGAATGAAGCTAAATTTATTGCTTTGTATTTGCTTGTAATTGCTTGTAAATCAGAAGTACCGAATGTAGCCATTTTTATCTGGCAGGACTTTTCAGATATTTTATTGCGCCGCCAGTGACAGTTACGTTTGAACCTCATGGCTCGTTAGGGGGCGAGGGCACATCATAGTGACCACAAACAAAGAACACAGTCAAATATATATATATATTTTTTTTATATCTTCCAAAACCATATAAATTTTAATTTTACTCAAAATAATGAACGTTTTATTTTTTTGCTTATACTACTTTTATAATAACCCTTTATATCCACAATATTTTTTACGAAAAATATGTACATAGTACTGAGGTAATTTGTTTATCTTATTTCTAGGGATTTTTTACCGTAAGATTTGTTTTTATAAGATCTATAAAGTAAAGCTACAAATTGAGAGTGGCCCTAACTGGGGTAACACACCGTGCGCCGCGGTGGGATAGTTCCGCACACAAAGCGCGATACGTGGGGGGCGGGCGCGGGGTAGCCCAGTGGGTGCTCAGCGGACTGGTCGACTGATACTTCCCCACGCACGCAGCAGTGCGGGGAGGGCACCGGCGCGCCGTGAAGAGATGCGATATACCATCCTGCTCTCTACGGTCTGTGAGTGTCTCCGTACTGCCGAAGGCAGGATGTAGTTCCTGTAGCAAATGTAGTCACAGCTTAATAAGAGAGAACTTTGTAGCTGAATGCGGACAGAAACCTCACGGTAGTTTTGACGCGCTCCGCGTGTGACCTGAACATCTCCGCCCGTATTGATGTTGCCTTGTTCCCGTCCCGCCCACTTTACGCAACACAAAAAGTCCACGGCAAGTCCCAGGGAGCGCAAAAACTAAATTATTCCACACCATTGTTTCGCTGTAATTTAGGTAATACGTCGTGTTCCTTTGTTCTCAAACATGTCAGACATCTGATAACAACGTACAGTTTTTAATTACCAGCTCTAATTGCTATGGTTCCTCGCAGGACCCGACCTACCCCGACCACTTTCTAACGAGCGTGTCAGGGCGTATGTAGCTAATCTTATCACTGGGTGTTCCATATAATTTATTGCACTATTAATAATGTCAATTAATTTAAATAAATAATAATAAATTTGCATGTAAAAAATATAAATTTATTTCTGTATAAGATACTAATAATTAACAACAAAAACCTTAAATTTATTTCCTTTTAATGCAATTAGGATGACAAATGCTTTATAATTTAAAAATACATACACTCATTGAATGTTACAGTGAAGCAAGTTTAGCTGGATTACCTCACACAAGAGTCGTACAGCCATCAGCCCTGACAGCATCAGGGATCTGTCTACGTCGTAGACCACTAAACGCGCTCCGCTCGAGCTGAACCAATTAGGCTCCGCTGAGCGACAGTACAGCCCCCTACAGAAGCACCGTCACGTGCATGTCACCGGCAGACTTGTCAATGAGTTTCATTGCGGCAGATGCCTACAGCTGTGCTGCTATAGCACAGAGCTCCTACACGACAGCAATAAATTATTTTCTTCACGTTGAAGAAAGCGTAAAAGAGTTCCGATCTCCTCGGTCAACCTAATGATACTTTACTGTAGCTGTTAAACTACTATCGGGATACACCTCTCCCATCTGCGGGCAGGATTGCTCACCAACCATGGATCATTCAGCTGCTAGGCTTCGTCCTCAGTAGTCTCGCTGTTCAATCATTTCTATACACTTTGGTTCCAAAGATATTTAATATTTTCTATTACCATGTTCTGAAACGACACGATAGCTTTGAAACGCGTGGCGGCTGTTTATTGTTTAACAATAATAAAGCCTTGGTGTGGTGCCTCACCAAGTCGACCGTTCACCGGGCAGGAAGACGATCTCTGTACAGTAGCCGGTCCGCGATGGATGCGAGTAGCAGGAGATCGGTCGTCTTGGCGTTCATTGAGAGAGGCCTATTTCCAGCAGTAGACCGCTAAGGGCTGATAATGATGATGAAAGCCTTTATTTATATCCTTACCTATGTAATTTACATGTTAAACTTTATAGAACATAATATAGTAGTTAAAGCGCCTGTCGGGTAAAGCCCTCGTCCGACAGTTTCCATGTTTTTCTTTGTTTTAAAGAAGTAACTGGAAAGTCGTTTCCAGCTACTTTTTAACTTCATATATCCAGCGATTTTTGGGGCGTCATATGGGTCTTTTGCCACTAGGACATTTAGGTAGTTTTACTTCACTACACTATTAGGTAGTTAGGTGCCACTAGGACATTTAGGTAGTTTTACTTCACTACACTATTAGGTAGTTACATGGGTTCATCCTCCATCAGCGAGCCTCGCCATGTGTCCAGCCCACTTACACTTAGGTCCCTTCATATGTTGTAGAGCGTCATTTTGCTTTTTTCTCATATTATTTAGAACTTTGCTTATCTTTCAGCCTAATATGGAAACTGCTCCTTCTAGTGGGTCGTGTCATTTCACGGCCCACCGGTTTTTTGTATGCGGTTTGTAATGATTATATAAGCAGGTCTGGCATCCGTATTGCCTTGTATACATAGTTTACATTTTAACATTTCTTTAAGAATCTAGAACTTGTTCCACATTATATTTATCCTCATATTAATCTCCTCATCGTCTCTGGGGTGTCATGATTCACGGAGAGAATGAGATCCGTTTCCCTAGGTATATATAACTATCTATATATATTCTAAATTTTGTAAGTTATGGGTGTGTGTGTGTTAGTCATTAATTTTTCTTACTTTTTCGATATTTCCGGAACGATATCGGATATATCGAAAAAGTCTGCCGAGTCTATGAAGAAGTGGCGCGCGAGCAGCGCACGGTAGAGGCCTGCGGAACATGGAGGAAGTGCCGATGATATTTTGAATTTTGGAGCGATGTGCTGTATTGAAGTCTATATAGAAGATGCGTGCAGTGAGCTAACATCTCCGCGCTTACAATATTAAGTTGGTCGCACACGGTTAGCTGCCTGGGGGACGTTACCAAGGCTTTGATAAGGAGTCTAACAAAGTTCATATCATAGGAACTGACTACATAAATACGTGGGTACGCAACAATGACTAAACAAGATGTTTGAAGTTACTTAAACTCCTTGTGGCGTGTTTGGGAGAAATTAGGCGAGAGAAGCTTTTCGACAGACGAGAGGGAGAGAGATTACAATGCCGTCGTCATTTAAACGTGCATTAATTACTTTTGATTTGAATAATTCATGGAAGTACGCGTAGGAGACGCGTGCACTTAATGACACACGTTTTTATCAAAATTCGTGGATAGTTTCCTGGGAATAAGCCAAGTGCCAGGTCTTACCACGTCTGCTGGGACATATTCGTTCGCCGCTCATGTCAGCATTTCTCTGCATAGTAAACAGTAGGATATAGGCCATGATGACTACACTTATACTGGCTCAACTATTCAACACGAAGTCATTACGTGTTGTACTAATAAAGTACGAGGATCTAATAAACTTAACCAGTGTAATGGTTGGCGGATGGGTGCGGACTGTTCAGGATTGGGATGGTTGGCGCTTATTTAGGGCTTACGGCGAATGCCTACGTTCGACAGTTAATGGCCATAGGCTGATTTCATTCAGTCATTCAACCTTTAAAACGGGCCCAAAATGTTAAATGTAGTCGTGAATGGAAGAGTTCGCCTTAAACAGAGGGCGCGCCACACTCCGGTGCTCCCGGCGTAGCAGTGCAGGCTGTAGCGGGTTCAAGTCCAGATAATAAAATACAAATACGTTTAGAGTGAATTTCGTTTCGTTTTTGTTACAGCATTCAGAGGATTGATAAATATTTAAAGCACAAAAAATGCACTGTTTTGTGTGGAGTTGTAAAGAGGGGTGTGCGCTTCCGGTCCGGTTTATGCACGGCGCGTGCGCGGGCTCTGCATAATGCATGCACCGGCCGCGACATGTGGCCGCTGGTCAGTCACTATCGCGGTGGCGACTGGCGACTGGTGACAGTGACGATAAATTGTGAATATGACGTACGGCGCGAGGGTCCGCCGCCGGCCGACAGAAGCCGACACAAAAACTACACACTTTATGCGCATTTAATTACTTTGTAATATTATGTGTCGCCGCGTCGAGGACACGTCAACACCATCAGCCTGCTTCCATTCACTAGACACAGCTGGAGGTTCTATCATTGAATGTCAGGACAGCCGCCTCCCTATTTTTCGAACCTGAACTTATGCTGTGGAAGTAAAGAGAAACATCCGTAGCAATCCGAGGAAAATGCACTGGTCCCCCGCAAGCTGGTCCCCCACACAGCTGGTCCCCCGCATCGCTGGTCCCCCGCACAGCTGGTCCCCCCCACAGCTGGTCTCCTCGCGAAACGACCACCATTTATGTGTTACCTTCTCGACCCCAAAACTAGTCCATCACTCCCTCGCAAGAGGAGAATGCTTGTGATACCTAATTTATCTATTATTATCAAGGTCAGAGAAAAGCGGATTCCCTACTACTCTGACGTCGGAGGCATCTCTGACGGCCGCAAGTATTACTTGAACTAGGGAAACCTGGGACTAGTCGCTGCTTCTGTTTAAATAATAATTAAAATTGAAACTGATGCAATAAACTTCATTCAGTAGCGTTCAGAGTTATTGTTAATAAATGATATGTATTGTGGTGAGAAAATAAACTATTATTATAATAATAATTAATTAATTGTAAATAAATAAAAAAAATGTTTATTTATTTCTGGAGATATTGTCTTATATATTGGGCTAAGTACGTAGCTAATGCCAGATTCATTGGGAGGGAGGGGGAAGTTGGTCAACACGAGTGAAGGAGACTATGCGAATGTCTATGGGCATCGGTAGTCACCAAAAAGCTCCGAATGCTGCTTTAACTATACCTCATAAGACCTAAGACCACAGTCGCAAAGCTATGATTCATATAATGTATATTGTTCTATAGATTCTTGTACGTACATTAGAAATGGAATAGTAAGGAAGTGTTTGCCGCCACACAGGAGCTGCTAGTGATTAGGTGAATTACGAACATCATCAATCACACGGGAGCTAATGTGTGGAGAGGAACTCTCAGTGAACTTAGAAACTTTCTCAGGAGCGTGTCGTAATACTGCCTGCGTCAGTTGTTGCGTGCCCTCCGGCATGTGCGAGCTGGTTTCAGCTGAGTCACGCCATTTGCAAAAACGTGAACGTTGTGTGCCACGGGACGAAGGTGAATTTTGTACGAAAATATTGTGTGTCACCTCCGAGCGAGCGGAGTTTACTCCCACGCCCATCATTCTGAAGTGAAACACGCGCTAGAGACGTGAGCGACGTCAGCGCGGTAAAGTTTGACTGCACCGGTTACATTTCCACGTCGCTTAAAGTTCATGTGCTCACAGATTCTCCAATAACCATATTTTGGGTATAGGTAGAGGGTAGGTAACTAATACCAGGATTAGTTTGTTGCTTTGTATAATTATGGGTATTGTATGTGTACATAGTTTACAGATGAGCGTCCAACTGACTCTGGCCCGCACCACCTTCGGGAAAACGAGGTGGAACTCCCGAGACATTAGCTGACGTCAGCGTGAAGTTAGGGCTATCGTGCCATGCCGGCGACATTCGTGCCATTTGTGTGTGCCACCAATAAGGGAATCGAGTAAAGGAGAAGCGCATCCATACCTAGTGCCTCTGGTTGCGCGTATGAGATCTGTCTCTATGCTCGTGCTGTGAAATATGTCATAGGTATTCATAGTACAGCGGGCGCAGCTAATATCGGGGCGGGCGCTGAAGTTGTGCGGGAGGTAATGAAGCGCGGATTAAGCGGCGCGGACGGAGTTCGGATAACTTCTCGTAAGCTCATTAACACTCGTACACTTCATTACAGCTCGCGGCGTGTTCCCTCGCCCCCGCCGTCCGGGCACACGTGTATAGTCGGCTCGACCAGCTATGAGCGCTGCACAGCAGAAGACTCTTCTCTTACAAGTCGTAGATGACGGTTTTGGAATCCTATTTATAACGTCGGTACATTCTATTCCATAAAATAATATTATTTCAGTAATAAAAGGAGTTTCAGTGCAAAATATGGCGCTTTTCACAAACTTTTTATATAACGATGCGCCAAAACGCTTGTAGTTTTCATGGTGACGTCACGCTCATGTAATTTTGATTGATGAGTCGCAACAAGTTCCAATAAAACGGCGGTTTTTACCGAATCGTGACGTCACACGCTACGATTCGTGCTTCAGTAAACTTGACTGATCGCAGCATTAAGACACTTATATTAACTATTCAATCAATGGCAAGTTCCAAGACAGAGTTGTTTTGTTAAAATTTTCTTGGCGCCTTGTTACATAAACATAACGACGTCTATTCCCTGGCACAGGTGTAACGATCTTGGCGCCTTGTTACATAAACATAACGACGTCTATTCCCTGGCACAGGTGTAACGATGTTGGCGCCTTGTTACATAAACATAACGACGTCTATTCCCTGGCACAGGTGTAACGATCTTGGCGCCTTGTTACATAAACATAACGACGTCTATTCCCTGGCCCAGGTGTAACGATCAGGAGCCGATGATTTGATTGAGCACAGGCATACAACGCGGCGCGGTGACCGACAGTCGGCGCACCTTACGTGCAGCTCATGGAGAAGAGCACAGGCATACGACGCGGCGCGGTGACCGACAGTCGGCGCACCTTTCGTGCAGCTCATGGAGAAGAGCACAGGCATACGACGCAGCGCGGTGACCGACAGTCGGCGCACCTTACGTGCAGCTCATGGAGAAGAGCACAGGCATACGACGCGGCGCGGTGACCGACAGTCGGCGCACCTTACGTGCAGCTCATGGAGGACAGAGAAAGCAACACTGTTCTGTGTGCGGCTTGCCTGCGAGCTGGCGTTCCTCACAATGGGCTCGAGTGTGCCTAATACTTGGCGGAGTAGGTGTGGCGCTGTGCCATGTATACATGTGGTACACGCTAACATTTCCTATAAGCCAATACAAGTTCGGCGCCCGCATACTTCTACCATTTTGTTCGGCGTGGAGAATAGGCATTCGAAAAATTACTGTACTGTAGGGGACTAGACGCATCGGCGTGGAGACGCCTTGTCCTCCTTCACCCTGCATTCCAATAGGACATCCGCAGGTGCTTGCTCGAGCCGCCCGAAACATGCGAGTGTCGGAACCTCTTCATTGGGACGGACCGCTGCGGAGCTGAGCGACAGACGCTTAAGCATCAGTCCGAGAGGTGGACGGGATGTAGTGCACCGCTGGCACCATTCATCACCTGTTTAGAGCAAACCTGCCGGATATTCGGACATGGTTTCGAGGGTTTTTCACTAATTCTGTCTAAGCTTCAAGAGCGACTTTATTCTTAGGGAGTCGAATGTTAGGTCATTCTGTAGCAGTTGGCTGCTAGAAAAATGGACGGATACCGAGTGTCGGTGGCTGGTCACTGGTGGGACTACGTCATAGTTATAAACACTTTCATTTCGCCTCACCACAATAATGTTTGCAAGAACTGATCACACCAACTCAAACTTTTAGTCACAAGCAATATAATAAAAGATGGCGCTGTAGCGCCATCTATTTCTCAAAGTTAGCAACTGACTGGCATTTAAAATTGTTTTTCTACTCCTCATCGATGAATCCTATTGCTCATGGGGGCGAACGAGCAGTTAGGCTATATAATATACATATAAACTAAAACAATAAAACAAAAGCGGCTAAGCAGTGGTTTACACAGTAGGCGGACAGGTACTGACCATTTCCCCACCACGGTTCAAGCCTTATCGTGGCGGTGGGGCTCAGTAGCCCGGGGTGAACCCGGGCGAAGCCCATCGCACCGAGAGGAATGTTCTTTGAACCCCTCTTATAAGAAGAGGGAACAAAAGAGGAACAGGAGGAGGCACTTTTGTGCACGGCGCAAGGGGCGAGCATGGAAACCTCAACCCATTGTACTGTTCCAAAGTTGGTGGGGTTGTCCTGTAGAGCGGGACACCCGTACACCCGTACAGTAACCCATGTTAACATTACGAGTGTACATTCTGGTGCACACGTATGGTGGCTAAAATAGTTACAAATACTTGTTTATTTTTTTTCTGTCTTTGTTAGTAAGTATTTTCATCTACCATATCTGTCAGTATGTCTCTCTTTGGTCTCTTTAGTGTACTATAGCGATCTCGACAACAATTTTGTCTTAAATATTACTGACAGCAAACTAACAGGACTCAAACATATT
>JAFELO010001105.1:153390-168247 GCA_017140195.1 Eumaeus atala | reverse complement strand
AACTTTTAACATTATATAATGATAATAGAACAGATTTTATTTGGTTTGTATTCCGTAATTTTATTCTTAAATTAGTTTAACTGTTAATATGTCCCAAGTACCGTGTCCTATGACATGAGTCTTTCAATGAACACCAATCTTGGTGTTTCATTGAAAAAGAGCCAAGACCGAGTGTATGTGCAGTATTGAATTTATAATGATAACAATTTCCTTCACAGATGTAATATAACTAACAGCGCCCCACAGTTTCACCCCAATGACTACAGTGTTGTGTTCCATGCCTATAACATTCCCCATGAATGCAGCTAACATACACAAGTATGAAATTTGAAATTCGAATTCCAGAAATTAGCGCCTTAAAACAACCAATCTGTAAGTGTGTATCCACACAACATTAACGGAATTAATATGAGATAATTATGTGTACCTGCGTAGTTATGATAAAGCGACAAAAATTATCGGAACCAGTAAATAACTTTTCTAGCCCTAATGTGGGTATTTTTAAACTATATCATATGGAGAGAAACATGTAATCGGAACCATTTGATTCTTCACCCCAATAGGCCAGTCACAAATCGCACAAGATCACGGAATAGCTGTTATTATTATTGTCATCATCATCAGCCGGACGTAGTCCACTGCTGACCACAAGCCTCCCCATTTGTGAAGGCGAGGGAGTGTCGTGGAGCAGGCTGGGAGATTGCAAACAGCCATGCTGGCGAAAACGACACTAACCTGCACGCCCTAAATAGGCGTCTCACGAGGCCAAAAACCACCATCAGTCCACTGCTAGACACTACAGGCGCCAAACAATACGGCGCCCAGGCACGGGCGGAAGTGCTCGCATCACACCTACACACACAATGGTATTCTCCGGAGCCCTGGAAAGGGGGGAGGCTCATCGTTTTGCCGAAGTCGGGCAAGCCCCGAAGCCTGCTCGGAAGCTACCGGTCGATAACGCTACTGTCGCACATCGCCAAATTGTTCTAGAAGTTTCTGCTTCGGAGGCTGAAGGACGAACTGTTCCTCCCTTATGGGATGAACAGTTCGGCTTCCGGAGCGGCCACTCGACCACGTTGCAACTGACGTGGGTGATCCACCCTAGTATGTGGAGATGAACAATGGGAGACACTCTGTCGCGATCTTTCTCGATACGGAGAAGGCCTTCGTCAGGGTGTGTTACGTCGCCCCCACATTGTACGCGCTAGCCTCCCAGGCCCAGTTGAAACGCCTACAAGCCCAGCAGAAAATCTCTCTATGGGTAATCACGAGAGCTGGTCGCTACGTCCGTGACGATGTGATCGCGTGTGACTTGCAGATGGAGTCGCTGCAGGAGTTTGTGGTTCGATTGTCGCGCGCTATGTTTAATATAGCAGACAATGGACCGCATGCTCATCTACGCGACTTGGCCCCGCTGCACGCGCGACCACCTGACGGGAAACCGTATCCGCGTGACACCTCCCCCCCCTCCCCGTGATCCACCAAACGGACTAGGGACTGCGTGTCCGGCAATCCGGACGAGGATCACACATACACATGCATAACACATCCAAATCACTACTCACCAATAGTCATAGCACACCACACAACACATAGGGCCTAGACAGGGCTACATTCCCCCACTGAGCCCATGAGCCACGATGGCAAACCTGTAGTAATGCGGCCCCCGCTACAGAAGGGACAGTTGTCCCCTCGCGACCCAACCCGGGTTGTGAGGTTCGCCTCGGTGCCCGTAGCCCTCGCAGGACAAACTGAGAAGATGTCCAGGAGTAGTAGATTTTTGGGCGAAGCCGGGGCAGATCGCTAGTAAGCTAAAAATTTATAAAGCGCTAATGACGAGGTACTCGTCTACACATTAATTAAAAACCAGCATGCTTGGCTTCTGCGATAAATTGATATCCATTTACATTACAACCGTAAGAAATATTTTACTGCGACTGATTCATTAGGCACGAAGCCAATGCAATCTTTTTCATTCGTTACAGAGGTATCGTTTTATACAAGGAGCTTTCAATTTATATTAAAACTGTAGGTAATATATGGATACATTTATACGTGAATAAAATAGAGACGCCTTTGAAAGGAGTATTTAATATAAAACGTTTATATTAATTACGCCTGATGGTAAAAAAAACATAGAACGAAAAATCCGACCACTTATTTAGTTCGGATATTATAACAATTTATTAGTCATTAAGTATTTTTAAGAATGATAATTAAAAAACCTAACCTAATTCGTCAGTCAGACTAGGATGACGAACACAACGATCCCTGGTTTAGAACACCTCCAGGTCGCAAAAAATGTATTCCTAACATATATCAAGATAATACAAATACACACATATTGGCTATATTTGTATTATCTTGATACAGATTATAAAATAGTTGTGTAGCAAGTACCCTTAACATAAGTCCTTACGCTACTAAGCACCGGGCTATGCTTAACGTAGTGTGATAAGTCCATACACATTATTGCTATAGTCACAACGATTTTCAGCAACTCCGATTACTTGATGCGAGTCCTCGATGGAAATTCTATAAATAATCGAGAGACGTAATTTAATATTTTCGACTCCGTATAAAAATAATCCGCTGTAGTGGCCATCTCTGTTAACATTTAGGAGGAGGTAGTGCCATGCTGTCATGGTGGATGCAATGTCATGTATAGTGCGTGACACTACATCCTCTTATGCAACGGAATCGGGCCGGCACGACCAGGGACGTACCTCTCGGTCACATAATACCGCCGTAAAGTGACATCTCCAGTGTCGCGTGTCGTGCGGTTTGTGAGTAAGCGGTGGCACATTAGGGGAAAAGGAGGGCAACGAATCGGCATTGTAGTTATGTGTATGTTCATGGGCATCGGTAGTCGTAAAAAGCTTCGATTTCTCGTCAGCCCCCTATTCTATAAAAAAGTGCGCGCGTGAATATTATAGTGCATACGCGCCTACGAGTGTCCACAAGTGCGTTCTCTACTTCCTCTTTCACCTATTCCGATGAGACGGCAATTCAACATGACTCGAGAAGATACAGGCGCATGACGGCATGACGTGATTTTTGAGGCACGGGATTGTAACACCGCGAACATGCTTCCACTTCCTAGAATTGGAATAATCCGAACCGGGGTTCGAACCCCTTACCTTACGCCAGTGAATATGCTTATTACTAGACCACGAGGCATTAGATTGTGCATACACTTTACAGTACACAATTTACCTTTAAATGCATATCCAGGTAAAACTAGAAAAAATACACCTTGGTTAACATTCCGATCAGCTTTACAACTTCATCTGTCTTATACCATTCCTTTACATTGTTACCCTCACATAAAGTGTAGAAACAAACATCAACTTGCAATCCACAAAAAGAATTAGTATTAAGTAACTAAAGCAACATAAAAACACTCAACGTATCCAATAAAATCTGGGCTTTCACAAACAAAATCGTCGGTTCGTACCTTAGTTAAAACTAAGGTATATTTATGTAAGGGATAGTCAATCTGTATCCATTAGGGAGTCGCAATAACTCGGCGGTGGGCAGAGATCCATCAATATCGCTGCACTGATTCCGAATATATAGCCTTAATGCCTTTTAGTTTGTTTTTCGAAGCGTGAGTCTGATAAATTCGTTTCAAAGGTTCGAAATTAGAATAACGCTTCACGTACGGTTGCTATAGACATCATTAATAATAGTTAAATTTTAGTGAAATTGACGTATTTCGTTTGGGGTTTTACAAATGGGAAACACGTTATTCACAGGTAATTTTACTATACATATGTTGCAGGGGGTCAAATGAGCAGCCCTTTGATAACTACGGACTCTAGTAACATACGCAGAATAGTAACATAAATATACAATGTTATGCAAATCCATTGTCCTCCTTTCCTCCTACCCTCTAATGGACCAGTAAAAAGGTCCGACTGTACGTTTGTCACTCTGTGTATAAACAATCATGCGCGTGAGGTTGATATTTCAAAACTGTATCGTCACAATAATCGTCGTCAGCCGAACGACAACCTACATCTTGTCTGCGACCCCCCCGAAAAAGTTTAGTTGATGTACAATTGCGGACGCTTCGGACGACAGTAAGAAATCAATGTGATACCGTGTACGTTGCACATCGACGGTAAAGAACCTTAAATCTAATTTGATCTGATGTGTTTAACACTTGTGATATCTCTTTCATTTATTTAAAACTGTGACCGTCCAGTTCATTCACATCCTTATTACACAGATTAATAATATAACTTGTGTATATTATCTCGAGTCATCAGTACCGCTGTGTGTGCATAGCCGGTTCTGCTCAGGCCAGTAACACTTTTTTTTTTGGTGACGCAGGGGAATGCATTTACGCATGATACCTGGGAGCCCCGGTAGACTCCCAGACCTATGTTGGATACGGCAATTGGGTAGCAATACCAACCAAACCCCTACGGGAGCCTTCAGCCGCTATTAGTGGAGGGTCGCGGATCTACAGGCAACAGGACCCAGGCCAGCAACCCTGACCGGTAGTAGTGAAGAAACGACGTTTGTAAAATCCTATTTCGAATAAAATATTTTGCTTTTTATTCTATTCATTATGAAACATAACCCTCCACCCGTCGCAGTGGGTTACATATAAACGTTACATGTGAATATCAAAGTACAAACTTCATGTGAATATATACGTGAGACGCTAACCATCTTGTCGCATAATAATTCGAGTTAATTAAGATGCTTACACGGGAGCTTGCAGCATACACATAGTTTTAATACCTCGTGCTCAGAATTATGCCCACACCGCACCGTTTCTACGTAGCGTCTTGTCGTGGTGAGAATACCATGAGACTAGCATGCGTAGTAAGCACCTAATGGTATTTTTTTACCGACTGCTACAGGAGGATTGTGTTCTGTCATTTACATACGTACATTTGTATGCACGAATGTAACCTGTTGGATGAAACGTGACAGTACGCCTACAACAACAACACATCTTCCCGCGATCAATAATGAATCAGTTTGCTTTTATCACAACATGTCGCCATTCGTGCGGTTTATTGTTCCAATAGCCCAAACGAGGATGTCCCGTCTGTATGATAATGAAGCGGTTGTCTATGAACATCTATAATATTACAAACGTTTCGATTATACGTTTGCATATCTAGCATATCTATGGCCTCTCAAGATAATACGCTAGTGAAAGGTTGTTAACCCTATCATATTATAAAAGCATGACATGGGTTGTTATGTTTTTCTGTGAAATTAAGTTATAATATTATATCAGAGTATTCGATGATATTAAATTTCTTACATTATTTACCGACGTTCCAAAGTACCTCAAAGTCTCCTTGAAAACACCACTTGTCAAGAATGTCAATAAACCCATTTTCATATAATAGGTACCTTGTATTCAAGTACTACAGTTTTATTCCCGTCAAGTATTTTTCTCATTTCAATATGTTGTATTCTTTTATTTGATCATCGTCAAATTAATCAAAGCAATAATTATGTTTGATTTGTTCTATCATATATATAAGTAAATTAAAATAAATAATGTCTCCTGAAGATAAATATATTTTTTTAGAAAATGAAACGACTAGGTATTAATATATATATATATATTATCATCATGATTATTATCAACACTTATTGTTCCACTCCTGGACTCCTCTTCCTCTTTCAATGAACGCCAAGACGACCGATCTCCTGCTACTCACATCCACCCCGGACCGGCTACTGCACGGAGATCGTCTTCCCACCTGGTGAACGGTCGACCAACACTTCGTTTTCCTTAACACGGCCTCCACTCCAGGAACACGCGGGAAAATAGCTATCACACCACGCTGGTATTATGTGAGCCGATGCGATGAACCCTCCTCCCCCCCCTCCCATTCATAGTAATTATGTAGATGTATCCATCATCCCATATCCATTATGTAGATGTTCATGGGCGTCGGTAGGCGTAAAAAGCCAACGATTCCTCGTTCGCCCCCTATTATATAAAAAAAAAACAATTTTTCAACAAATCACTCAATTCATATTTTGTTATCACAACAAGCTGTTATTAATTAAATTATTTATTGTTATGTTTGAATCTTTTTTTGACTTTATTCGGTTAAATTATTTTCTGCGTATAAGGCGGTCAAATTCGGCGGTCTGCCAAGAAGTATCACTATGAAGTTATATGGTAATTGTCACTACTATTCGCACCTCGTGCAAACAAAGAAAGATAAAAACATATTAAAAACTCAATATTTAAAAAATAAATAATGTAATAAATTTATGTCTGCAATTTAGGTTAAATTGCAGACATAAATTTCAAAGCGTGCAAGCTGTGTAAATTGACGCATGACTTCAAATCCGTCAATACACTCGCGCTGCACTGGTTGATCCCTGCTCGTTGATTGATCAATTATATTTACAATACTTTCCGACACGTTATATGCTCAATTCAAAAAAATATCCATCGCTAAAGCTTCATGTTGTGACATTTTGAACTGATTCCGAAGAATTTGAAGAAGTTGCCGTTCAAAATATTGCACCATTGAGTGCATGTAGTACTGGCGCTATCTCTCTCTTAAAATTGGCGTGACGTGACTGCTGTGTATTGATCGGCTTTGGCCGAAATTCGGCTTCTGCTATATGGACCATTCATTTATTTTTTTTTAACTTTTTTCTTCTCCATAGGTCGCCTTCCTCGATAAATGTCTATATGACACTGAAATCATTATTCAAATCGCACCAGTAGTTCATGAGATAGACACGTTCAAATGAACAAAATGTTCGGCTATATAATATTAATATAGACAATAACAAAACTTCACGAGCTGAGTGGGGTAACTTTTTTCTAGTATTGTATAGGGGAAAACGAGAAATAGGACCCTTTTACGACTACCGACACTCATGAATATACGCATAACTGCTATTCCAATGCGTTGCACTCCTATTTTCCCAAATCCCAATGAGCCACCATCCACAAACCTCACCACGAATGTCAATTTCGACCTTCGACGACACTCCGGGCGCGCTAGCTCAAGTCGGCTATGATGCAGCATGGCACTAACTACTGCTAAAGTTTACAGTAGTCTTGTGAATAGCGAGTAATGTTTAAGTCAGGTTTGAATACCGAAGTCTTCATGGCATCAAGGAAAGTAAATATAGTCATATATGTTTAAATTTATGCGCAACTTGGACTCAGAGAAATAAGTCGTAGAAGCCATTTGATAACTACCAACGTCCATATATATACATTAATTTACATACATTTATACAGAAAGTTTGGATGGATTTATGCATGTTTGTTCCAGATCTACGCCCAAAACTAGGGCGGATTTTGATAAAGCTTATATTGCAACATTCCAGCTAAATAAATACTTGCCTTTGTTTTCCTCGTGGACGAAATCGCAGGCAACGTCTAGTATATAATCAGGGTAAATCATTCAAGACACTCGAGTTGAATTATATCGGAACAGTTACCCGGTGCTCAGCGCCGTAGATCGATTACTATCGAGTGTTAAAGCCTCACCACTAGCTCTTCGAGTGGCAGCGACAAATAGCTACAGCTCAACTGATCATTCAAGACAAGTCCTTCTCAAAGTAGCTCCAAACAGTGGTTTCGCTTAATTCAGCTTGATGGAAATACTGTGATTGATTTTAGCTCATCATCCACTGACCGGCTGGCGCAGTGGTAACATATGCATGTAGAGAGTTCTAATCCCGCCCAGGTCATGAATGTTCATATATATATTATAATATGTATTTCTATTGTAAAAATCTGAAATATATACAACCTCTCAAATTTATAAAATATATTTCCGTTGTGAGACTTGTGTGCTTACGGTACTTAGCACAGTGCTTGTATAATAGTAGTGTGATAAGTCCACAGGCCCTGTAATTATTATTACGTTATTTTAATAAAACTTAAAAGCTGATTAAAGATGATGAAATTTTTCTCAATAAAAAGACTAACTTGTTTTCCACTATCCACAGTCTTTATTGTTCAAATCAGTATTAAGTCGCAAAACAACAAATGTCACAAGATTATAACAAGAAACACAAAGTTATCTTACCCCTCGAGTACCCGTGTATGGCACGTAATGAAATGACGTCTAAGATTGTTATACCACTCGACCCCCCCGTCTGATTGTCGCGAGTATTAAATAAACGACAGCTAATTCTGCGCCGAGAGTAAGCCCGGAGACACGGGCAAACATTTAATGAAGGAAAGTAGGAAGAAGGCTTCGCTGATTTGACCTATGAGATGGCTCATGTAAAAGTTTGCTTTTGCACGGAATACGCGTGTGACGTAAATTGAGTTACATTTGCATATCGTTAATGATCTCTTTTGGGAAGTGTAAGCCTTTCTAAGTTACAATTATTTCTTTATAGATTTATTTATTTTATTTCATTTAAATAATTCTTGTACATGGAACATACATTAAAAAGACATGTAGTGCAAAAATTTAGTTAGTAAATGAGTTTGTAAGAGATTATATACTGCAGCCGAATTCGGGCGACACGACCGAGGATCTACCCATCTCTTACATAATAGCATCGCGAAGCGAGTGCTATATTTTTGTGCTTCTTGCGGTTCGTGAGTTTCAGGTGACCCTTCGGAGGAGGAAAACAAGGTGACACGTCGGGATAAAAAATATAGGATTGTCGAACGGCATTGACCGTCATCAAAATGTTTCAACTGTCCCTTATACTATAAAGGTTTGACCAATAATTATTGGGATTGTCAAATATGAAGAAAATGGAATGTGATAATATAAAATTTATATTATCATGCAAAAAAACCTCTACTATATACCAGAATCTGCTTAGATACATGGGTTAAATATCTAGAAAGTTGAAAAATAAATAAACTACATAATAAAACGATAAAAGTTATTATATTATACAGATATTTTTGCTGTTAATAATAAAATAGAGATACAGCATAAATGGGATAGGCAAGGAATGGCAGTATTTTATTAGATCATTCGCAAATGTATTTCTCTTGTAAATGCATAGTCGATATAACGTCCAAGTTCATATTTATATAACATAGATAGCCGGATCAACGTACACATGAATAATTGAGCTTTATTCAAAATAGAGAGTACATTCGTGTGATTTATATCCATTGCGTTACTGTAGATTATTAACATACGATCACACAGTTGTGCTATCAATAAAATATTGTTTCTAAAATACCAACCAGCATGGTCTTAGGAATAGATAGCTAACATTACACAAGTTCTTTACTTCTTCGACGTTTAAAGAAGTTGTTGGATTTTTTCTTGTGAAAATTAATGATAATGGTTGACGGCGAGACGGTTCTTGCGCTTTTGAACATAGACTTAGAAATGTTACGACAGAACAATAAAAAAATTTAAGAATAATATATAGAGCTATGGCGAAAGTAGTAGAACTTTTTGTTCTATTTGTTGCCAATGATGACGATGATTCCTAGAATGCTCGCTGGTGTCTTAAAGATCACCATGTATGAGATACGACGCTTCCTTAAGCGGAAAAAACGTCTTGAAAGAAAAATTGTACGGAGAGAATCTTCAATGTCACGTTCCATGCAGTTTTCGAGTAGCCGGTGGCCCGTTGGGGGAGGTGGAAAGAAGCGGAACGAATCGACATAGCAATTACTACTATGTTCATGGGCTGACGTAGTTGTAAAATGGCTCTGATTTCTCGTATGTCCCACTATCATAATCATCATCATCATCATTAGCCGTTGTCGGTCCACTGCTGGACACAGGCCTCTTTCAATGAACGCCAAGACGACCGATCTCCTGCTTCTTGCATCCATCCTCTCTTATACAATAAAAACCAAGAAGATAACTTTCACGGATCAAACTAAAGAGTGATAAATGTCGTTACTAAACTGAAATTGGGGCAGAAGTTTAAGACATTTCCGACAAGGACAAAGCTCTTAACTAAGCAAAATAAGAATCACTAGGGGTCATCCACGTAGATGTAAAGTTAACAAGCAGAGATGAATTTGTGGTAACAAAGTATATTATAAGCCATTAAGGCTTCGTTTGCAGTCCATAATGATGGGGATGTTTAGATTTGTTGAAGAGAAAACTGCTTAAGCAGCGTTATGCGGGAAGAATGTAATTCGCTGCAGCAAACATGCTATACACAGTACCTATGTCAGCACGTACGCGCCGCGTAGCTGCCACGAGCTACCGCAGCGCGTAGCTCGCATCCTCACATTTCTTACATTCGTTACCTTTTTGGTATATAGTAAGGGGCAAACGAGAAATTCATTACTTACTACGACTACCCACGCACATGAACATCTACATATTTACTATGTCCGTAATATATGCTTGTCCACGTGTTGTGTTCGTACGAAAAAGGTTGTCAAATCAGTAAGTAAGAGATAAAACTCGAAGAAATCCTGTCCATAAACAAAAGATTTCATCTCGGGAAATGAAGATAACACCAAGTACCCTGTCTCATATTTTAAGAGATAACTTAGGACTTGCAGCCTATTAGAGAGGCAGTGATCATGTCTTAACTGATAGATTAGAGATGAATAGAGTCGTAAAATTGAAACAACTACTGAAGCAGTACGCAAAGTGAGGTCATAGAAAAAATTTGTTTACTGATAAGAGAATTTTACAATTGAGCGACATTTTAGCAAACAACAGTTTTTATACTCAAAGCAGAGTGTAACGTGGGCATTATCCGACTTCAGTAATGGTTAGGTGGGGTGTTGGAGCTATGAAGTTGTGACTGTATGGCACAGTCAACAGTCAACATTCTTGTGAGGAAGTTTTTTTCTGGACCTGAACTTCTGCTTTTTTTTCTGCGTAGAGAAACCCAATACAGCTTCTTCGGATTGCTGTGAGTGCTCGTCTGACGACGTGACTAGGTTTAGAGTCGTAAGCTCGGTCCCTCTTCCCCTGACTCTGACGTCTAAGGCAGGTCACGCGCGGTGCTGACGTGAACCCCTTCACCCTCAGATGGGTGAAAAAACTCGCGCGCGGTAGTCTCGGAATATCTAACCGATACGACGGTATTATTTGAGCTAAACAAATCGCGAATCGTATTGGAATTGGTCCCTACACTGAAGATGTTCAGACTGTTCGTTGTCGAACGTGTGTGCTGCTGTTTCACCTGACGCTGAAAGTGTTTGGCAGTAGTCGTGATGTGGTCGTGTTCGTCCGGCAGAACGTGTTTGGGACAACGAGCGATGATAGCCATACAGTTTGGATCATAGTCCATGGCTTTTGTAATGAGAGGGTTTGGGGTGTCGAGGCTCCCGATCGAAATAATCAGTTGAGATGCCTTTGAAGTGACCTCTGATAGAGGGCATTCTTGCGAATGGTGGCTGTCCGTGGTACGTTCCAGCGATTTTGCACTTTTCTTTGCAAGATATCTATGGGCGAGGGTATATCAACACAATATCGGGTGAATACAGACTTCCTAGAGCGTAAGTTTGTTTCTAAGATATATCTCACTTTTAGCTTTTAATAGGTAATGAAGCTACGTAAATTTTATGTGCTCTTTGAAGGTGAGAGCACGACCAAGAGGAGAAAAGTTTCAAAACAAGGCTCAATTGTATCAATAGACTATTCTTGAGAAGGTACTTAAATAAGGTTATAATTGTAACATCCAAAAGAGCATCCAATTACCAAAATAGTGACTCTAACCAAGGGTTAATAAAACTGTAAAGAGCACACAAATTCTCTTAAAACGAAACATATTTGTTTGCTGACGTTTGTAAACACGCACGTTAACGTTTCGCTACTCAATATATATCTGCACTGCTATTCCATTTCCGCCGTTCGTATCCGGAACAAGCGGTAGTTCGACCCCTGGGTAATAATGGCGTCATTCAATATAAGAAATTGTCCTGATGGCTTATTCAATGTATATACTATTTGTATAGGATAAGGATGTGCTGTGTCTATCCTATTGCAGAGGAGGGTTGTTTTGTTTACATATTTTGGTGGTTCGCGCTTTTGCTTAAATTATTTCATAGAATTTCTTAATGTCACAACACCATGGTTTAAATTTCTCAGAAGCTTAAACCTAGACACTTTGGGTGATGCCAACTGAAGTGATGGGGCTGTCTTACAAAACTGCGAAACTCACCTCATTGTACTGTACTGTACTGGTGGCTTTACTCTATGGTTTGGCAAAACCGACCTGAGGTGGTGATCGTCTCTTAAAAAGCTGACCAGCCGCCCTATTTCCTTACAGATCGAGGGCACGTCACAGAAAATAATGGCATATCATTTGAGAAGGGTCGTTATAATGTTAAGTCAAACACAAAACAGGCACAGTCCGAGTCGATACGGCAATATAGAAGACAGCACGACTGCGCTATTTGCCGTCACGGTAAGTGAGTTTTATAACCAAGGCATGCCAATGACAATTCTTTCAAAAATAAAATACAAGTGACGTTGCGTAACCTGTTAGTGGAATTGTATTTGCTCCGCGTTCGTACACGTTAGCGTTTTGTTACACGTCTAATTCCACATATATCGACACTGTTTTATTTACGCCGTTGTTGTCAGAATCAAGTGGTACATTGACTCTTTTGTTCTTGCTATCTCTGGGAAATGTTCTAAGATAGAGAGAAGACCAAATGAAGACAGCTGCTATTAAATGCTTGGCTCCAGCGGGGGAGTAGCCA
This sequence comes from Eumaeus atala, assembly GCA_017140195.1. Classification (NCBI taxonomy): domain Eukaryota; kingdom Metazoa; phylum Arthropoda; class Insecta; order Lepidoptera; family Lycaenidae; genus Eumaeus; species Eumaeus atala. Next base: position 155,619 of record JAFELO010001105.1, on the reverse strand, counting down.
CGATATTAGACAAACGCACGTTCTTGTAGTTTGAAATTGGGGCAATATATTTGTAATATAGTTTGAAAAATAAAACATGTGGCTCCTTCAATGTATATGCTATTCTTTACAGGTCATGTTCACATACAAGAATAGCATATACCTTAAATGAGCTACGAGGTTGCTTCTTCTACACGAATGCTTGGTTTGACTTTCGTGTACAAAAAGGTTTGACGGAATTTTCCGACCTGATTACACAATTACGCTGAAACCTACGAAGCGTGCTCAAACTTAACTTTTGACTAAACTTACCACCCAAGGGCTAAGACAAATTTCGTTTTACATTCTTATTTCAAATTTTCTCTGAGTTCATCAAGTGTATTAAATGTTCAAAATATCGGCAACTTAACAAGCTCTTGTGACATTAACCACACAAAAAGTTATTCAAATTGTTTTCTGTAGTCAATTGCATAATGTCTTTTAATATTAAGCCGCATTACAGCTGACGAAGTGGCATTTCAAGGAGTGATGTCAAATTAAGTGATTTTGATTGGTTTGTGTTATCATCATTATCATAATCAGCCCCTATCGGTCCACTGCTGGACATAGGCCTCTCTCAATGAACGCCACCACGACCGATCTCCTGCCACTCGCATCCTTCCCGGACCGGCTACTGCACGAAAATCGTTGTCCCCAGACCTATGTTGGACTCGGCCATTGGGTAGCAATACCAACTAAACCCCTACGGGAGCCATAAGCCGCTGTAAGTGGAGGGTCCCGGATCTGCAGGCAACAGGACCCCCCAGCGACAGGCTGGCCTCGGCGAAAAGGCCAGACTTCACCTCCTCGGAGACTGTTCGGCTACTCTAAGACAGTCCCCACGACGCCGTGTCATTGGAAGTGGACCGGGTTCCCATCCCGGCCCGACACGGAACACAGGGGCACTACTGAAGGCGCTGCAGATAGCGCGTCTTTCGTACCCCCATTCGTCGTCGGTGGGGGGAGGCCGCGTCGGCAGCCTCCTCTCTCACCCGCTCGTCGGCTTCCTTCTGGGACATGACGATCTCGCAGAAGGAAGCCATCGCCTTGTAGGACTCTTCGCTGCCGAGCATCGGGAGGATGATGCTCGACTTTGACAAGTCCCCTCCGACAACTGATGTCAGATCGTGACGAAGCGCCGCCCATCTCGGGCACACCTCGAGGGTGTGCTGGGCTGAGTCCGCCGCCGCGTCACAATCGTGACAACGAGTCGTCGGCTCCCTGCGGGCCGTCTTGCACAGATACTCACCGAAGCAACCATGCCCGGCGAGCACCTGCGTTAGACGGAAGGTGAGGGGTTTGCGCCTACGGCGCATCCACCATTCGAGGACCGGGCGCAAGGCAGCCGTTAACTCTCTACCGTACGGCTGTCGCGCCAGGTCCTCCCCCCGCCTCTGCATTAACGCCACATGGTCTGGGTCCTCCGAGGTTCGGGAGGAGTCTGCCCAGCGCACTCGCCGCATTCACGACCTTCGGTCTCCCCATAGCAAAGTGTGGGCCGAAGGGCCACCCTCCGTCAAGGATGAGCCCCAGATATTTTATGTGGGGGCTCAACCTGACCCTCTCCTCTCCGATCTGTAGAGCGGTCCCCGGCGGGGGTCCTCTGCGGCCGGTCCCGCGGAAAAGGAGGGCTTCGGTCTTGTCTAGTCTACCCGAAGCCCTAACCTCTCTATGCGGCTCTATCACGAGGTCAACGTCGACCTCGGCCAGCCGCACCGCCTCCTTATAGGACCCAGTCGTTGCCGACGGATCGGTCCAAGAACGGAACCCTGCGGGACGCCGCGCCCGACACGCCGCCAGTCCACGGACCCCGACCGGTTCTCGAGAGCCATTCTGCGATCGGAGAGATACGCCTCCAACAGCCTCACGAGATAGGGAGGCACCCTGAAGAATTTCAGTGCCTCCCGTATCACGCTGTGCGGGAGGCTATTGAAAGAGTTCGCGATGTCCAACGACACCACCTCCCCCCTGCGTTTCGCCTCACCCGTCACCACCCGCAGGCGCTTGAGGGCTGTCGTCCCTGTCGACGTCCTGGTGTCGTCTCCGCCTGCTCCGGGTGTACTGCCTCCTGGCCCCGTTGCAGGCGGCCCGGAGGCCGGACAATTTGGCCGTCCACCAATAGAGCGCCCGCCGCTGGGGGGGGACTCTTCGCGGGCGGCATGGCCGCTCTGCACACCGCACTGAACGCGTCGCAGAGCCGACCTGCCGCCT
>JAFELO010001105.1:112151-151161 GCA_017140195.1 Eumaeus atala | reverse complement strand
GACGAACTCGTCCCCCCACCCCGAAACCCATCCCCCTCTGACATGTTCCCGTCAGAAAAAACAAGAACGCAACGACAACAACAATAAAATAAACGAAAATGATAACTGCAAAGTTTTACCAAATAGAAATAAAATGTAAACAAATCACAAAAATCAAAATAAGACACGTCCGACACAAACAGGAACACCTCCAAGAGAACCAACACAAGAAGAAAACAACAAGGAAAACAAAAAAGGACGACACCAGCAAGTCACCCCTGCCCCGAGACCGCACGGTCAACCAGGACAAGTCTATATCGATGACTTACTTATTTTCTTAGTACAAGAGCTGAGCCACCAAAACACGAATATCTCCGTGACCCGACGTCGCACCAGAAAAACAAAAACAACAAAAAATCCGCCTTTTTAACGCCTATCAAAAACTGCCACTGACACTATTGCCCCGAACTTCAGCTTACGCCTGGTACCAGAAAAACAGTGTCAAAAAACTTGCGGGCCTGTCCTAAGCCAAGAGGCTATGTTTCGGCTCCGTAGGTCATCACGGGTAGAACACACTGGTTGAAGATTCTCGTATTCAACCAAGGCGGTACAGGTGGCGTGAGAACGTGACGAAGCTTCCGGAATGCTGCCCTACCCAAATGAATCCTTCTATCGGCTTCGTTCTCGAAGTTATAAATGTCTAATTGCAATAGTTGCCCAAGGTAGGCGTATTCGTCTACGACTTCGAGAATAGTACCATCGACGATGACCGGCCTGAGAAGGACGTGTTCGTTGAACATGACCTTTGTCTTATACAAGTCATCCTAAGGCCAATACGTCGGGAGGATTCATTTAGGCTGTGCAACATTTCCTGCAAACTCTCCAATGATTCGGCCAATACCACGACATCGTTAGCTAAACGAAGACATGAGAGGTACTCGCCGTTAATATTTATGCCACATTATGCCCAAATTATGTTTTAAAGACGTCCTCCAAAGCATTAATGGACAGATTCGAGGAAATTACATCCCCCTGTCACACTTCTCGATGCAATTGGATTGGCCTTGTTTGACCTCCCGGAATCAGAACGGACATAAAAACAGCGTCATACAATGTTGTCACTACTTCGACGTATCGCCTATCGACCTGACATCGCTGCCCAGGTTTCGACAGAGTCAAAAGCTTTCTCACAGTCCACAAAGGCAAGGCACAGCGGTTGATTGTACTCATGTGTCTTTTGTACGATTTGCCTTACGGTGAAAATGTGGTCCATGATGCTAAATCCTCCGCGAAACCCAGCCTGCTCCGGTGGTTGGAATTCGACAAGTTTTGTGGTGAAATGTTTCGTCAAGACTCTTGAGAACAAGTTGTAAGTATGGGTGAGAAGTAAGTTTGGTCTGTAATTTGTCACTCTTCGTAAAAACAAAACAACATCTCTTCCAACTTATGCCTTGGGAGGTACGCCCCGCTGAAGGACAAAATTAAAAATCTTTCTTAGCTCTCTTGATACAGGTTCGCCTCCTGCTTTAAGAAGCTCGACTGTAATTCCGTCCCTCCCCGGAGCTTTTCTCCCTTTAAGCTGCGCAAGAGCCACAATAATCTCACTCAAGCTGACGTCCGGCAGATCGCCTGATAAATGTCGTGTTAGGCTTACATGCGGATCGTTGTTAAGGTTATCGGGATGAGGAGCGTGCGACGTTTGCAACAATCTCAGATAATATCCCAGGCTTACAAGAAACGGTAACCCCTTAATCAGTCCTAACTTTGCCAGATGACTTCTTCCAAGCCTCTGCACATAAACCGTCGGTCCTCTATTCTGCTTAATCGCTTCGGTAACCCGTTGTGTATATGAGCTGCGAGGGCAGAGAGAGAGAGAGTAGTTTGCGGATTTACTTTGAAAGAAGCTTGACATCAGTAGACGTAACGTCTTCGTGTGCTCCGAGTACCTTCATAAGTCCAAGCGTCTCATCTGAGAGTTTAGCTTTCCTGCTCGTATACACTCCTACAATATCCTTTATCCACGTCCCGCATGCAATCTCTCACGCCACCATGCCCTCGTCAATTTCCATTATAGTTTCCAACATATCGTCACTGAACCGGTTTTTCAATTCCAGTTGGAATTTTCCGGACCCTACCATGGCTAGTCGGAAGTCAGGTCAGAGCGTCGATTGTACTAATCGGACACGCTCGCGTCTAAAGCCTATATTTAGAGAGCCTCTAACCAATTGGTGATCACTTCCGGTTTAAAACCTGTTGGCCATGGAGACATCCCTAAATATATGCTTTCGGTCCGTCATAATAAAGTCAATCTCTTTCCTTGTCACGGTATCGGGGCTCTGCCATGTCCACTTCCTATAGGTCTTCTTCTTAATATAGAAACAGAAATAAATTTATTCAGTGCTTCACAATACACTTAAGAGGGAAATATCATATACATACCTACAGTATAAATTATTTATAAATGGAAAAAAAGGAATAGAAAACAAAATAATTAATTACGTACATAATATTATCAATGCAGAGTGATGCAATGTGGGAGGTACTGAAAAGGATGTCACTCGGCATACGTCGGAGAATTTACATTCACCGGCACCGATTTTCAGTGACACCACAAGGGTGAGACGGAAGGAAGTGACAAATAAAAATATGTACTTAGTTGCATAAAAATAAATATTAGGATTAATAAATATATAGTTATGATAAGTTCCGTGTGATTTGTAGGTTTCCAGTATTAAATGACTCAATAAATAGAATGTGTATAACGATATATAAGATTTCTGCGCACGCGGGGGCTATTTCTCCTGCGGGGAGGTTTTTGGCCTGTTAAACTTGCACCGAGGCATAACCGGGGAGATGACTATGCAGTCGCGTTTCGTGTTGTTTGTGAGAAGGCGGTGACACACTGGGGAGTTACGTGAGGGAGGACAACACGATTGCATTTGCAGATGTTATGGGCATCGGTTTTCACCAAATGGCATTGATTTATCATCTGTTTGTGTTATAAAAATAAATGAAGATAATAAAACTTTGACGAGAAACAAGATGTAGCAGTCAAATTAAAGATGAAACGAAATAACCTTCACATTTTTTATATTAATTTTGAAAATAGGTAGATAAATCATTAGAGAATGTAGTATATGCAAATTTAATTATGCGCTTGGTTCGCTACTTAAATGTGGCTTGTTCATTGTTATTGTGCGTTGTTTTATCACAGTAAGCATCGCAGTTTATTATCTTCAGAGCTAAGCAAAGAGTACCATATACGGCTAATGTAATTGGTACAAATGTACCAAAGTTTAAAGAACACATTAGTAATTAACATCGTATTTTGTGTTGTCATTAATATAAAAGGTCCTTGTTGTAATGCGAGTAATTTGAGCTGAATCTTATGTGGCCCACCCTAACCCCGTGTCCTGGAGCTCACTGATGCTAGACACCTCTCCGTATGGTAGCCGTGGAGTAATAATGGAAATCGTCTCTACTGCTACAAGTCCCACTCATCTCTGTATTTCACCCACAAAATTCTGGTAAAGCCTAAATATATTTCATCGTCAAACTAAACAAGCCATATACAGGCCTGCTTTTAGTGCACTTATTACCGATTTGGATATATATAGATCAGACAGATAAGTTTAAAGAAATCCCTTCATATTTGTAACAGTAGATAGCTTGTGCACATTGTCCTAGCTAGGTAGAAATATATCCTAAATAATAAATAGAAATGGTTTGATTTACAAAAGTATATAAAGCAACTATGTCACCTTAAATTTATATAGTCTCTTTGATTATTACACAACTTTTTAATTCGAGTCATCATTGGAGGAGCCAATTCGTTGAGCCACATAAATAATATCTCCATTGTTTCATAAGTTATAATATAAAATATTGGTAGTCAAACTATTTTGGTCTTTACTCATAAATATGAATTAACAAGGATTAATTAATATTAAGATGAAATCTAACTCTAATTACGAGTTTTAATGTTATAGATATCAGATCTGGTGTGCTCGTTTCAATAATTCTGAGCAGAGATTATAAAAGGAAATCCTGACACGGGTTGACATGTATGGACCGTATTCGTGAAGTAATTAACGAAGCGAGTTCGTGTGAAGCTCTGCGAGACGAGTGAGATGTTTGAATTATATTGACACATCCTACGGCTTCGGAAAATATTGCGCATCTCGATTTTTGGTATTTCTACAAAAATGATTAAATTTATTTACACGATTTAAAGTCTTATCATTAAACTGACCTGAAAGAAAGAGAAAAAAGACGTTAAAGAGATTTAACGCTCTGTTTTCGCATTCGTTCCAGTCACATTCCACGAAAAGAAATCTTTCCTATGGGCAAAATGACCAATTCTAACTGTACAATATGCAACCGACACTTATATCATGTTCTTATAGAATGTGATAGAAACGAGTTTTTCAGACAAGAATTTATGATGGACACTAAATGTAACGAAGTTAAACTTTTCTTTCACATTATACGTAATATTGTTAGTTCTAATGTTAAATTAGAATATGGTGACAGATTCTTAAGTTTCGTTATCTATTCGCTGTATATAAGGGATTTAGAGGTAAGCTTATAATTATTTTTTCAGTAGATGTAAGGCTGACTTAATCTTTATGATGTATAAGATATAATCTATTATTAAATAAAGATTAAAAAAACCTGACGCCAATTTCTAACTTAACAGTGCAGTGAATGGAATAAGAATAATGATTGCGCCTGCTAATGAGTTGTAATAATCATGAAGTGGAATGCGGGGAATTGACCCAGCAATTTGCGACGTTATTAATGGAGATGATTTTATTCTGAATGTACAATACTGGATTAAATTACAAATTCACAAGATATAATGCACAAATTTGTATTGTATATTATTCTAAGGACAAAATCCACGTAGCAGCACATAAGTGCACATTCTATAGCATTGGAGTATATAGTTTGGTGAACATGTAGTCTTCAATTAGAGCAGTCAATTAGTACACACCAAAATTGACTAAAAACATTGCTTTATTTTAATTAGCTTATATTTCAATTTATCAATTATAAAGCTTTTAAGTGTATATTAGTCATAAGAGGACAAACGGGAAGTTGAAGCTTTCTGATGACTAGTGACGCCCATAGACATCTAGCATTATTGCGATACAGATTGTGACTACAAACCTCAAAATACGCCGCAGCGTAGCTGTCACTTTACGGCGGTGTACATCCCCGGTGGCGCCGGCCCAATTCGCCTGTAATGCAGCACGAAACTACCTGAACCTATTCTATTTCTTGCATAATGTAATAATAAAAATGCAAAGTTTGCTGTTTTCTGTGTCTGAGGAACTCAGATGAACTTTAATTACTTGCTGGCTTTAACCAAACAACTCTTATTTGTAATTTCTATTACTCATTGTAATTTATACACTAAATGTATTTTCAAACAACATAAGCAATGGTAAGCACAGTCCCGACTTACCTCAGTCCGTGTGGACACACTACTCGCTCTGTTTTCGAGGAGATGCATTAGGATCTCTGTATTGTTGTCACGTCTCTCTGAAGTTTGTTCACTTTCCGAGAGTTTGGAGCTCACTTCATAACGTGTTGTTTGAATATTATAAAGTTTCGGCTAATGAGAAAATTTCTGTTCCAATTTTGGAAAGCCAAACTTTTACTAAAGTACTTGCTTCACTACTATTTTGATACATTCATTATTCAATTAGCCTTTTGGTGGTATAGGCGGGACAAACGAGCAATCGGTGCCTTATGACGACTACCACCTTTCAACCTAATGGGCCATCGACTCATCACAAACCGGACAAAATACGGAAGCTTAGCTGTTATTTTACGGCGGTGTACCTCCCACTTCATGTCCGCCCAATACGGCTGGCAATGTAGCATGGTTACCTTAGCATTAGGACCCTGACAACCCAAACACCTATTACCTAATGAATCAATAACAATAACACATCTTCACACCAGCCAACCTAACCTAACCTAACAGGGGTAGGCAGTAACAAATTCGTTCTATGAAACAGACAATAACATGGCCAAAATTGAGAGGCGTAGCTAGTTTATTACTAACAACGGAGACTTAAGCGAACTTCAAGAGTATTGGAGTTCGTCGAAAAGGTTAATAACGGCTCAACTTGACGTACAATGTTGTTGTCAAGATTTATTAGCCGTATAATTGGACATTCAAATGCTACCGTGGCCCAATGGAAGAGAGGAGGAAAGGAGGACAACGCATTTAGATAACTATTGTGCGGATGCTAATAAGGGTGAGTAGTAATCGAAAATCTCCAAGTGCTCGTTACATCATCATCATTATCAGCCCTTATCGGTCCAATGCTGGTCATAGGCCTCTTTCCAATGAACTCCTGCTACTTTCATCCATCCTGGACAGGCTACTGCACGGAGATCGTCTTCCCACTTGGTGAACGGTCGACTAAGACTTCTTTTTCCTAAACGCGGCCTCCACACCAGAACCTTACTGGCCAATCAGCCATCGGTTCTCTGAGTGTGCGACTTGCTCATTGCCACCTCATTGCTCGTTGGACACCCAATAACATTTAAAAAAATTGCGTATACGTGAGACTATTAACTATATTATCTAGTACACAGCATATATGTCATGATCTTCATCATTATTATCAGCACTTATCGGTCCACTGCTGTTTAACCAACCAACTACCACTTCAGCGAGATTATTCGTCGCGTAACATTAGATACTTTAGTTTTCTGCATTATGATTACCAATTCTGTCGGACAGAGAAGCACCCAACATAGCACATTCAGTAGTCCGTTACGCTACCGCAAACTCGCGGACCAGACCTAAATTAAGAGGCCATTTCGGCTCCGTAGGTCATCACGGGAAGATGGCATTGGTTGAAAAGTTTTGTCTTCAAACTCTGCGGTATAAACCTACATAGATACTCATAAACCGCACGAATCTTGACAGCAGAACCTTATCACAGTGGTACCATAGATAAAGAGGTAGCTCGATCTTACCGGCCCGAATTCAAATGCAGATTTACAGAGATTTCGGATAACGTTTCATTAAAACAGATAATTTAAATAAGAGGCGTGTTAAAAAGCGCGCTAAAACCCTTTTTCACTCGACACATTGGCAATGGTTTTCATTACGTTATATAAATTTCACGAAACGACAGCGGTAGTGAAAAGAGACCGGTGCGCTGAATATCACCTCAAAGCGGGATGTTTTTCCGGAGAGCGTCGTTGACCTCAAACATGGTTCTCGCGTTTGCGTTATACAAATGTGCAAAGGGAGATGGCTTTTTGGGTTTCGCCATATTTTTTAATGAAAACTTTGAAGTTTTAATGTATTTTTATGAAATTTTAACGTTTTAAAAATAGTTTTTTTTTATATTGAAACTACTTTTGTACCCGAAAAGAGAAATCGGAGGTAAACTGATGAATATCATACCAAAATCCGCACGTAGAGGCCATCTGCATTAACGTGCGGATGTTGTTGAGATATTTTTTTTTGTCTTTTTGATGTGATATTTTTTTGTCTTTGTCTAACTGAAAAAGCTTGTCGCACACTGGAGGCTCGCCAGTAGGGTACTGGAGACTCACAGATCACACGAAACTAAGGTAATTACCTCTGTCATCTACTGTAATCGATAAGGCTTATTACAACTTTTTGGAGCCTGGATTACCGCTATCGTATTAAAACTGTAACGGGTTGCCTTGAGGAAACATTGATTTTGACAACTAGGTGTTTTACTTTTTCGGACCTGAACTGTGGAAGCGACAGAAGCCAAATACAGCTTCAACGGATTTATATGAGTGCTATAGTGAGTGTGTACAAGGCCGGCGCTCGGTCCCTAAGCGCCGGCTCTCTCAGCTGCAGACAGGAGAGATGCATCCCGGAACGAGCGAGATTGTAACAGTTAATTAAACTATTATTATCATGGCCAAAGGGACCGAGACGTCCTCCCCCGAATCTGACGCCGGGAGAAGCTCGTGTGTACAAAATGGCCTCGGCGCTGATGTACACGTTAGGTACGCGAAGACTTATATCATTGTGTAAATGTCTATGAGCGTCAGCTTGCTACCGAATGGTTACTGCGTGCCTGTGTTCCTCTGCTATATAACCTTACGATATAAGTATCCGGCGGCCCGTCGGAGGGGAAAAGGAAAAGATGGTAACTCATCTGCATGACAACAATTTGGATGTCAATAGGTGTAGATAGTTTAGCGTTTGCCGGGAGGCAAAAAAAATTATATAGGCGATATAAATACTTATATCGAAAATATCACAAATTCTTTTACGTATGGTAATACCAAGCCGATAAGGTGTTTGAGCTATTTACATAAAAAAAATATCCACGCATTCGTCTCTACAATCGCCTTGCCAGTTGAAAGTGTGTCTTGTCGAGAGTAATGCCGTGCAGACAGACAGTCACGAGTCAAGCTCAAGGTTTTGCCCTGCCCGCATAACATTGCCTTGCCATAATGCTTTTCATAATGAAATCATTGTTTAGTTCGGTTTATAGAAAAGTTGTTTATGTATGTGTAGTGTATGTGGATGTGTGAATAGTAAGAGGTAGTGCCTTGCTACATTGCAGACGAATCGGGCCAGCACCGCTTGGTACCGTTATGATAGAGCTGCTTATTTCTCCCTATAAATAATATCGCCGTGTAGCTAAATGGTTGCTAGAATGATGCAATAAAGTTGTTGTATACTATATACTATTGGTGTTATACTATAATGTTATAAAGTAGAGAAAAATTTTGGTTGTTTCTTTGTTTTTTTTTTCCATTTCATAGGCTCCGGAACCAGTCCAATGCCATTTTTAAAAATTATTTTACCATTATAGAAAAATTATTTTACCGTTATAGAATCCTACATTATTTGTGATGAACACAGGCTATGTAACCTTCTCTAAAATGGTTTTGGTCCTTTTGAAAATTCGATAATGTAACGGAAGTTGTGAAAAAATATCAAAATTGCGGAATTTATTGACAACTGGCTGTCTCCACATAAATTTAATTTGTTATCATTACCATGAATTATAATTGTTAAATTCTTGTGAACCAATGAATTTTACGCATATTTCGTGAAATGTCCGTGCTAGGCAAGGCCTACTTTTATTTCATCTAATTCACATACTTTTATTTCATCTAATCTACATTACAGATTATATCGAGTTTAAACTTCGTACAAACGAGAAATCGATGCTTTTCAACGACTAACATCAGCATAATTATGCCGATGTGTTGCCCACCTTTTGCCCGCCCCCCTCGTGGGCCAACGGCTACTCACAAGCCGCATGAAACGCGACACCATAGGTGTCACTTTATGCCGGTATCAAGTGAGCGTGAGGTACTTCACCGGTTATGTCGGCCCGATTCCGTTGCATAGGAGGATGTAGCGTCATGCACCATGCATGGCACTACCTCTTAAAAAAATACTATTTTACTTCATCATTTCATCTTCATTTGTATTTCACTCATAATACATACATAAGTTTCATCACAACATTTGCTTAATGCATGTACGTCCAAGATGTACTTCGAATGAATTCCATTTGTTCATTCACACGTGCAAAACATTTTAGTGAATATGGAATTTAGCTATTCTACAAATTGGATAAACGTGCGTGTACTCCCGGTATATCTCGGAGTAGGGTTACAGCTCTGATGTTAAATTATATATTTATCAAAATTATCCCTCGTAAACGTGCTAATAATTTTAAACTGAATCATGTTGGGACGCAAAGCTGCATCAATAAGTTCTAATTTTTTTTATGAGCAGACGAAGTTTTTTTAGTTTTATAACTTCACTCCTAACCCTCAAAGTTATAATTTTGTTAGATCGAATCCCATCATCACCATTGTCTAGTCGTACTTTTAAATCGCACGATGTGCGACGACATAGTCTGGATCCGAAAGCAATTCTCTTGGCCATACCGGCTCGATTTGGCTGCAATATATCAGCATACGCCTTTTCTTACAAATACGTAATAAGTTCCTTCATCCCAAATTTTAAGTACACAGTAAAAGTACGTATATTAAATAGCCGTTCACGGAAGCGATTGTTGCTTCAATCCTCCGAGGTCAGGAATGTATCATGTGTATTACCATTACAAAAATCTTAAATATATTCCGTTATCTAATATTCGTAACACAAGTCCCTAGCATGGACCTGACTAAGGTGATGTGATAATTTCGCAGATATTATCATTATAAGACTAGCAATCAGATTATTATTATAAGACTAGCGCTGCACCCTAAACTATATACTACCTTTCTCTGAAGTCGTGCTATCCATCGGTGGGCATCACATAAGAATGAGATAAGTAGATTTTGAGAAAAGTTTTGGAAACATTTTTGTTACATGTATACATACATATATATGTGGAGGTGCTACCTCATTACAATAAAACTACTTTTACGGATTTTATCGCGGTTTATTTAATTCCATTTCTTTCAACTCAACCATTCAGAAGCTTTACAGCAACCATGGACATGCCCTGTGACGAATTTGGATGTTTTTTAATTTCAATAGCCTCACGAATAATCCTTGGAAGGAATCAGTTTTCTCTGGTGAGGATTTGCGCTTTATCAAATCTAATGTAATGGCAGGGTCCTCAGCATGCTCACAGACCGCAGATTTTCATATCGGCTATATGTTCCTTAACGTAAGTTTTTATAGATCTTTTAGTTTTCCCTATATAAGAGATTCCACAGTCACAATCAAGCATGTATACTCCTGCACCTTGCAGAGGGATATGGCATTTCACTGATGGTAAGAACTGACTAACCTTCTTTGGCGGCTTAAAGTAAGTGTTTATTGAAGCCCGCTTGAGAATATAGCCAGTTTTATCAATCTCCCCTTTTAAATATGGTAGTATTGCAGGTAAGCACTCAACAGTGGCTCGTTTCACTTGGCCTTTGTGGAGCAGACGGGGAACCCGAAGCTTGTTGTCTCGCAGAACTTGCTTGACATGTTGAATTTCGGTGACCTGGTGTTGCTTGTCACAGATGCCTCGTGCTCTATGAAACAAAGATTTACCCACGGTAGACAACTATGTTAGATGGTGATACCGATCAGTATGGGGTATGTTTTCTATATACTGTATGACTGAATGTGTTGTTGGGATTACGGATGATCAAAACATCTAAGAAAGCTAAAGAATTATTTGCCTCTAACTCCATTTTGGAGTTTATACTATTTAGATGGTTAGGGAATAATTAAATAAAACGCAATAAAATCCGTAAAAGTAGTTTTATTGTAATGACTAGCATTCGCGTAAACTTCAGACATCTAGAGGTGCTACCTGTTCATATATACTTATACGTCTGCATTAATACCAAACTTTTCAGATGAACGGGATAATATTATGTGTACGTTGTAGTAGCAGCTACGAGATTTGTTTAAAGTCGTTAATCTAATGTAGTAGTAAATGATATTAACTTTTGATACGGTATAAATAATTCGCTTAGCATAAAACATACATTTATGAAGATGACGTGTAACTAATATGTATGCAACTAAAATAATTACTCAAATTGAGATATAATCTGAAATCTGACTAATTTATTGACTACTTGTAAATACCTAAAGCGAAATTAGGTATGCAACGAATATAAGATATACGAAAGTATCAGATCCTAAGGTTTACCCATTTCATTTTGTAGTATTTTGCGAGGAGACACGCCCATAAAAACGAGTGAATCAACTTTAATAATACTTTACAATCATATAGATTATGCACCCGAATAATCACGTGCAAAATTATTTCTAAAGCCTATCTTTACAAATAATCGCCATTGCACGTATTTCCCCTGTAGTCCACTGAGACGAAGTCGCGGGAAACAGCTAGTGGTGCTTTATGTAATGCGTCTGCATAATAAGATATACTTTTGCAGGGTTGTGGTTTAAGACGATTTTTATTAACTCATAGTCAAGATGGCTGAAGAAAGTGACGAGGGCAGTAAAATCTCAAGATTTACTGAGGGTAATTAAAACGTAAATTACACCTGAGCATAAATACAGCTTTTGAAGTTAATTATCATACACGTTCATTCCATGCTGAATATCTAAGGATATATGGAGACGACCTGCTGGCTCAGTTCTTAACGTGGCGGTTAGTCCGCGAGTCATGCCAGAGGTCGCGGGTTCGAATCCCGTTTCCGTCATGGATGTTTACCTATGTATTGTATATATAAATAAACTTATTAAATTTTATAATAGTATTAAATATATTTCCATTGTCTAGTTCATGCAACACGAGTTCTTACTTAACACAGGACTAGGCTGACTTATTTTTTTATAGAATAATATTTAATAGAATAATCGGTGCCTTTTTACGACTACCGACGCCCATGAACATTCGCATAACTACTATGCCGACGCCTTTTCCCATTTTCTCACAAACCGCACAAAACGCGACACTGAGGATGTCACTTTACAGCGGTATTATGTGAGCGAGAGGTACCTCCCAGGTCGTGCCGGCCCAATTCCGTTGCACAGGAGGATGTAGTGTCATGCACCATGCATGGCACTACCTTCTCGTATGCGTCATGGCACTACCTTATTCTAAAAAAATAAATCTTGGTGATGTGAGAAAGACCACAAAAGTTATCATTATAAATGTGGTACTATAGTTCTACAACAGGTGTGTACCGGTGTTCCATAATTGCTTAATTGTATCACTAATAACTGCAATGCCATTCGATATCGCATACCAAGAGGCGTTAATGTTAAGGAGTGAAAGCTTTTATTATAAAGTTAAGCAAACAAAACTCAATCTAATAATTTCTTTTGCATAAATTGATTACATTCATTCAATTATACGATAACTTCTCCAAACTCTGGCATCTATAATAAACTGTATATTTTTTTTTCTAATTATTTTAAATCGCACACTTTTATAACGTATTTTGTGCTTTTCAGTTTAAAAATATAAGCGTTGTTATTTTAATATTTCTCTTTGATTCTAAATCATTTACTCTTATGATATATTTAATAGGATTATTAATTTATTGAACGTTTACGTTGAAAAAAATATATTTAAGATTAAATCTTATTGAATGCAACATTCTGCGTCCTCATTCATAAGATCCGATAAGTAAATGACGAAAAAGGATCATTATCCTATTTCGTCATATATTTAGCGGATTTTATTAACCATGTTATTAATAGCTTAACAGGGCTACGATTATTTTTTCATGTAAACCTGTGCAAATAGTCGCAAAGACCGATGAAACGGCAAAGATTATGAAAAAGCAACGTCTGTATTTTGTTCTTGGAAAATAAGTACTGCCCTGTTCATTCGCAATGGCAATACAGCAATAGGAGTATCTCTTAATGAGTATAAAAATTAAATGGTATAAAATATTGTCACCGAATTAGTTATTTTGTGAGCTTAGCGCCGTCCTTTTTTTTTTTTGTTGACGCGGTGAAACGCACTTACTGGCCCTGAGTGGGGTCCAGTGGTGTATGGGGTTCGCGGCACATTATAGTGACGAGTACCAACAAAGACCACCGCGATTGGCATCGATGCCACATTGTGCACGGTGCTTCACAACAAATCGTTAGGTCACCACGACTGCTCGTCAACCACCTAAGTGACCGACGTCATCTCTAGAAATGGGACTGTCCCGCACCACAGGACAACCCCACCAAATTTGAGACAGTGAAATGGAGTGAGGTTCCCATCCTCACTCCTTGCCCCGTGCACAAAAGCGCCGCCTGCCTTTGCTTTTTGTCCCCTTTTATTACAAGATATGTACAAGGAAGAGGCCTCTCCTCGGTTCAATTCGCTTCACCCGAGGTGTCTCGATTCACCCCAGGCTACTGTACTATGGTGGGGGAGTTTAGCGTCGTCCTATCACAACGGGCTGTAGCTGAGGATCAGTTGACCTAAATTCTTCTGGATCATATGCACCGAGTTACTTGACCATTTATTTTATTTATTAATCGTATTAATTATCTTCTCATTTTGTTGTCTTGAAACTATTGTGTTGTGTTTTGTGTTTGCAAATAAGGTTCTATCTATCTATGTATGTATCTATCTTAACCTTTTGTTTCATTTTTATTATAAAATACATCTATAATAATTCATCTAGCTTCTGGGCAACTTATTAGTAACTAGGAAGACGGTAAG
The DNA here is from genome assembly GCA_017140195.1 of Eumaeus atala. Lineage (NCBI taxonomy): Eukaryota > Metazoa > Arthropoda > Insecta > Lepidoptera > Lycaenidae > Eumaeus > Eumaeus atala. The sequence goes on along the minus strand of JAFELO010001105.1, from coordinate 137,050 downwards.
ATTACAATTGGATTATTCAAATGTTACATCGGATCGAAGTTTGGACAAAGCGAACAAAAGTCTTTGTTCAAAAGGTCGAGCTTTGGCATTGAATCATAGACAATTAAAGCAATCGAAGCATCCATTCAATGAATAGCCATAGATAATATTTAAGATGTGATTTATTTTTATCGAAACATAGAGCAAGTATGAATGGCGAACAGCAAATTGATTATATTTTTATTCTTTTTACAAAATTGAATACAGAAATAATAAATCTTTTTATGAAATCACTTTATCATTATTTATTAATCTCTATCCAATCTTTGCATGGTCTTTTAATCAGTGCTATGACGTACGGCAAGACACACATTCTAAAGCTCGTATTGTATCGTATATGCGTAATTGGCACCTTATGCTTAGCCATAGAAACTTTTTTTATAACAATAGTTTAGGGGGAAAATAAGTAATTGGAGCTATTTCGTGACTACTGACGGATATCAAATTCAGCGCGGTTGTGCAGATGCGTTGCCCTTCTTTATCCCGTCCTCCTATATTACAGGATACTCATAGACCATACAGCAGTATAACGTTGTTATATACAGGGAAAGACGCATCCGGTTAAGGGTTATCTATAAAACCTACGGATGATAATGATTCTGAATTATCATCTGGCAATACTGGAAATTATAACTGAAGTAAATATTCGTTACGAGTTCGTTGCACATGATTTCCCCCTATTTAAATTTATTTGCAAGCTTACGAGGAATTATTTCCGCTATCTTATATATGCATAATATTTAATTACTGGTTTTCTGGTTAAAATGTTAGCACTTTCTGAACCGTTATGATGTAAGCCATTTAAATAGTTACATTCGCATAAGGTCAAAGAAAATAAACAGGAGACATATTTTAATAAGAATTTAGTTGACGAAAAATAAAACACGATCTATTGGCAAATGGATAGACAGCACAAAAAGTTGCCTAAAAATAAAGATTTCATTGATTCAACGACGAGAGGGTTGAGCGTTAGCTCCGTCAAAAACTTAGATCAGAATTCCTGTATTGCGCGCGAAGTTACCGTGGTTTACCAGTGGCCATTCAAAGAAATGTTTTTGCATCCGTTGCAGACGGTCAACATGAGAGGGTCGACACGACACTGTTATGTGAGAAGAGCTGAATGAATTGTCTACTATTGTTTTTATAACAGGTAAGACCTTGAGATAAGGACAACATGTAATATCCATTATTAATTAATATACTGACTCTGATGCATTCACGGTAATTTAGACGTTCGTTCGGTAATATTATTGTTACATAAATAATTGTTTGTGACATCTCAACATGATAGGCATTTACTTTGTTATCGAATTGTATAATACATTACAATTTATTCTGTCATGTAGAACCAACTTCGCATTTACACTTAGGTGTATGAAAATAATATTTTTTTTTATTACGATTATAATTCATGTAGCAAAAAAGTATTACGTATGTTTAAAAAAATTCTAAATGATAGCTATACCCTCTCGTTTTGTGCGGTTTACGAGTATTCGGTGGCTCGCTCTGAATATGAGGTGAAGGAGGGACTATTGTACATATGCGGATATTAGTGAGCGTCGATAGTCGCCAAATGGCTCCGATTGCTTCATTGTTCCCTTGTATATGTAAAGTAGTAGAGAAGAGTATCAAATAAATTGCGAACTCCGGTTTTACAGGTTTTAGTTAGAAGTAATCAATATAAGGAAAGTACGTTGTACTTTAGAGCTAAGTGTCGAATATCTATTTGGCCCTTGAACCGTCGCTAAAGTACAGAGAAACTTGAGAAAAGAAAAGAAGTAAAACTTGAGAAAAATCTTGTAAATCACCAAATTTCTACGATTCGACACACACTGTTTAAGCATTAACGACCATTTCGCAGGTATATGTAACACACTATTAACTTATCAAGTGGATATTCGATACTTAGCTGTTATGTGCTACATAACTGCCTCCAACCACAACCTGTAAAACCGAAATTCTTAATTTATTTCGCACATAAGTTCTAAATAGGCTAATCGGGACTTTAATTATTCGGCCCTAAATGTTGTCTATTATTCCCTTTTTAGCTTAAGGGCAGAATTAAGGGCAAGAATCGAGCAATCGGAGTCATTTAGTGACTACCAACGCTCATCCCGTCGTGTTGGGCTCAGGAAGGTGAGGGAAATGTATTCTCAGAGAACAAGGGTAACGCATCTGCACTACCGTATAGCACACTTGCACTTTAACATTATGCAGGACATAATCATCTCAGCTGGCAAGTAAAGAGATCTCACCGTTGTCGATATTCAGCTGGGACGATGCCGTTATGTATTTTCTGATAAGTAGTGATCTTTAAGATGGCGAAGTCTTTAATCAAAACAACTTTGATTAAACATATTATCTCCTGCACTCGACGTTTCTGGAAGCTCAGCTTAAAGGAATCTAATATCCTTGAACGTATCGCTTACTAATTGTCAGCCGCCCCGGAACAGTACTGACGTGTTACAACAATATCCTCCCACTAGAGCTACATTTCAATGGGATAACGTAGCGCGACAATGCAACGGTGACAGACCACTGACAGATCACTTTATTTGGTGTCGTGTAGGAAGGTGATGAAAACATAATAGAATTAATTCGCTTCCTATCTATTGTTATCTTTTTGTTATTTTAAACTATCCTTAGTTTTATAAATATGTATAGGATTAATGTTATGAAGTATACACTATTTCAATACATTAATGGTTTCAGAATATTATTTATTATTTCTTAAAACAGTCTAGCTAAACGAATAATTTCACCCTTTTATAATTTCGTAGCCCAATGCAAAGAACCCTTATAATTTCATCACATCCGTCTGTCCGTCCTCTTGTCTAACCATAGGTCACAGACACTTTACTCAGATATTTTAAATTTGAGGGTAGGTTGTTCACCGATTATAAATAATGGGCTGTATATATAATCTACACTCCATTATTTTTACATCACTCTCGAAAATAGATGTATTTTATGAGCAGCTAAAAAATTAAGTAGTGTAGGTAAGAAAAGATAGATTACATTCCAACTTTTAAATATTTTGCTTAATGACATGTGACAGAATATGTGGCTCACGTACGCTCGTGTAACACGAAGATGCACTTCACTATGTTACAAATTTAACATTTGCTTAGACAAAAATGATAATAATGCTCGCAACCTTGTGCGAAATAATTCACGTTCAAAATTTTACTTCACGTATCCTTACAACATATTACTTTGATAAGTAAACAGTCAACACACACTTTATCGATAAAATGCTTAAACGTTAATTTATGCTCCGATGTTTTAATAAGCGACCCCTGTGTACCAATTTTCGTAACAAAGGAAGCCCTTTCTTAATTATCTTGTTTGATTTTGTATAAAATTAATTTTATGTAAGCACTTATGATAAGGTGGGAGTTAAAAGGGGTAACGTCTATTTGTTCTGTCGGATAGGGAAAGTTTGCGAAGTTTGTCTAAAACAAACGCCTATAGGAATGTTAATAAAACTTGCTTTAAAAAATGTACATTTAATTCATATATTCACTATTTTTGACTGTAAAGAAATAGACCGCATGAAAATACTTGGCTAAAGTTAATTGATTTTATCTTATTATTTGTTTAATATCATTTTAATATTTGTTGGCCAGTTTACATTGATTACATATAAAATCACCTATTACAAATAAGACTTAAAAAAGAATCACCAACATAATTTATCTAAAGTTAGGTACTTAGTTATAACAGCCTCTACAAAAGTTAAGACTTGTGAGCTGTGAAATCCCAGGCACCTGCGTAACCCCATTAATTCCTTGTGCGAATGTCTATGGCCTTCGCTTGTCATTTACTACACTTGAAACCATCAACTTTGTAACTATAAGTAGCATAGTTTCACAATATTATATTTTAGGAAAAGGTAGTGCCATGCTGCATAGGAGGTCACATAATACCGCTGTAATGTGACATCTTCAGTGTCGTGTTTCGTGCGGTTTCTGAGTAGCCGGTGGCCCATTGGAGGTGGAGGAGGGCAACGAATCGGCAAAGTAATCGTCTCGTGTCATTATCTTCTCATCATCCCAATTCTCGTGTCATAATGCAAAACATATTCACATAAATCCAAATGATCCATGACTTAAACTTGTGAAAATTATAGCATGTAAAGTCTTTTGAGACTTTTGTATTAGGATTAATGTTCTGATTGCTGTTTATGTCGCGAAGTAACTACCAACAGCAATAAATCTAAATCAACTGCGGGGATTAAGTTTATATTAAATGAGCCGAAGACATCTGAATTGTGTCACTTTGTAAAAACAACGGCATCGCGTCTTCGCCGAACTTGCGGCTAAACAAACAAGTTGTTTAGACAAACAAATAACATGGTTTTGTCTGAAATATACTATATTCATTAAGCCAAGAGTATTTTGATATACATCATAATATCGTGTTATAGTAACTACTAGGCATATAAAACTATAACTGGTCCATGCGTGTATGTGCAAACAAACGGCTCCACACGGTTTGACCTTTTTTTTTTGTTGTATGGTAACCAAAGGAAATGCAGTTACGTATAGCCTGGGGGCCTGAGAGGCACACCTAGGCCATATGTTGGGCTCGAAATTGAGTTTGCCTACCGACTAAGCCCCTACGGGTAGCCTTCAGCCGCTATATGTGTAGGGTCCCGGATATGCAGGCGGCAGGACTACTACAGCGACAGGCTGGCCCCAGTGAAGGGGCTAGGCTTCTCCTCCTTTAGGGACTGTTCGGCTGCCCCTGAACCAATCCCATTGACGCCGTGTCTCAACGGACCGGGCAACCACCCCGACCCAGACACAGGCACCGAACGCATAAAATTGCATCCGGTTTTGCGCGATTTGCGGTTTTTGCCTTCGGTGCATCCATCGTACGCGGTTTGACTCGCGTAAAATGGTATCATTTGGAATTATTAACTAAACCCTCATATTTCACGCCCTTAGAGATAGAATTTCTAAAAAATCCTTTCTTAACACTCAATGACACCAAGAAATGAACCTTAGTGCCAATTTTTGTGTTTCTAGGTACAGTAGTTTCAGCTGTCCGCTGGCTCTCAGACTGTCACTCATTGACGGACGTTTTATATATAATATCATAGACGTGAAAGTTTGTATGTTTTACAATCTTTCACACTAAGTTGTATGTTTTACAATCTTTCACACAAAGTTGATCAATCAATAAACAAATCAATCACTGATCGTATTGTGATGAAAGTAACGTCGGTTACCACCAAAAGACTCTGGCTACAAGTTTGTAAAAAAGGACTGGCACGGAGTTGCTTGTACTAATCATTATGCTGAACAGAATATTCGGTAGCTTATCAATATTATAAATGACAAATTTATGCATTTAATTATAATGATCTATGATTATCGTACATGTAACATACGTTATCTTCAGATATGTTAATAATATTGTTAAAACACACGTCAGGTATGCCCTTAATCATTCCTTTGCCATCTAAGTGGTCGCCTTGAACTGGCGACCATGACACAAGTGCTATTCCATAATAAGTGATATTACTCAGCCGTTATTTTGCTCACATAAGTAATAATAACTTATGTTCATTGGCATTGTCCTCAATCCCCGAGGCTTGGAAATTATCTTAGTACTAGTGGTGGTGCGAGGTTTACTTCGTTTTACATAAACAATCGGATTGTACTCAAACATTTTGTTGGGCATGTGCAACCACTACTACGCTTCGTTGCTACTCTTGTGTAGCCAGGATCACAGGGTGCCCGAAAAAAGTGAACAAACTGCAAAGGACCCGCAGCAAATGATATAGAATATAGAAGGTTTTGGAATATACAATCTTTGAATGTTTTGGACGCTTTTAAAAGCATGTAAATAATAATATTTACATTTGATAAATAAAATCTAAGCACGAAAAAACAAAATAACACACAACTGTTTGTGAAAAATACCTAATGTACTTTTATAAAACTTTGTTTCTTAGTTTACATTTTTTATTCATTCCGTAGAAAAGACAAAAACCTTTCATTTCGTATTAATTAGAAATCCATACATAACATGTTCGTATACTGAAGGCTTCACGAATATACTTCATCTGCAGCGTCGTATCATATCTTGGTGGGTATATAATATTCTCAATTGTGCATGTGGTGAAGAAGGGGCCGATGGACTGCATATCCATAGATCGCTGGTTCATATCCGGCTCGAAGGACCATATAGTGGGGACAGTGCCCTTGGAAGTCATGGATTCCTCTTTGGATACAAGAATGAAATGCGTGGACTGTATTATTAGTATATTGTGAATTTACATCGAATGGCCCCACAAGAAAAGGCGACTGAATGGTTCGCGCGTCACGGTCTATCCCGTATCACTCGATTGACTCGCCGCCGCCACGCACTCCGCGCCGCTCACAGCGCGGCACCGTCATATATAGCTTTAGTGGATAACATATAAACTATAATTCATTTACAATACGTATTATGCATGTATCGACTTTGTAAACGATTCTAGTGCTACTGACAACATTCATAAACTTATATAATTATTCTGCTATTTTATCCAAACGATGCACTTTTTTGTAATAAAACATTCGTTTTTGTGTGCGGAGTATAAATTAGTCATTGCAAAACCTCATAAAATTATCTCGCACCCAAAACGAACTAATGAAACAGAACATACATAAAAAGCAATCGAACATTTATTGACATGTCATACTTTTTGTCCAACACAAAATATGATTGACACATTTGGATCGTGTGGCATTTTCGTGTCGTATGCATATTTCGGTAACAATAAAACAAAGGTTAGACACTCCCGTTCATTTCCTACAAACGTGCTTCCGCGATGTATGATTCTGTATGTAGGCACACCAGAGTATACAGTAATTACACCCCAGTTGTCCTCCATTAGAGAAAGATGTAATGACGTCATCAGGGTTGCTACGACATGTTATTAATGTCGTACTTAAGCTGATATAAATTTATTTTATTACGTACACGATTAGGATATGTTTTGAGTTGTGTCATTATGGACGTTTAGCAGGCCACCGACAGAGGCTTCTTTTGATTAATTCTGTTTTGAAGCTTCGCATGAACACTGAAAATTTGCTGTATTACTATTCTACCATTTATGCAATTCCTAAACACTATGGCTTGGTATTGTTGTTCCCTTTTCGAAACCAATACCGTCTATTGGCTGCATGTAATCAAATTTTTCGAAAAATTTGGTGACTAACACTCGTAAATTTTGCGACTCAATTTAAAAAAGAACTTTACAAATATTTTGAGGGAACATGAGAACAAGAGATTCGGTAGTTGACAAATGATATTTATGATATATATTGATAATTGAGCTGGGAGGGCCGGGAACATTCAAGGTCCTCTCTCTCGCATGACAACGCCATTGTAATTTGACACTTGTGCTACAGCGCTTAGTGCCTCTTGTGAGTTTTTCATAGATACCAAATCCGCATAGCAAGTATGATATTTATCGACGTCTATAACAAAAGGGATCCAGCCACAAACGATGAAAATGAGAGTAACATTTACGACTACCGATGCTCATGGACATCTAAATAATTACTATGCGTTACACTCAAATGGGCCAACGTGTACGGTGACAAAAAACGCGCTACGCTTGTCATAACATGTGACGCCCTATGCGTGACATTACAGGACACGCTACACAATGACGCGAGTTCCATGACATTATCCTAAAGAACTTCTCACACAAAAGTCCGTTTATAATGCTCGATAACTACATTTTACTCATCAGATGTAGAAGAGTCTATTAAATTTAATATTTTCTATAATTATATTACATCGTATATAGTATTCCTTGAGGGTATTAGCAGTTCATAGTATTCCTTGAGGGTATTAGCAGTTCATAGTATTCCTTGAGGGTATTAGCAGGTATTAGCAGTTCATAGTATTCCTTGAGGGTATTAGCAGTTCATAGTATTCCTTGAGGGTATTAGCAGTTCATAGTATTCCTTGAGGGTATTAGCAGTTCATAGCTGATAGTGTATACAGTTTGAACATTATGTCTGCGGCCCTGGGCGGTATGTTTGTCAAACACACAGATGACTGTCTTCTTAGAATAATTTATAGACAATAAATATTGCATTAAATTATATCACTATTTTCTTACTCACCACAGTGTATTCGGGGTACTGGTGACGTCAAGGTGACGTCGATCCCTTCGGGGGCTGACTTGTCGTCGAGGTGCCCTGATGATTTGCTGCACCGGGGCACCTCACCAAAGGCGGCACTATTGGCACTCGCGGTGGTCTTTGTGGGTATTCGTCAAAATATACTGTGCCTCGAGCCCCACACACCACTGGACCCCACCCAGGGCCAGTGGAGGCGCGTAAATGCGTTTACCCGCGTCAACAAAAAAAGGTACTGATGATGCGCTGACCGACCCTATGATCGGAAAGCCTCTTAGAGTTTAGTAAGAGGTAGTGCCATGCTGAATTGCAGCGGGATTGGGCCGGGACGACCGGGGAGTTACCTCTCGCTCACATGGTACCGAAGTGAAGCGACACATTTCATTGTCGCGGTTTGTGTGAAGCCGGTGGTTATATTGGCGGTATGGAGGGCATAGTAATTGTACGGACGTAAACGGATGTTCATGGACGTCGGTAGTCGTAAAAAGGCTCCGATTGCTCCTTTGCCCCAATATACTACAGGAAACCTAGCATTCTGCATATGTCTAGGCACTTATGAGTGTCATCACAGTAACTTAAGCAAGCATAGAAATGCAAGCCCTTTCTTTCTCTCCAAAAAGTTACTAAATCCTACTTATAAAATTCGAGAGTTTGTATATGCGCTAGTTTGTTATTCTCCCATGCAAAAGCTGAATGGATTTGGATGACACTTGGCACAAATATAAATTACAATCTGGAATGTTACAAAAATATTTTTTACATAAAATAATTAATGATTCCCTTCGTAATGTATGGCAGTGTAACCGTAGGACACATCTATTGTCTAGTACCAAACAGCAGTGGCTGAACCATTGTATGTCCAAAATAGTTATGCCAAAAACTAGGCAATATTAATTAAGACGAAGATCCCAGTAATCTCGTGGAAGCTTCATTAATTTCACGTTCATAGATCTTCCAATGTAATTTCACGTCGGGGAACACCGGCGATCTAATGCTGGACGCCGGGAACAAAGCCGCGGGCTGTAATAATCGTTTTGGAGCATTATGTCGTCATTTAACAGCCACACAGCACGCCAAAAGATTTATGTACGTTTGTGGAGGAATTTTAAAGACCACTTTGAATTAAAAGCGAAAGCTAGTATTGAACGTATCGTTTGCAGAATAAAATTGTTTATATTTGAAATGTATTTTTATAAATGTCGATATTTAAATAAGAATTACAAATATTATATAATAGCGCGTCAAATTATTTAATTTATGATAATATCTAATATTTGTAATTATCTTCTTATTTCTCATTCGTTTCTATTAACGGATTGTGAATAGAAATGAATGTTAATAGAAAAAGTTGCATCGTTTTGTCACTTCTTGATGGAAGTTCATGTCACAATTTGGTTTCGACCAGTAAAAGTACCTTATGATTAATTACTCGGAACCCGACGTATATATGAAATTTTATACCTATATATTACTATATATTAGTGGAAATAGTATAAAAAGTATATTATTTATTTAATTATATTAATATTCAGTCTAGTAAAAAATAATGTTCAGAAAAAAAGCTTCTAGTTATTTTTCTATATTATAGAAACATACTGAACTTTAAAATAAAACGTTTTGTTAGTTTACACTTCATTGAAACTCATACAATCGGATAATTTTTAGTCTTATAAATCTAAATAAAAATCTTTAAGATGTATTGATATACCATCAAGTCAAGACAATAGAGATTCTAGTGCAAAGTACACGTAAATCCGAAATACAATTCGGCTCTCCAGTAGCTGGCGTATACTAAACAATTTATCGTAACTGTCGACGTAAGCAGCGGCGTCTGATGCACATGTTAAACACTCGACGTCTGTCGCATACCGTCTAAACACCGCCACTGTATGTCTATATTATATTTAAAGTGTTCTCTACGTGTACTTGAAAGCTAGATGGGAATTTGTAAGTGAAATATTGCTCTATGTATTGCTCATAGTAAAGCAAGTGTTTGAGAATTATATAATAGGATTAAGTAATATATTTGCAATACATTATAGTAATATTTTTTACTGGAATTGGTATTACTACCTTTCCGACTTTCTTCTAATTAAATTTGCTGAGAGTCCCGAGATATTCTTAATTTTTCTTGCATCAATCTCAAGAGTTGCCGTCAAACAAATATCAAGAACTGCCGTCCAATAATCACACCTATAATATCTAATATATACGAAAAATGCATACTAAAAAGACTTTTTGAATTCTGTTCGAAATTTAAAATAATATCAGATGAGCAGTTTGGTTTTCAAAAAGGAAAATTACAGTAGCACTCTTCTCACTTTTAAAGATAATATTAATAATAATTTTATGACTACAGAGTTATTTTTGACACATCTAAAGCTTTTTCCCATGAGCTTTTGCTTCAAAAATTAGAAAATGTTGATATCATAGGTCATACACTGAAGTGGATTTCAAGCTTCCTGTGCAATAGACAACGGTGTGTTTTAGTTACTGGACTAAATGGCGATACAGAAATCACGTCATATTTATCAGACTATGAATACAACAGATACGGAGTGCCTACACATCACAAATTTATATTATATGCAGATGCGACTGCAATTATTATAACATCAAATAAAACACACAATACAATTAATGCCCATAAAAATGATATAAATAATACAATTAAAGATTTGATTAAATGGCTTAATAGCAATAATCTTATAATTAATTTAATTAAATCAAAATACATACAATTTAATGGAGAAAATTATAATAATAATAAAGCGGAACATAATATTTTAAAACCACAAGTCGTGACTTATACAAAATTCTTGGGGATATAGATGAAAATTTAACAAATACGTTCATACCCAATAGTAACATAATCACCCTTAACTTATTGTAAACTAAAACAAAGTATTTCAATTACCGTGTGCAGGAACTAAAACGTTTCCTAACACACGCTGTAATTTGTTTTATATTTGACACCAAGGAGAGTTAAGCGTTAATTTATTGTTTTCATTCACAACAACGAAACATGTTATTAAAGCAATATACATTCACGAATTTTGCAACAACCGTAGCGCATACCGGTCATAAATGCCGGTAGTAAAGCGATACGAACGCAACCACGTATGTGTTGTTTTGTGGCGTTTTTTTATTGGACACAATAATTACTTGTAGGTCTCTAACAGTCAATTAGACATGCCATTTGATTCACCGAACGGATGCATTACCGTCCTTCGTTGATATAGATTCATGTTTTTTGGCTGATTTCTTAAACCTAAAGAATGTTCACGCCCATAATCCATTAATTAAATACAATATTGGTGCGCTATTTAATGGTGTAATCATGATGATGTTAATTATTAAAATTTTACACATATAATTACTTGACGACGACTATCATTCTTCTTCTCTTATTCGCTTCTCTGTAACCGAAGTTGGTCTACTCCCGGATATAGTCCTCTCCCGAGCCGCGCTACTGAGCATTATATCATTATCCAGTATGAAACAAATCATCCAGTACGAAAAATGAATTAAATGTAACGTCCGAATTCTAAGCCAAAATAAGAGGTAGTAGCCATGCTGAATTGCAGCGGAATAAGGACGGCACGATCGGGGATACCTTCGGTGACATCTTTTGTATGGTTTGTGAGTAGCCGGTGGGCCATTCGAGGGAGGAGGGAAGGAGGGCAACGCAGCGGCTTAGTAATTATGCGGATGTTCTTGGGCGTCGCAATTGCAAGAATGTAACAATATCTTATGTAATATTATGTGTTGTCATAATTCACATAATTCTATGACTAGGGCATACGGATGAATAGACCTTTACATAACGATATTGTCATCTGTTCAGACGTGTATTATGTGAGCGGGAAGCAATTTTCCTAACTATACACAAGGCTCTCGCGGCATTATGACCAAACTCAGTTGGGAAAGCACTTGTAACGAATGAGATTCCAGTTTATGGATAGTCTTCGAGAATAAGTTCGCACCATGCATGGCAATACAATGGCAGTGGTGCATGACACTACATCATCTTATGCAACGGAATTGGGCAGGCGCGACTTGGGCGGGATCTTGCGTCGTGTTTCGTGCGGTTTGTGAGTAGCCGGTGGTGCATTGGGGGGACGGAGGAGGGACGAGGGCAACATATCGGCATAGTAATTATGTGAATGTTCATGGGCGAGGGTAGTCCTAAAAACGCTCCGATTTCTCGCTCTCCCCCTATTCTATGAAAAAAGCTGTGTTACCATAGTAAGTACAAGCGTGAGAATCAAACGCTATTTGTATAAACAAATAAGCAGCCATACCATTAATGTTATCTAACAAAGAATCGAGTAGTTCGAAACGTACAGACGCTACGACGGGCCAAGCTATACGTTCCTCCACATGAGGCAATAAAGCGAGATTGATATTCAACATCGCTGCCAAGTATGGGATCACCGCCAAGAATCTCCCAACTTCCAAGGTAATTAATTTGGTCATGGTTACATTAAATAACTTTGGAGGGAGGTTAAAATTTTTAGTAGAGCATGGACTAATATATTAGTAAAATAACAAACGATGTGTTGTAAAGTTACTAAGTCTTCTCATCCAATAACTTCTTACGTAAAAATATAATAAAACTACTTAAACGGATTTTATCGCGGATGAATTAATTTTACAATTTTGTTTATTCATTATTATCATCATCAGCCCTTATCAGTCCACTGCTGGTCATAGGCCTCTTTGAATGAACGCGAAGACGACCGATCTCCTGCTACTCGCATCCATCCCGGACCGGCTGCTGCATGGAGATCGCCTTTCCACCTGGTGAACGGTCGACCAACACTTCGTTTTTCCAAACGCGGCCTCCACACCATAACCTTACTGGCCCATCTGCCATCTGTTCTACTGATCGTGTGACCAGCCCATTGCAACTTCAAGTTATTTATTACATTAATATGTTATTATTTTATTATATCATTTTATTTTACATTTCCGACGTTTTCGGTGCTTTACAACAACCCTAGTCACGTTGGAGTGAGAGACGTTATTTAACAATTTTATACTCGCTAAGTTAATTTATATCACTAGAGAAATTACAGTGTTTTAAGACCTGCCAGACATTCGTTCCATTTAACCCATTGAAGGGTAGGAGAAAAGAAGGGCAACGCAGATGCGTCATACATTACAATTTATTATGATATAGGTGCCGTCAATCGTCAAAAACGTGTTTGTAGACGTCAAAAGTTTCCGATTTTTCGATTTTTCGATTGCCCTCCTCTATTACGTGTGTGTATATATGTACACAAATTAAAAATTATACTTCTATGGCGTAACAAGATAAAAACATTTTTATCTATTTCATCTTTCGTCTTAGTATAAATAAAATAAAATAAAAATATTTCTTCCTTTATTCTACCACAATAATACCATGCACCTTTATAAAATTAATTATATAATATTATAATGATTATTTAATAATATTACATTTAAATTGTATTATTTATTTCAGAATTATCAATGATACTTTAATTACTTGTTAAGTTACTCAAATATCCAACCTATGATTCGATATCTAATAAATTATTGCTATTATTTAATATATATTTTTGACTTGCGGAAGCCGCCTCTGTGGCGTTTTTCTCCCCATTTCTCTCCACTTTTCTGTGTCATTCGCTATCCTCGTGTCGTCATTCGCTATCCTAGTATGGACTAGTCAACATTTTTCTTTCAATATATCTTAATATACGTTTGTAGAAAAAACGACACTAACAATAGAAAAACGGTATTAAGTACATTGAAAGTTTTATCATAACCCATCATGATAACTTTTTCTGGAAAACTAAAACGTTGGCTGTAGCTAATTTCTGTAAATCTTTGTAGGTTTTTCGTTACGGTGTTCGCGGATCGTAAAAGTTTACGCTTATTTTACCCTAACGCGCCGTAAGAAGTATGACTTCAAAAATTTGAACATCTATGAATTAAGCTATGACAATGACCAGCTATCAATTCCTTCATTCCCATAACCGAACGGATGTCTTAATTATACAGACATTAAATTGTACAATGCAATACTGAACTGCTCTTAGTACATCCACGTCACAGCATAATGCACATTCCGTAGAAGCCAGTACGTTATCAGGCCGGGAATGCAAATCCACTCGTATCAATAAGCCATGAATATCTTGAGCAGTGATAGTAACAAAAACAGAATGCAGCATTGAATGTTAATGCAACACAAGCCATGTACATAGCATTACCGTTCGATCTTATCTCAGTAATACAATTTATATTTTCTATCTCAATTGTGTCTCATTCTTCCAGAACTGTCTCAGTTTGTAGCATATTTAAGGAGCTAGCTAGTGCTTCTCTTTTTTCTGCTCTATGCACACGGAAGTCTCCAGTGCAGCTTCGGTGGCGGAACTAGCTGGTGCCGACGAATTTGTTGGCGTACTTCTTCAATTCTATATATGGTATTACGGTTTAGCTTATCCTTCACGATTCCACATCAGATGTTCCAGATCTTTAATCTTTATGTCGCAACAGAACCACTTATCATCCAGAACAACTTTTTAAGGTCGACGATTCTGTAATTCTTATGATTTAGATAAACCCTGGATGTACATAAGATATTTAAGTTTCCAAAACGAATTAAAACAATTAAATTACAACTAATAAACAATTGAAATTTTCATGTACATACACACAAACAGACAATCTTTTTCGTTGTTTCTTCTCTCTACTACTTATTCCTTATATTACTTAATACAAAAATATTTAATGTACATACACACTAATACTGTTGTTACTTGGATAATAAATATATAATAGTTGATGCGTGATAACGATTTTTTTTGGTAATCAAATAATAGGATATTACATTTTTTTTATAGAACAGGAGGCAAACGAGAAATCAGAGCTTATTTTACGACTACCGACGCCCATGAATATCCACATAATTACAATGCCGATGCGTTGACCTCCTCCCTCCCCAATAGGCCACAGGCTACTCACAAACAGCACCAAGCACGACACTGAAGATGTCACATTGTCGCGGTATTATGTGAGCGAGAGGTACCTCCCCGGTCTTGCCGGCCCAATTCCGTTTGGAAGCTACCTCCTCCTAAAATTATTATTACTTCATGTAGCCGGGAATATAAATTCACTCGTATACAGCCAGAAATTGCTTAAGCCACAACAGTAACAAAAACAGAATACAGTATAGAATATTAATACACAAGCAATATACATAGTAATCCTGGTATTACCGTTCGATCTTATCGCGTTATTACAATTCGTATTTTCTATTCCTATTTTGTCTAAATCTTCTAGAACCATCTTGGTTTGTAGCATGTTCCGAATAAATTGTCAGTGACGTCTGGGCCACTTGCTCTACTAATCTATTATAAGCAGTAGCTTTTATAATATTAATTCATACTGGCATTTTGTGAGAGAGACATGTCTCCTTGGCAATGATGGTCTGAATACAGCCGGCAACGTGATGGCACTTTGCAGCACGTGGGCTATAAACTCAACCGTCCCTTTATAGGACGGCCATCCATCAGGTGGGACGACAAATTCCACATTGAGCCTTACTAACTTGGATGGACGGCAGGTGGTGAGCCACTGATCCCGAATCAGTTCCATTCCAAAAAGTGGTATAAGGATTGTTGGGTACTAACAACTGTCCGGAGTTACGACTTGGGCGGTGTTACACACCCGCGCCTCAGGGGGCACATCAGGTCAGGTCATGTCTGATTGCCGGCTCATCGGGATAGAAGAATCAGGGGATAGCGAGTGCACTCGTGTCTGCACAAACACTTATGCACTTGTAATACATCCCGCGCCGATGACTTCACTCATTAGTAATACATCCCGCGCCGATGACTTCACTCATTAGTAATACATCCCGCGCCGATGACTTCACTCATTAGTAATAACTGTATCCGGAATTCGGCCAGGACGACACTGTTATTGTTATACAATAGAATGGCAATGATACAATTGATTGTACCACGACATCTAGATATATAAAGTAAGGTAAGATTCAAAGTATTCTGTTTACATCCCTTCATATCATTATCAACCAAACCCATGCAATCTACGTAAAGTATTGATCAGAAAGCATATTTTTATGTAAACTGTGTGGATAATATGAGGCGAAACACACATTGTTCGAAGCTATAAAACCTAAGAAGATATTCATGCGTTTTCCATAATCGGTTCTTTGGCTCGAAGGGCACGATATTCTCTGATGCATAACATGTGGATAATTAGTTGAGGATGTATGTAAACGTTCGGATTGCATCGGCTGATTAATCGTTTATCTCATTACCGTTTGATGAATGTAATTAACATACATATCCAATGGCGCGAGTGTAACTTCGCATTGTTTACACTCTAGGTGTACTTTATTATAATATTAGTAAGTGACATAACTGCAGCGGAATCGGGCTGACCATTTAAGGAGGTACTCTAGTTTTAACCCTGTTCCGTGCGATGTGATTTCAGCGGTCCATTGAGGGGATATGATGGTTGCGCGTTTGCATAACCACTATGCGGATGTGTATGGACGTTGGCAGTCACCAAAAAGCGTAGAGCAGGATTGTTCCTTTCCTCCCCTTATTGTAAAAAAATCTCTTTGGTACGGAGGTTTCTTGGCAACGTCAATTTAATCTACTTACGTGCCTTGTAAGTATTCATTTTATTCCGTAAGTGTTACTTATTTTTAAAATTATTTACTAGCACTTTCATTGGAGGCCTGTATTTAAATAAAAATAAAAATATTTCATGAAAACGTCAAGTTTAATAAGCCATTAATAATTGATTGTTATTATTAATTGGTCTTTTATTTTTACACTAATATTACTCCTTGATGAATAAAAACTATTTTTATACAATTACAATGGTAAAAATATATGTTTTATTCATCAAGTGATATCATGTATTTCCATCAAGAAATGACATTACACTTCATGAAATATATATTATAGCTATATTCTATATTAATATGAATAGTTAGAGTTAGAAGCCATTTTGTTGTGGGGGCAGCCAGGCGTAAGTTATTAGTTCTCAACATGCATCTGATCAAGTAGGGCGTAATTTGACGCAAGGAGCCGTCAAACTAATAATGCTCTCATTTTCTGTTTCATTTGCGTCGGTAGCAGGATGCACGTATTAGAGGTGCTTGCGTATTCACATATTGATTCTAGAATATTATTTGACATGCGGTCAGAAGGTACCACGTCTCCAAAATGGTTTAAGCCTTGCAGTGGTGGGGGTGCTCAGTAACCTGGGGTGAAGCCAGACATCTTAGGCGAAGTTAAATGAACCCAGGCGGCTGCTTTTCGTACCTTTCTTATAAGAGGAAGGGTCAAAAGCAAGAGCCGGAGGCGCTTATGCGCACAGTGCAAGGCGCGAGGATGAAAATCTCACCCCATTGTCCCAAATTACTTTCCTAATTATTATACAGATATTTTCCCCTCCTTCTAGTATATATTCTGGCCTTAGGAGTGTAGACTCCTCCGCCTATCTCTTCAGGGATAACAGGCGTGAAGGTACTTTTTTTTTACTACACCGACCGTTTCAATTAATTGTTACCTTATAAATGCGTTTTACGTATCTTACTTTTCGTAACGAAGTCATAATGCAGAGAACTAAAGTATCCGATATCACGCGACGTATAGGCTCGCTGACGTGACAATGGGCTGGTCAAACACTCAGAAGAACAGATGGCAGATGGGCCAGTAAGGTTCTGGAGTCGAGGCGGCGTTTAGGAAAACGAAGTGTTGGTCGACCGTTCCCCAGACGATCTCCGTGCAGTAGCCGGTCCGGGATGGATATGAGTAGTAATAGATCGGTCGTCTTGGCGTTCATTGAAAGAGGCCTATGTCCAGCGGTGGACCGATAAGGGTTGATAATGGTAATGATTTTTAAATACTTTCTATTTGGCCAGGTAAATGCAAACACATTGACAATATGTGTGATCACATATGTATGTATGATAAAAATAGTAACATTCAGTTAAAACAGCCTAATGCTTAAAGTTTGATACAACAAATATAGGCTTGGAAGCTATTACGTTGGCATACACAATCGGTTTGGAATTATTATTGATGAAATAGCGTATAACTTCGTGATCATTCTAATTAAATTACTATGAATCTATGCCTTCATATACCTGACTGACTTGTAGTATTTTCGCCTACAGACTGTAGGGGTCCCGTGTTTGAGTCCCACTTTGGACCAAGATGCCAGGATGGCAGCCATGTGCCTCGTAGATCATCTGAAGCTGTCGGTCATAATATGCCATCGTAATAGAGAGTGCACTCGTGCTTGCGCACACACTTGTGTGCTTGTACACATATGTCCTGGGCAGTTGACTCGTCTCTGTAGAGATAATCCTATCAGCGGAAACTCTGCAACGAAGATTACTATCAATTAACTTGCAAAGACATAGGTTCTTTAAATCTATAATAATATCTGTGGACTTAGCACACCACGTTAGCATACCCCTCGCTAAGTACCGTAAGGACTTGTGTTACACGTACTTGACAATGGAAATATATTTAATATTGTTATAAATTTAAGAGAAATTGTATATTTAATATTTTTATTATATAAATACACATGATACATATATTAACATCAATGACCTAGGCGGGATTCGAACCCCCGACCTCTGTCGTAAGACGCGAACTAACCGCCGCGTTACCAACTGAGCCTGGCGGTCGGTCAAAAAATATAATGTTTTACCGTGGCTTAGAGAGTCCACTTTGTCGAAAAGTAATATTGTGTGCAAAGATCTGCCCATTCTCGAGTCGTTGTACGTTTGTTTATGTGCGTCGGCAGTCACGGCAAGGCTACGAATGCCTCCGCATTTATTTAAAACATCATTAGATATTAATTATAAGGTACTAAAAAGGCAGCACCGGTATTGCGGTTGCCGGTGCCCCATGGGTTGGTAGCGGGGATTGATAGGAGGGAAACGAATATGCGTAACGATCATGCGAATGTTCATTAGCGTCGGTAGTCATCTAAAGGCTCCGATTACTCGTTTGCCCCCTTACGCTATATAAAAAATCTCTCTGTGAAGTTTGAGTCCACCTGTTGTATGTACTTTCGTCGTCCGGCTCGTGTCAAAGTGACAGCGTTCGAGAAATGATGCTGATGTACACAGCGTGTATCAAAGAAGGGTCTTTCCAGATATAAGTTGTACGTAGTAGTTATTGACGAAGGCCTGCGGCGCTACCAGCATTTATTCATTTGTCGGTTTTTACATGCAGAAATATGGTCCGCAATTTTTCTCGGCTATTGTCCGCTCTGTTTGGCCGATGTACGAGGTTCCACAACTGCATTCAATTTGGTAGACGCCGGGTGTTTGTAAGGGAAACACATTCTTTGGTGTGCGCCGTAGGGTCGCTACTTTGGGTGGCGGAATAAAAACGGTTTTCATGTAAAAACTGCATGCTGATGCTAAAAAGTCGTGACCACGGCCGGTCGAAACGATGAGCATGGTATCTACAGATACCTAGCCAATACCTTGTAATAAGTATTTTAAATATCAACACAACATTGCGTAACAAACGTGGAAGTCTCAAACAATTACTAACAAAAATGAATTTTAAATTCTATAAATTTAGATACACTGATTTTAATTGTAGAAAAAACAGCAAATGTTTAGAAGCAGATAATTTAATTTACCTTCGTTTCAATAGGTATTAGTTGTGGTACAAAAATTATTACCCTACGATATGTATGGAACCCGATCTTTGTTAAGATCACTATCAGCCGCCTACCGAGTTTTTGTTAACCGCCCAAGATTGTCATGTAACTCTATAGTTTCCGGCACACATAAAACACAATGTCAGTTGAATAATTTAAACCTCCATGATTGGAACTCCATGGTTTTAACTGATTGCTCAGTTGGTTAAAAATGTCGTTGAATAGAAGGAATTTGGATTCGAGGACTAACATAAGCCTCATAAATCCCGTTCCAAATTTACGCATATTAGGCTGCCCCATGGGTTTAGCTAACTTTATTTGCATTAAATCTTTGTTGCGTTTAATTATATTGTTTATAAGACATGAATTATTCTTAGGACCAAAATGTACTCAATTTTTTTAATACATACAAAAAGTACATAGTTGCCGCTATTGATATTATTTCATTATATATGACTTACGATACTGACTTATGAATAACATAGCAATTGCTATCTATGGTTTATAAGCAATTGCCGTTTAACCACGTAGCAAAATTAATAACCAAAGAGCGCGTTAGCTTTCCATGACCAAAATACTCAAAATGATAACAAATAGGCTCAATATTATTTTGGGCCTATAACAACCTTTGTGACCTTCAACTAGAGAAACATAGCGTGTCCAGGTTCCCAAAATAAATATGGCAACAGCTCCGCGCCTGTTCAATCTGATACAGGCGTGATTTCGTACGGATTGAACAGTGCGCGTTCTAAGATATAATTAGTCTGGCCATAAATACTGTTATAATAAAAAAATATTACATTCGAATGTGAATCTGTCATTTTTATACGATTGTTCATTGTGTTTTCTCATTATGGCGCCAATACATTGTGCAATATTTTGCGATATTAAAATGGAGTGGGGTGATAAATAGAACAAAGTTGCTGTCATTGCATTACACAAAGTTGATATGGAGCCAAACGCAATATTTAAAACTCTCCATACACTTGGTTAAATGTTTGTGTACCGCGCTCGTAATAGATGCAATAAGACTTCCCCGGTTTGCGACAGAGAAAAGGTGGCCGTAACAGTAAAAAGGAAAGAATTTTAAGAAACCCTGTCCGAAAGCAAATTATTTTTTTCTTGGAAAATTAAGATAGTATCGCGTATTTTAAGAGACGACTAAGAACTTGCAGCCTATTAGCGACGCACTGGTCATTTCTAAAGTGATAAAGTAAAGATGAATATATAGGTCATAGAAACATTTTGTTTACGGACGATTTTCTTTTACAATTGAGCAACATTTTAACAAAAAGAAGACTGTATTTTTTTGTATTTTTGCACAAAGCTCTAAGGAAGCTTCCTAATTTGTCGACAGGGTGCAAAGCGGGTATTATCCAACTTCAGTGGTGGTGAGATGGGGTGTTAGCTATGAAGGAGTGACTGAGCCATGTTTTTGTAAATAAGGTACCAGAACACAGGCACAAGGGTATCAAGGTACCATTCTTGAGAAGATATTTAAGCCCCTAATAACAACGTGTTCAATAAACAAGTAGGGCAATCCTTCTAGGATGACTCGGGACCAAATCATAAAGTTTGGTCAACCCAATGAACGTCCACGGCGGAAACCGTACTGGCTGGCTGGTCACTAATTATTTGACGATCTTCTAATTATTGCAAGAGCTGGCAGTTGATAATGGATCCATAATTTTGGAAAACAAATGGGTTGCAGCAACAGGTCGCTAGTTGAATGTCTCGGAGCGGTCACCATCTTTGGGTTCAAGTGAACTAAATCTGTCCTCCATGAGCTAGGGACTACGCCAATAGAGTAGGAGTATCGGAAAAGGCGCGTCAATACCGGAGCTAAAGTTGTAGCTCATTTTCGCACCACATTCGAAGCGATGCTATCGGGCCCACTCGACTTATAAATGTCCGGGGAAATAAGTGCTTTACGCACGGCGCACTTCCGCAAAATAATATCCGTCATCGATTAACCAAACTGCAGGTTAGTTGGAGGCAGAGTTCTTTTGCAGCATGGGTCAGCAATTCATCATCCATCCATCCCTCCTCCGGTGTAAAGAAGTAAAAATATATAAACTCTTTACAAAATTACCTAAAATAGCCTTGACGAGAGACCAGGATGCGCAAGTTCCTGAAGGAATAGTAGCCTTTCGCCAATTTAGCTTACGATCACTGACTTTGATTTGGCAATAAACTTTGAAGGACCTAGAGGCAGAATTATACTCCTTCTTTATTGCTCTGGTATTTGCGCCCTGTGGTCCCGCCGCTGCTCCATACGCTTGGTAACACTGCAGTTTATGGCGAAGTGTCAACTTACAGTTGCGTCCAAACCAAGGTCGCGACTTGCTGCAAATCGGTGCCACAGGGAACGGAATGAAAAAGATAAGGTATATAACTCCAATATAACGTGCCCATTAAACTAATATTCTCAGACAGACAGACAGACAGATAAAAATAATATTCTCAGACGAACCACAAGACGAAACCATAAATGTGTTATAGCGGGGAATGAAATTGAAGCGTCACAAATAGGAGCCACGTGATAATAATACGCAACCGTACGTGGAGCAATATTTTGCTGTATTGCACACTCCAGCCCAGTTTTCCTCGTGCTCCCTGCGTTCACATCAATAGGTTCATGGTGGATTCTGCTATCGGTCCTAGTGGCATCCGAGAGGCAGTGATGGGAATGTATGGTGGGCCAAGTCCCTTAAGAAAACCTGAGCCCATACACCGTATCCCTAGACCCAATTCAACCCTATTGCAACTTTTGCATTGACTCAAGCAACTAACAAACTACAAGCTTTAAGTGCAATGTGATTTTATATACTAGGCCTATCACGCAGATGTAGTCATTTAGGTAAGTGGCGATGTGCGTCTAAATTAAAATTTCATAAGTAGAAGCCATAGCCATGGAAACCTAAGGTGTTAGGGGATATGTTTCCATCGCTTCTACTTTACACTTACATACAACAGTGGGAGGAATTAGATGAATAAAATAGTACAAATAATTAAACAACATAAATTACATAATTAAAGAAAGATTAAAGTAGTTAGATTTTTAATTCCAATAGAAACAGCATTGATACTTAGTGGAGATTTTCTTAGAGCGTCTCGGTGGTAGGGTTTCAGGTTTTTAAAGAGCTAGTAAAACCGCTAGTGAACGACGCCCGTTTAGTTTTAGTGTTTCAATTTAGAATGTACTTTAAACATTTCCTTTCCACCCTCACACATGAGGTTGTAATAGCAAAGTAGTGAAAGTTTATTTAGTTCTTCTGTATTAATCTTGTTCTGGAATTTCTTGGCCAAATGGTGGCAGAGAAATAGGTTAATAATCTGTTGCTTTATCACTCGTTGTAAGTATATGCAAATCGTAAACTTTTCAACTGTGTCTAGCTGTCCCGTGTTTTACTCCGTACCTCAGTGTTCCTGTGAGGCCCTAGGTCCTGCATGTGATGTATCTAATAGGGCAATGACGGAAAAAAGCATTGTGCACAAAAAAAACAATGTACATTTTAGATTATAAACAAAAATATATCTCGCGTGTTTTTTTTAATAAAAGCAATCAGAACGAAATACCCTAACTTAAGTGTAAGCCAACGTGGGGAATTAAAAAAAATATGGAAAAAAGTAAAAATAAGCCGGAAACAGTGCACGTTCGGATTTTGGGAACGTCAATAACGGATTTGTGGTAAGCTAAACGCATTACCATCTGTGATCCTTTTACCACGACTGTTTTTTCATGGATGAAATTATCTTTACCCCATTGAAATATTACTATTTGTCACCCGTGACTCAGTTTCTGTTGATATTGCGAGTAATATATAATTATAGTAGTGATCCACCCCGGCTTTGCCTGAGGATAACACACTACGGTTTGGTACCTTCACAAGTATACTTCACTGACTAAAAACTTCCTCAGGTATTTTCTTTACTTACCGCAGCTAATTTAATCATTATTTTAAGTTTGTTACATGTCCATGTGAAATTTCTTTAAAATCGGTCCAGTACCTTCAGAGGTAAGCCCGGAGTAACACGAGACTTTTTATATAGATGAAATTACATTTTCCGATTTCCTTTAACCCCAGATGGGTCCTATGGCTGTATCCGGATCTCTTAATTTTTCTGTTACTAATGTGTATAGTACACAATTTCAATATCGAGTAACATGACTATAATAAATTTTAAGATATTGTGATTGTGCAGTAAACACAAAATCTTTCGTCAAGCGGAGAAATTCCATTATGAAAAAAGAAACCGTATAAAGCATATGCGACTATGATTTTTGTAAGAGGTAGTGTCATGCTGCATTGCAGCGGAATTGGGCTGGCACGTTCGGGGAGGTGCATCTCGCTCACTTGATTCCGCCGTAAAGTGACATCTACGGTGTCGCGTTTCGTGCGGTATGTAAGTAGACGGTGGCCCATGAGCCACACACGCGTTGCACATGACTTCTCATATCTCTCCCAAAAAGTTCGTTATTAGACCTTATTGTAGTCTCACATTTTCCGTTCCTACAGTAAAGCACGCGTAGTTCACAGTGTGCACGTACCTTTAGAATTTAGGAGGAAAAAAACGCATAATAGCTAATTGAAATAAAATGAAAAATTATAATAATAAAACATTACATAAATATAATTATATCGTGCCGCATGATCTCTCGTGTGTCAGAGGGTGCTGATAACATCTAATGTGATTGAGTGCGTGTGTTAAAATATGAATTAGAACAAAGCTGTTAAGAGTTCATTAATTAGACACCATGTTTTTGTGTCCAAAACACTTCCTTAATTGAATTAAGCGATTCCTGTATAGAATAGGAACTGTCGACATTTACACCGCTAGCTTGGATTACAGTAGATAATAAGAAGCTTCGCAATAAAAGAAGATTGTACCATTTTAGATTCATATTTTTCTACAGAAAATAACATGAAATTAAACTATATATTTAATTTATACTAAGTCACTTTATTTTCCTTTTTTGCCTTAAGTTCTTCGAAAATACTAAAT
>JAFELO010001105.1:31284-104858 GCA_017140195.1 Eumaeus atala | reverse complement strand
CTGTGCTCTGTGAGCGTTTTGCTCGGGGCAAACGAAAAAAGAGGCCGCAGCAGAATTCCATCTTCAAACATCGCGACAGAACTCTAAGCTCCACGCCCATCACCTTAATGTCCGTAAATCCATAATAGTGCGGTTTAAATGGCACTTTTTATCGCGTACAACTGCACTGTAAACCCAGCTGCCTCCCTTATATATGATATGATCGAGGTTTTTAAGAAAAGAGCATACCTATTCCCTAAAGGACGGCAACGCGCCGTCTTGAAAATATCAATGGTCGGCGGTAGTCATTACCCACCTGCTCGTTTGTCCCTTATCTCATTAAAAAATCCATCTCTATTAATTGTTTATTTATGCTGATACCCTCTTATCAGATTGAAAAAAGGAGAAAGTTTTCAGTTCGTCTGCATGATGGTAGATACGTACGGCGACATCCACGTAAGGCGACATCTTCGGTATCGTATTTCGTGTAGTTTGTAAGTAGCCGGTGGTTTAGTGGACGGGAAAGAGAAATGGAGGGCCACGCATCGGTATAGTAATTGTGCAGATGTTCTTGGGCGTCTTTGATCGTAAAAAGGCTCTGGTTCCTTGTTTGCCCCCTTAACTAAAAAAGTTTCTTACGTGATGACGTTGTCAATTCTGGAGCGATAAAATAAAACTATTTTTACGGATTTTATTGTGGTTTATTTTATTATTTAACTAGCCAGAAGTTTCAGAAGCTTTACAGCAACCAGGGTCACGGGTGGACTGAGGTGACAGATGTCCTGATGTCACAAATTATTAAAAGTACCCGAAGAATTATAATTATTTAGTTGTTCCGATTAAAGCAAACAGTACTTATTATATCTTGTTGTCTGGAGGTGTTATGTTTAGTTTTTGTTTTGATTATGTTTATCACTATGTCCTAAGTAGAGGGAAGAAGGAACCCAGCCGTCTTCTTTATTGAAATTTGGATGGTTTTTAATTTCAATAGCCTCCTTGATCTTTCTGTTAAAATTAATTATTAAAAAAAATAAGACTTCTGTCGGCGTTTTACTAGCATCCAACTTGGACCGACTTCAATGAGAACGTTATTATATTTTGTGTATAGACGACGTCCTGTGTGGAGATCCAATTTAGATTGAAATCATGTAGAACATTATATTATATTTACACGGCAGTGAAGTCAATTACAAAAAATGGAGCGTAGGTAACCACTTGGTTTTAGGCGACCTGAATGTTCGATTGACCCCTGTGCTATATAATAAACATAAACTTCAATGTTTGTTTTTTAAATATCTTGCTTTAACGCATATCATGAAATTAGGTACACATGCAGTCAACTAAGTCACATATCATGAAATTAGCTGCACATGCAGTCAAGGGAAAACAATAAGATAGATTTGTATGTTTTTTTTTTAAATTGCAAAGAAAAGATACACTGTGTTAAGGTTTTGCTAACACGTATTCGTTACATTGGATATAAAATTTGCAAATTGTCGGCAATAAAACAACATACAAGGCTTGTACAAAGAGGAGCTCTGATTGGTAAAGTAAGATTGAACTCGACGTACAGTTGCAAACACACGTGACACGCATCACATATCGCACGCGGTCTGTTTGTATCAATTGTACACTCAACCCCCGAACGTTTTGAATTCGGGGATATCTTTGTGATGTAAATGTTGCGGTTTTTCTTTTTTTACCCGACTACGTCAGAAGGAAGCAAAAGGGAAAACCACAGTCAAACATAGCCGTCGAGTCGAGCTCTCTAATTTTATATGTACGTATCCGTATATGTGTATTGATATATGTGTTCCCTTCTGCGACCTAAACCGTATCTAAAGCTAACCGTATGAGGTGTCGTCAGATTCGCCTTGTTAACTTCTACAAAGTAGCAAAGGAAAAAACTTTACCGAATAAACTGTGAATTAGTTCCTAAAACTTGATAGGACTCTATAAACTGCATATATTTAAATTACCAGCAAATGTAGTACTCTCGGAAAATATTCTACACTTCCATCACATTGAACAGCATTTTAAAATTATTATATTTTGCTAGCTGACCCCGGAAAACGTTGCTGGGTCGGAGTAGCCGATCAGTCCTACGGAACATGCGTATGAAATTTGGTAAAAATCGGTAAAGCCGTTTCGGAGGAGTATAGTAACTAACATTGTAACACGAGAATTTTATATATAAGATAGTACCGGGGGCAAACGAGATATCGGATTCTTCTTATAATTTAGTAATTATAATTGTCGATGCGTTGCCCTACTTTCCTTCTCCCCTCTATTGGTCCTCTAATGATAAATTATATAAACCATGTATATAATTATTTGGAAAACTGATATACAAGTTAGACTTGGTATTGGTTATGGTCTGGCTGGTGTAAGGCGATCTAAGAATGATTGCCTCGTTCCTCGTGTCTTTTCACAAGATCCAGATCTAGAAAACAATATACAATATTATTTCCAGTATGTATTGTATGTTTTGCGTTAAATATTTTGACTTATTAATAAGTAGAAATTATAATATTCGATCGCCTCACGGTTTATTTGTAAGCATGTTTAACCGCATAAGTAACGTGCCAGGTTCGAAACTCGGGTGGAACACAAAAAATGTGTAATTAAGATTTTTAATTTCTAGTAACTCTACGGAACTAAGAAGTTGGCGGTGTTACACCTCCGAGCCTCAGAGAGAACATTAAGCCTTTAGCCCCACGATCGATTACTCTGCGGTCGTGTTGGACTGATGTCCCAGTGGAATAAGAGAATAATAGAGAGTTCACTTGTACTCTACAATATGTCCAGCGCGAATTGCTCAATAGAGAAAAAAAGAATAAGTTTAACATGTTCCGGTTAGACGAAATCATTATGAAGTATTTATTTAAATTAGTTAAGAGCGAAAGCAGTCTTTGAATTCGGTCCTTTGAATAGTGTTTTTAAGACCAAATCTCGAACTCACTTAGCTCCTCGCTATTTTCTGATATACATTATAATTAAAATTATTATACAAAGTTCGTCTGATTAGAACAACAGATATTTCTAAATCTGTATCGTGCCATTACATTTAAGCGCTCAATTCCAGTCTTAAAAGAAGCATTTTCGTTAGTAATTATGCTCGTATTTTCGCATACAATCTTTGTTTATTTCCGAAACTTGGATATTATCGATATGACAATGTGTTCTCGTTTGCAAAATTATACATACTAGTGATCCCTCAGAGATCGATACTTAATAATTATAAAAAGAATTATATTCGTTCATTACATTTCATTACAGACTTTGAAAATTAAACAACATACCTCATTCTACGCTTGACAGTGTCTCAATTGGTATAGGTCACATGAGTTTAAGCATTTCATGGGTGAGATTTCCTCTATGCCATAAGAAAATACACAAAGTGCCAAGCAGGTTTTCAGGTAGATTCCACAGGCTTGATTCGGTAAATAGCCGACCTATTAGGTGTTTGACGCTCACAAGTTGTCTACCCCTGGAATCCTTTTGACGTCGTTTTCGTTTAACATCGAAATGGACTAAAATTATATTAAAATCACATCACGTATAAAAAGAAACTGATAGATAAGGTGTGTTTCGTCAGGAATACCTTCGGTGTTTCCGTTAACATAAACCGGTGAATATAATGTCATTTTGTTTTTCGGAGCTGAATTTATGCTGTGGCAGCTAAGAGAAGTCCAATACAGCTTCATCGGATTGCTATGAGTGCTCATCGAGAGAAGTGACTAGGTTTGGTGCTGAAGAGGGGACAGACCCCCCACTCTGCCGCAGATGGGAGAGATGCATCTCGATATGGGAATGTCAATGATAGCTAATTTCCCCGAATCTGTCACTTTTATTCATTGTGGCTTATCATTTTGGCGCCAATGCATTATACAACATGTCTGTGGCAGAGAAAGACCTGGCCGTCCACGTAGTATTAGTACAAGGAAAGTGGCAAAAGCAGTAAAGGGAAGAACTCTATGAAATCCTGAGTGATAACAAGAGATTTTATGTCGGTAAATGAAGATAGCACATAGACCATGAAGATAGAGAAACAAAAAGAAGAAGAAAGATGAATAAACCGTGTCGTATATTCTAAGAGACTACTAAGGATTTGCAGCGTGTGAGAGACGTACTGGTTATTTTTCGACTGAAAAAGTGATCGGAAGAAGTGTACCAAGATAATGTTCATGAAAAGGTAGTTAAGCCCCCTTAACAATCTTGGTTAAAATGAACGTCTCGGACTTGATTGGAACTGAAGACTACCCGACATCTAGTTCCGATCTTTTTCAGCTGGACTATGACTTATAGTCGAATTTAGAGAGTACAGCTTGCTCAAAACGCCGTGATAATTTAGAGAATACAGCTTGCTCAAAACGCCGTGATAATTCTCTAAAGCAATCCATACGATTAGTAGTGATCAATTTCCTCACGGAAAGTGTGCGTCCCTCTATTAATAACAAGCCTCAACATTCAAAGGACCGTACTGCAGCCAATGTAGATACATCAGAAGAGCTTTTTATATTTTTAATTGTTTCATACTAGTGTATTAAAAGCACACTGTAAAAGTAATAAATGTTATTCCCAATAAATATTTTTTTTTCTTTGTTACAATATTAATAGCAAGATTAGGTACAGCAGTAGTATCGAATTTTTAAAAATATATACAAAATCATTGTTTTCAAAAACAAAAACAAGATACACGATTTCATACTGAACTGCCAGTCTAAAGCTTGTACATAAGCATATTATATTCTTCTAAGTCAACCTTACGCGCATGATTTTAATAATTTAACTTTTCTTTTTTTTTGCAAATAAATGTTTAAATCGTTTCACCGAGTAAATTAGTCATGATTGGCCTTTTTGTTTTGGTGACGAAGGGGAATGCATTTACGCATGATACCTGGGAGCCCGAGTAGACTCCCAGACCCATGTTGGACTCGGCACTTGGGTAGCAATACCAACTAAATCACTACGGGAGCTTACAGCCGCTATTAATGGAGGGTCCCGGATCTGTAGGCAACAGGATCCCTCCAGCGACAGGCTGGCCTCGACGAAAAGGCCAGACTTCACATCCTCGGTGACTGTCCGGCTACGTTATGACCAGTCCCCACGACGCCGTGTCTTGATGCAGTGGACCGGGTTCCCATCTCGGCCTGATACGGAACACAGGGGCACCGGTTACCGCCGCACCGGTTAGGTTTAGCACGAGGACCACGTGCGAATCTTACCTCCCGCCCCTGGTTTTTACTTCCAAAGTCATGATAGCTCAACGGGCTCTACCAGCTCCCACGATATTACAATGTCAAATTCATTTGCTGCGCATGAGCGGCCACCCTCACATTAGTGAAGTGAAGGGCCTCCTTCGTACCATTCATTCATCATTCGTCGTCGGCGGAGGGAGGCCGCGTCAGCCTCCTCTCTCATCAGCTCGTCGGCTTCCTTCTGGGAATGACGGTCTCGCAGAAGGAAGCCATCGCCTGGTGGGACTGATGCACGACTTTGACAAGTCCCCTACGACAACTGATGTCAGATCGTGACGCAGCGCCGCCCATTTCGGGCACACTTCGAGGGTGTGCTGGGCCGAGCCCACCGCCGCGTCACAATCGTGACAACGACTCGTCGGCTCCCTATGGGCCTCCTCCTTGACACGGCCAATTGCCTGCTGCAGGATTTCCACCTTCTCAACATAGATCATGCGCAGCCTGGCGTCCAGTCATGATTGACCTGCATCTATCTAATCAAAGTGTCAATCGAGGCGTGGTGATGTGGCGTAAGGTTACATTTACAAAACTTGAAGTGGTTTTTATAAAGCATAGTTTAACATTGTGCAAATCTTTAATACGGACGGTTTTGAGACGCTGACTGTGTATCTTGGTATTTTCGTATATCAATTTACACAATTATTTTTTATGTTCAAGTACATTTGTATCGCGCAGGTACCTAGTTACAAATCAATATTCTATCCAAGACTGAATATCGAAGGCATTCTCGAGTGCACACTGTATTGTAAACTTGTTACTGTCTGGACTCAATTATATCGTCAAACGTACAAAGCAAAGACATTCCTATATCCATACGATGAATGGTATACGCAAAAGGAATATTCTCGAACATACAAACTATTTTGAGCACAATACGAAATTTCATGTCTCGGGCGACGACCGGCAATAGTTGGTGGTGCTCAAAAGGTTTGCTCGTTTACCCTAAACACTTAGTATAGGTTTTTAAAAATACATGAATTAATCTTGTCCTAATTATCTAAATGCGACAAAATATACCACGTCCACCGACTCCAAGAAGCATTGTTTATTACTCCTTTAGGATTTTGATCTTAAATCTCAATTATAAGAAGCAAAATGCATAAAATTCACAATTGCGACCCCAAGCGAAACATATTCTGTGCTAATTAGAATACGTGCAATTATTTGCGCTAGTAACAATATGAGGTGACAACACTATTTGGGGTATATACGGACGCTTGTGTTTATGTGCTTCAGAATCAAATTGCCGACTGTCCGACATAATTGATTAAATCGGCTCACCGAGTGAATTAGTCATGATTGGCCTGCATCTAATCCAAGTGTCAATCGAGGCATGGTGATGAGGTAATTTATAATATAATTACCGCTTGTATGGGCCAACGCGTAGGCATGTATACATAACCGAACTATAGGAGTAAACAAATGTTTTTTTTATCTTTTTACTTTAGAAGCATAATGTTATTTTACATTTTACTAAATTTTTGAAGCGAAGTTCCATATCGCGCGTTGCGAAGGAGGCCAGACGGAAAAAGCCAGAGGTAAAATTGTCACGACACTTTTGCTATAGTGTAGTAAGATGCATAGCATGCGCATATTTCAAAGCGGATAAGCCGCAATTCTACATGCATTACAGCTGAAATGCGCTTGCATGACCTGCGAGTGATGCCTATCGCTCATATGATGCCACCGAAAACCGACAGCAAGATGTCGCGTGTGGTGCGGTCTATGTATGAGTTTCCTGGCAGATTGGAAGGTTTAAGGGAGGAAATGCAATACACATGCCAATACATGCCAATAGACGACGGTAGTCATTTATACGCTCCAATTGATAATTTGCTAAATGTTTTAGCTAGTATACGCATTAAAGTATAGCTGTAAATTTTTGTACCAACATGAGTCACATCTTGATCAAAAGTTTTGCAATATATATCCTATAAATGGAAGTATGGCTTGGTTGCTTCCTAGGACACACTACACGGTACTATTGGCTATAAACGTCCACCTAATCCGTAGCTACAGGTATTCATGAAGCTAAAACAACAACGCGTCCGTGCGACAGCAATCGATAAACGAATGCCTTATCATATTGACACAAGCTCTGGTATATACAACAGCTGCGTGATAACAGCTCCTATTAACTAGCCTGCTCACCTGCAAAAACATAAGCTGTCTTTATGTGATCGGTTTTTTCAAAATCTACTGAATTGATGGACTTTCATGCGGGTTTAATCAATGGATAGAACGTATCCCGAGGAAGGATTCTGTGTTTTTGGCAACTTGAAAATATGCATGGAATTTTATTTTTAACTGGCTAGAAGAACTATATATTCGTATTTGTGTATATATATATATGTTACACGATAACGTACACAACTGTAGAGTATACTCACGATTTGGTCCCATCATCACTACATAGGGATCCAATGAGAGGATCCTAGATAGATTTAAAAAGTAGGCAAGATGCACAAAAGTTTTTCTCCTCATCTTTTAGGTAAGTTCAACCACAGCCGTGATGGCTTGGGTTCGAGTCTATTTTCATATAATTTGCGTTATGAAAAAGAAATGTCCGTGATCCAGAAACATAACAAATATCTCGTCTCACAAACGCAACAGATTTTCAAACATATGAACCGACTAATATGAAAGGTGAAATGCAATATCCCCCCTATTTCCTATCGTCCCCCATTTCATATCCGTCAAACACGACAGGTACTTTTGTGTGGACGCAGATACGGAGTAAGCCCATAGAGTAGCATGTTTGTATTATCGAATTTCCTATCAGCGATAAACCCTTTTACGTAAATAGCGTATTGAGTATTCAACTACGTCCCGAAATAGCATCAGCGGCTCGTTTACGCCATCTGCCGGTTAAATAGGGGATATATCAGGTACACTCGGCGATAAAAGCGCAAACGTGCTTGGATCTCATCAACGAGTCCTATCACCGTCAATACAACCTGAGCTTAGGTTGGTTAGATGATAATCCGTACTAACTGTCAGGCGAAACGTAGGCTTCTATGAATAAGGGTCATCAGTTTAAAACAGGTACAGTCGGAGCCAGTCAACAAACAAAAACAAAACAACAAATACAATTTAATTAACAACTTAGCTAATAAATGTCATTCAATGAAATTAAATGCATTCCCTCATGGTGCAATATAATAATATAATAATTATTTAGCGTTCCCCCTGGGAAATGTTTCACACCATGGTTGAAGCCTTGTCGCGACGGTAGGGCTCATTAGCCTGGGGTGAACCGTGATATCTTGCACGAAGCTAATTAAATCGAGGGGGCTGCTCTCTGTATACTCCTTCCAAGTAAAGGGCACTAAATAGTAGGAGAAGGAGGCGCTTTTGCGTACGAAGGAAAAGTCGATGATGGGAACCTCAACCCATTGCATTATCCCGAAGTTGGAGGCATTGTCCTATAGTGCCAGGTGGTTTCTCTGTTTAGATGGCGTCGGTCCCTTATGAAACCCATGTGAGAGGTGCCCTGATTGTTCAAAAATAGACAAAATATTAATAGTTTCCTTCAGCAATATGCATCAGCAATGTGTTACTATACACAGTACACAACGTACATAATCATTGTCACTGAAGTTTTAAGTTTTCATTCCTATCGGCATCCCTATGACGGCCTGTTACTTATTCTGTACAGATCCGTGATCTTCATTATTATGTTTTTAAATTACTGTCGGTTGTGATTGGGTATGAGTTTCATCATATCGTGAGTAAGATTAGAAGGTAAAATACTCCATGTGTCCTTTGCGGTTTGATGGTGGTAAATTCCGGTCAGCTCACCATCGGTGTATTACTTAACAACTATCATAACTCTATAATATATGGGAAGGTTCATTTACTGACTTAACAATTTATGTACATAGAGAAAAAAAAATACTGAAATGAGATACATTAAACGGCAAACGCATACGTACAAGTAATAAAAAATAAAATAAAGATTAGTTAGTAGTAAGTTTAGTAGTAGGTTGTACCATGCTACATTGCAGCGTAATTAGGTACGCCTGGGGAGGTATCTCTTGCTCACATGCCGCAGCCGTAAAATGACAGTCACGCTTCCCCATTTCGTACAATTCGTGAGTAGCCTGTGGCCCCTTGGAGGAGAAAATGAAAGGAGGGCAACGCATCTGCGTGACAACGAAAGTGCAAATGACTATGTGCTTTGGTAGTTGCCAAAGACTGAGATTGCTTGCTTGCCCCTATACAATAAAAAAGGGTTTAAGAGGGTTCCGAATCAGAGAAGACAAGAAGTAATCCAGTAAGAGATAGGCACTACCTCTTGCCGCATATGAGGAGGTAGTGCCATGCATGGTGCATGACACTACATCCTCCTATGAACTTGATACCGCCGTAAATTGATCGAACTATGGTGTCGCGTTTCGTGCGGTTTGTGTGTAGCCGGTGGCCGCTTGGGGGGAGGTAAAAAGGAGCGCAACGCATCTGTATACATATGCTGATGTGCATGGGCGTCGCTAGTCGTTAAGAGGCTCCGATTGCTTATTTCCCCCCCCCCCATACTACAAAAAAAGAAGTATTAAGTTATATTCATCCTATGAGTTGCGCCTTTGCACCATGGCAGACGACTAGGACTGGCACGTCTGGGGCAGTACACCTTGTTCCTGTATGACGTAGTAACAGCTGTGGAGTCGGGTTTCGCGCGGCTTATGAATTCTCCAACTCTGTGGTCCATTGAGTGTATACGGTGAAGCATTATCTCTACTAGTGCGATTGTTTATGGGCGATGGCTGATGGTAGTCACCAAAAAACTTCGAATGCACGAATACCCGATTGTGCTTAACGGAATGTTGTATTTGTCAACTGCGGCACACATCTTGAGTTTCCTTGTGGAGTAAATTACAATATGAAAATGATGATGTCGATGATTTTGTTAGCTAAAAGAACTACAAATGTTTTAGTGTACCGACGTACTAGTATTTATTACCAGAATACTACATTAATACTGCAGTGGGTTTTGTATAGTCTTGGGGGTCAAACTTTGAATAATTATAGTGAAGTCTATGTATGTCATTACTACCGTCATTGAAATAAAGTAGTGCACTACAACGCTCTGACCTGATGTCTTGTTAAAACAATGGAAATAACATTTGAATCCTACTATTACGAGTATTATAGTTCCTTGAATGTATTGTCACTTCTCGATGGAAATTTATGTCAACATTTGAACAAATAGATATTTTCTCTCAATTATTTAATAATTTCTATTTACATTTACGACCGGTTTCTTATCGTTATCAGGTAAACAAATAGTTTTGTAAGAAAGTAGTTGAATGAAAATTTTCTATAAAATGTAAAATATAAAGTGTATTTTTTTATCCAAGTCTACTAATATTAAATAAATGCAAAAGTTTTATTTTTTGACCCGACAAAAAATTGTTTCCTTGGGATGCAATTCTCGCTAGTGAAACCATGTTAGAGAGCATATTTTATATAAATCAGAAAAGTATATACGAAACTCCATAATTTTGACGGCGAAGTACATTTTGCTAAGTACTACAAAGTTTCAACAATATTTCCGCACGGTTGGCCTTCATTTCATATTGGATGCGACGCTAAGCGCCTTTGATGTCCGTTTAATATAACGCTAGGTTTTATATTCGAAATATCACAACGCATTTCTAATTTAACAGTAGTGATGTGTATCATATACATGATAACTTTGTCGTCTACTTACAAGTGTGTTCAGACATAAACATGAGGGATCAGATGCGAGTACGTATCTTGGTTCGGATTAATCAAAAAGAGTTATTAGAATTTTTCAATTTCTAATAGCAAGTCTGAAATCAGAAAGTTAGCGATGTTACATCTCTTCGGTCGTGTCGGATTGCAGTCCCATTGGAGTAGGCGAATGAGGGAACAGTGATGTACTAGTGTGTACACAAACGCTTGTACACTGTACGTACTGCGCTGATAGCTGGTCTCTGCAGCAATTGCCACCGTAACTGTAATTTGATAAGGAAAATAATGTTATTAATATTAGGTCCTTACATATAAAATTGGCGTTTTTTGTACAGGCCACTTTAATCACGAATTTCTCCTCTTTTTTAATGAGTTCCAAATTCAAATTTGTACAGCTATTTACGAATGTATTTGTGCTTCGATGGTCGTCATACATTGCTTTTCCTTCTGTATTTTACTGTTTGCGTCACTCATTTTACAAAATAGGAAACTTAAAATAGCGCATTATTTACGAGTACAATTCCACCGTGGCACTAGTGCTGCGGAAACGACGAAAGCACAGTTCGTTTTTATTTTCAACGTTTTCGTCCTGGCCTTTTCGACCTGAAGTACTAGCTCCGTGGCCTGAGATCCAAGTTGACAATGAAGAGTTGAAGGTTATTATAGAAGCGGATCCATCGCAAACAACGTATGAGTTAGCTGCTGGCTGCGATGTCAGTGACAAAGCTATTTTAATTCACTTGAAACTTGTAGAAAATGTTAAGCGTTGTAGCGCCTAGTGTTGTAATACAGTTGTGTTTCAAGTAAAACATTTTAAAGCAATATTGCTATTTACTTTTGGCAGATACAGACAAATTAAAATGCCAGCAGGGGATTATCGTAAACTTTTTTATCTTCATTACAGGGGACCAAGTTAGTAATCGGAGCCTTTTGAGGACTAACGACGCCGTCAGACGTCCGCATAATTGTCATACAGATGCGTAGCCCACCTTTCCACCTCGCTACCCACACGAAACGCAACAGGATAGAAATAATGCTACGGTGGTGTTATGTAAGCGAGATGTACCGCCCCAGTCCACGTAGCCCTAAATTTCGTTCAGGGAATTATACATCATACATGAGTTACCGGGGATGATATATGACAGGCCGAAAGGACGCACTTAAAAAAAGATAGGCAAACAAAATTTACTACATTATATTCTATGATCTTTTCGAAAATAGAACGCCAAATTTGAATTTATTCGAACTGATATAATTTGTGTGAGAACTTACTCTGCCGTAAATTTTCTCAAAAATGTGCGGTGATAAAGTTTTACGTTTTGAAAGTGAAAAAACCAACCCAGATTAAAGTCAAGCTAGACAGTATTTTAGGAAATACTGATCCTGTACTGGGTACAATTCACACCTGGGTAACAAAACTTGGGTGACAGAGCTACGAAGAGGCCAACAGGTTTATCCGTCCAAATGTAGTCTCGAATCCAAGTGGACGTGATCAAAAGACTCAAAAAATAGTTTTGAATGATCAGCGCTTAAAGTTGCGGCAGATAGCGGAGATCGTCGAGTGGACGAATCGTCGGAGTGTTTGGCGCTGTTTAAGCGTGATACTGACGAGTTTTTGCGGCGTTATGTGACACTAAGTAAAACATGGATATATCATCTTACTCTTGAAACAAAAGAACAATCTGAACAGTACACTGAGAGCGGAATAAACTGCGACGAAGGAAGCAAAGACGGTTTCGATGGCCGGCAAAATTATGGGGACTTTTTTGGTTGAATGATAAAGTCATTGTCGTCGTAGACGAATTTTTTATGGGTCAGAAAAAATATTGTATCAAACTGGTGTAACGGCATTGGAGAAGCGCTGGGCTAAATAAGTCGAGGTAGAAGGAGTTTCCTTCTACCGTAGAAAAATAAAATTATTTTAAATAGATTATTAAAGTTTATCTTTGTTGTTCGGATACTTATCAATCACCTCATGTCTTAGGTTATATCTGAAGCATTACATAATTTCCAATAATATCAACCCACTGTAGCATATTTTCTTCATCGCACCTCATCAGTGAACTGGGGACTACTAAACATAAAGGTAATATCAATGACCTAGGGACATACATATAAAGATAGAGAAGGTATGCCAGCTTAAAATGCATCCATCTAAATCGAGAGTGATGAGAGATGAAGTTTACATGCGATGTTGCATGCGCATGCGAGTTTAAATAGTAGTGGTTTCACATTCCTGCACTATTAACTAAGACAACCACACGCCGTCACATAATTGCTTATGGCATCGCCGTTCTAATCTTATTATCTCTATGCTTTTAAGCATCAGTCCACTGGTGTACATGATTTACATAGTGCAATATCGGTGGGTTGATGATGATTAAGAAGCAGAACCGTTTTTATTTAGTCAGCTTTATTAGAAACCATAAAGAAACCAAAATAAAAAGTCTACAAAAATACAATAAAAGTTAGATGGAAATAGTTGTGATAAATGAAGCTTCACATAGTAAAAAGAAGAATAAAGCAAAGAAAAATTCGCTATACCTATTCAAGTCAGTACATCTTTCATTGCCAACTATAAAACACAAACAAAACCCATTTAGTTCATTGAAATGTCAGAACCTATTGTCAGGCTATAAAATGAGACTTTTCAATGCTATAAATCTTTATTCGCTGCTCTCGTCTGGCGTCACTACGCCTGTAACCGATAAGGTTGAGGTGCACTCATCTTGGACTAATAAAATTATTATGGCGTGTTATATATATATATATATATATATATATATATATATATGTTTGTGTGTGTGTGTGTATATATATATGTATACATATTCTTTTCTAAATATTATTTATTGGGGGTTTTTCACAATAAGATATGTCAACCCCATCGTACCTTATAAAAACATAAAATACACACTTTATACATATTAAAAAAAATGCGCGAAAGAGTCACGGATTAGATATTCGTATTGAATTACATAACTTTAACGCCACTTTTTTTGATAATGGCAAACGTGCAGGTGATAGGGACTACCGCAACACATAGACATTTGCATCAAAGACATCTTGCAGACGCGTTACCTGTCTTTAAGGAATAGATATGCTCTTTCGGATCGGAAATACCTAGGGAGGCAGCTGGTTCCACATAACAGTGGTACGTGGTAAAAAGTGGCGTTTAAACCGCACTGTTGTGGATTTACGGACAACAAGGTGGTGAGCGTGTAACTTAAAGTTCTGTCGCGATGTCCGAAGATGGAATTCTGGTGCTGATATTAAGCCTTACAATTCCTCGGAACACTCCCCATAGAAAATACTGTAAAAGGCGCACAGTGAACTGGCATCTCTTCATAGGACCAAAGCATCGAGCTGTCCTGAAATAACTTGATCGTCAACAATTCGAGGCGCTCAACGTTGTATACGGTCGATAAAACGAGCCAAAGAAACTTCCGTGTTTTGATTTGATAAGATGGTCTCTAACAGTCCAACATCCAGAGAATTGAAACAAAATTCTGTAATCAGGGACTCCATGTCATTTTTGTTATTGACACAAGCCATCAGTAAGTGTTACACGTCTCCAATTTTATTCCCTTCTTCACAAATTAGGTGCAGTAATGCCTATCATAGGGATTTTTTTACATTTGAAATAAAATTTTGATGTTCTTGAATAAATTTGGTCTTCGTCATTTAGGAGTTCACTCCTTAAGGCATTGCTATAAAAAAATTAAGGAGTAAAATCGAGTTTAATAGCAATGGTTAATTGGTATAACTCGGTCCTGAACTTTCGATGTTTAAGTGAAGAGTAGCCAGTAAAACTTCATCGGATTATTAGAAGTGCTAGTGGCGACAAGGCTAGGTTTGGTGTCGAAAGGATGGTGACTGCCCCTTTCTCCCGCAGATAGGAGAGATACATCCCGATATGAGAGTCTTTTGATGACTAATATTAACACGGTACTATAGTATTATTACGTACGTGAGAGACAATGACGCTGAGAGTTGTGTTGTGCAGCGCACCCTTTACATTATACAGTGGCACTGTTTCCACGCAAATGCCATGTATTTGTCATCCCGAGCTAGGTGTATACTATCATATTGCTCGGCATTTCTCCTTCTTCTTCTTTAACATCGAGCATATATTCATAACCTGAGAAGAACCGGCAAACCCAACTCTGCGGAACTGATGACTCGAGATAATTATAGATTAGCAACATTACAATAAAATTTCATTCTATAACTTTTTAATAGGATAAAGGACATACGAGCAGGTGATAGTTAACTACCGCCGATCCGATAGACATCCGCATGACCAGAGTTTATGCAGGCGCGTTGCCGTCCTTTAAGATGGGAGTTGAGCTCTTTCTTGAAGAACCCCATAGCGTATAGGTTCGGAAATACCGATGGTGGCAGCTGGTTCCACATCGATGTTGCGCGCGGTAAGAAATTGCGCTTAAAACACACAGTTGTAGACTGGAGACATAAAGGTGGTGACGGTGGAACTTAGAGTTCTGTCGTGGTATCCGAGAGTGGAATTCCGCTGCTGGTATTAATCCGAACAACTCCTCGGAACGCTGCCCGTTGTATATACGGTAGAAGATGCAGAGCAAGCCAACATCTGTTCGTAATTCCAAAGGATCAAGCTGGACGGGCACCAGCCCAAAGGTGAGAGCAGTACTCCATATGTGGTTGGACCTGCGCCTTGTATAATTGCAGCCGATGACTTGGCGTGAAGTACTGCTTCGCCCTATTGAGCACACATAGCTTCTTGGAGGCAAATTTAGCCTTCACTTCCAAATGACCCCGGAATTAAACGTTGCTCGATATTTCGACTCCAAGAATCCCAATATTAGTTGAGGCCATTAGACGGGTATTTTCGAAGCTAGGAGATACGGTTAAGGTGTTTTTTTTAGCGGCAGACAAGCAAAGTTGTGTCTTTTTGGGGTTAAATTAGACTAAATTTTATGGGCCCCATTCCGAGACTTTCGTCAATAAAGACTCGATCTCAGACACAATTTGGATTGATCTCAGATACTTGGTGACATTTTCCCGGGAAATATTGGTGATGTCAGTGTATAGTGCGTCACCAGTACTGTCATCCGTAAAACAATGAATTCCGGAGGTTAGCAGCATATCATTAATGTGCAGAAGAAACAGCGTGGGATACAGAACACACCGTTGTGTGACCCTGTCATAAAAGGCCAGAAAACACTCTTGCGTACGAAGTAGCGCCGGTCTGCAGAAGCTACTGAACCGCGGCTGTGATTTACTAGCAATGGATGCCGATGAGTGCGGAATTAAGAGCTCCATTCCTTGCGGCAGACAACAGAGTCATCAGCAGCGTTGGGATCATCTTGTGAGAAGCAAATCCTTCCCCATGGGTAAGATGCAAAGAAGAGATGCATCGCATCCCAATCTGTTGACCTGTAGTGCCAGACACGCCGGCACCCAAGGAAACGTGGCCGCGATCTGCGCTTACTGACAACTACGGATAAGACAGTGGTCGACTGGGTAGTCGAGAGAAACCTGGTAGTTTTCCGGCTTGGAGGTCAGCAGGAGGTTCAACAGGGAAGTTGTATGGTCTTCCACATCCGGGATTCGCTTGGGCGATGAGACCAATTCTGTTAAACCATAAGCTAAAGCAAAGTCGTGAACAGATCTAGCCACGTTATCGGTAAAACGTGAGTTTATCTATTCAGCATGATGGGCCTTGAAATCGCCAAGAACCACGAACTTTGCGGTTCTGATGTGTTTTAGAAGGAAATCCGTAGCCTTTCCCATGTGCTAGAGAAGTCGGTCAGTTTCGGCAACAAAAGTTACGCCACTTTACGTCGGAGTCATGTGAGAGAGAGGTACTTCCCCGGGCGCGCTGGCCCAATTCAGCTGCAAACTTAAAAAGAATGCAACGTGGCGATACCTCAAAGGCGCTATCTCATTTTAATACAGCAATACCGAAAAAGTCTGGGACAAGCTTTTTATTCCAACAGTGTGGTACCTTCCAGAATTTCCAACCTTATAGACAAATAAATATGTGTGGGCTTATCACACCACGTTAGCTTTGCCCTTCGTGGTACGGACCAGTGTTACAGGTACTAAGACAACGTAAAAATGATTAATGTATTTTTTTATAAATGTAATACATTGTGTATGTATTTATGATTGTTAGGAAGGGGTAGTGCCATGCTGCATAGGAGGAGGTAGTGCGATGCATGGTGCATGATGGTACCTCTCGCTCACATAATACCGCCGTAAAGTGACATCTTCAGTGTCGTGTCTCCAGCGGTTTGTGAGTAGC
Organism: Eumaeus atala; assembly: GCA_017140195.1. NCBI lineage: Eukaryota > Metazoa > Arthropoda > Insecta > Lepidoptera > Lycaenidae > Eumaeus > Eumaeus atala. The sequence continues at coordinate 87,617 of JAFELO010001105.1, read as the reverse complement.
CCATTGGGTGGGTGGAAAGGAGGGCAATGCATAGGACTTATGAGGATGTTCATGGGCGTCGGTAGTCACATAAAGGTTCCAATTGCTCGTTTACCCCCTATTCTTTATAAAAAAATACATATAATACAAATATAAACATCCATGATCTGGACGGGATTTTAACCCCCTGCCTGGGGCAACATGCGCTATTGTCCGAGCTACGTTACCACAGCGCCACGTGGTCGTTGCTATAATACTTTGCCACACAAACGCGCTTATACGGTGTTTTTGAATTTACTAATTGGAATATATTGAACGTTTTCTGGGATCATATTGTATAGACGTATGACACGAATTACTTACTATACTTTTTCTTATCACTAACAAAGGTTGTGTCTACTTGGAGAACCTGTTTCAAACTCATTTACATTTTTGCGGACCTACATAATATTATCTAAAATGTATTGTGTACAGACAGTCAGGATTCCAATTTCTTTAGTCGTATCTCTTAGTGAACTTTTAGGGGCTAGCTTGTCTATTACTCGAGTAGCTCGATTCTGCAGCACCAATAAAGTATTGATGTCGGCAGCATTCCCCCACAACAGTATTCCACTCCGTAAGACATGATAATAATGCGTAAACTCCAGTTACATGGCGGAGCTGAAATTCACAGTTTATTTTAAATATACATTTATTGCAGATGAATACAGACACCCACATTAAAGCAGTCTAGAAGATTATGTATTACTTTAACGCGCGGTCGGAATATTTAGCCGTTAATAATTTAGTCATTTTGTTACAACACAAGAAAGATATCTCAGCAGTGTTATCTTGACGCGGGAAACGTATTTACGCGCCTTCACTGGGCCTGGGTGGAGTCCAGTGGTGCGTAGAGCCCGCGACACATCATGGTGCTCAAGACCCACAAAAACCACCGCCAGTGCCCTCAGTGCCGACGTAGGTGAGGTGCCCCGGAACAACAAATCATAAGTCCCCTAAGGTAACGACGCCACGGATCGGGTTCTCCCACACCACAAGAGAACTTTGGGACGATCGGAATCGAGGATCGGAACCTCACCCCATTGCACGGGCAAAGTAAGACACAACTTTGTACGTTTACCTTTAAAAACCCCTTTCTATATCTCCTCGCTTCGAAAATACCCCCCTAATGGCCTCAGCTAGTATCGGGATTCTTGGAGTCGACATATCGGCAACGTTCAATTCCGCGGTCATCTTACTTTTTGTCCCCTCTTCTTATAAGAGGGGTACAAAAAGCGGCTCCGCCTCCTGCTCTTTAGTCCCCTCTCCTTATAATTGGGGCACAAAGAGCAGCCCCCTGGGTTCAATTGACTCCAAGGTGTTTTCTATGCTTGGACCACGGTGGAGATCCCAGCCGTACCGCAAGAAGTATTTAAAAATGTAAATAATCAGTTCCAATTTTTTTCGCTTCTGGAGACAATAAGTCGAAGACTTTCAGTGATAACGGCGTGCTAATCCCAAGCATGAGCTATAATCATAGATGTGTTACTTTTCTTCACAACACCGACTCTCCTGTGTGCTCCAACGGAGCCACCGAAGATTCATTATACATATGAGAAGTGATAGAATAGCTATTGCTAATAACATAATTGTTTGCATATCTATGGGAGTTGGCAGTCATTAAAGGGATACGACTTTTACCTTGCCCCTCTAGATAGATATAGAATGAAAAAAAGATTCCATTGTACTACCCGTAAATTGACATTTTTTATAACATTGAGGGATAAACGGGCAATGTGAGTCTTTTTACACCGACACTCATGAACATATACTCATAGATACTATGCCGATGGGATACCTTCCTTTTCTTCCCATCCCCCAAGTGGGTCAATACAGTTAAAAGAGGGGCGGGTGGGTGATGGGCAACGCATCTGCTTTTGCTATAACGTTCGTATGATCGTGGCCATGTGACATACTCTGCTTGACTTTTAAAGTAATACCTAAGTAGCTTTAATAATCCAACAATTTTAGGAAGACGTAGTGCCATGCTGCATATATGCGTGCATGCTCCTATGGAACGGAATTGGGCCGGCACGGCCGGAGAAGTGTCTCTCGCTCACATAAAACCGCCGTAAAGTTACATCTTCAGAGTGTGAGTAGCTGGTGGCCCACTGGGGGAGGGGGGGAGGGAGCGAATCGGCATAGTAATTATGTGGTAGTCGTAATCCTTAGTCGAGTCGTAGCTCCGATTTCTCTTTGCCCCCCTATTCTATAAAAAAGAAACGTACTCATAATGAAGAATATAAAAAAAATTTAGAAGGCACGTTTAGAACTTATTCCACCTCGTTCGCCCCTACACTCGGAATATCTTTCAATTGTTCGCGGCGGTTCAATTTTCTCATTAAGTGAAGTTGGTGAGGTTATTGTTTATTCTATTTGACTTAATTAGAATTTTAAACAGCCTTTGTACAAGAACAGCTTTATTCGTAAGCAATTTTATGTTGACCCAAGATAACTTTCATTCAATTTAAATTTCTAATAATCGCGGTGTAACTTTGAGACAGACTTTGGCGTGTTTAAGTAACGACTATAGTTAATTAATCCACTGTAAATTATGTCTAAGTTAAATACTATCATACATACACTTGACTTGTATCTAACACATCTGGACGATAAATTGTTCCTTAATTTTTTTTTTATTATAGAATAGGGGGGCAAACGAATAATCACTGAAATTTTACGACTACCGGAGCCCACGATCATCCACATAATTACTGTGCCGATGTGATGCCCTCTTCCGTTGCCCTTTTTTACATAACGTTTCCATCGCACATGTACCGGCTCGCCAAGTCAAGCGTACATAAAGAAGTTTTACTTCAAGAGCAGTTTGTTTCAGTAATTGCACAAATTTAAACGACACAATATAATAAAAAGAAGTCTGTAATGATCATGCGATACCACAATACAAAGTGAGCTAACAAAACACATCTGTACACATTTCAAACCTAAGCGCCGATATTGCTTTAACTTGTATCGCAATGTTATTGAATTACCGTCTGCAACTGTGCTTTGCAAAGCAGTCGTCCACAAACAGTAATGACCTGAATCTTCTAGAACAAACGTTTGCATGCTAACAGGCAAGAGCGTTTTATTGTTAATTGCGTTACGCTTGTACCGTGACTATAGTTTGGAAATAGTTGTATAATGAAATCGTTAATAAAAGTACAAAGCAGTGAGTTTCTTTGTCTCTGCGGCATGTTCTCAATAATAATGTTTAAATATAAATACATTGATTAGCAAGATATACTACATTGCAGCCGGATTGGACCGACCAAGAATACATCTCCAGTTGCATATATATTATGCGGATGTCTATAGGCGTCGATAGTATCCAAAAACTTCAACTGCTCGTTTTCCCCCTTCTTAAAGAAATATTTACTTTTCTAGTAGAAATACTTACTACTTTATTTAATGCAAATTAGAAGATAGCATTTATAAGTCAATGAGTTCTACATCTGTATCTTCAGAGAATGTGGATATTTTTATTGTCATTGCCACTAGTGAAACGAGCAATGCGTGAACTTCCTTCCTCAATTCATTGGTCCTATATAAAATGATCTACGCGTGTAATGTATCGTTTCGATAACGCGTAAATAAGCTGAGCTAAAGTACATGTTATCGAACAGCTGAACATTGCTGCATTCCAGTAGATAAAGTAACTCCAATAAGTTACTGAACTGCTAAACACTGCTGCATTACATCAGGGGTACGATCCTTTATGACTTCGATCGACGACGATATTTTACTGCTGGACGCTGCTGCATTCCTTTAAAGAAACTAACTGTAATCAGTTATCGAACTGTTAAATACTGCGATATAACAGCAGAGCCACTATCTTTTACTAGTAATTGAATTTGAAATTGCTGATCACCGCTGCATTCCAACAGAGAAATTACCTCTTAGCAGATATTGAACGTCTGATATGTGTGAAACCAATTACATATATAAGTTTGCAATGGACCTTTCCTCAGTGACATTATTATGATTTGCCAATGCTTTATGTTACAGTTGCAATAAAAATAGATAACCAATCTGTGAAAATTCAAACAGACTGTCACGATTCGGGATATTGTGATTATAAAGTGAGAATTTCGGTTTCACCTGTCATGCGGTATTAACTTTCCGGTGAAGATTCGAGGGATGGAGTGCTACGCGTGTGCAGGGCTATAATGCTCATGACTATGAGCATCGGTAGTCATGAGTTTACCGCCCTTGAAGAAAGAAACACGAACAGTGGAATCTTTGTAATAGCCTGACGTATGAGCTTTTTGGGTTCTGATCATTAAAAAAGAGTAAAGAAATTAATGTGCATAAACACAGTAACACACTCACTATACTGAGTTTGCATCTCTTATTTTACTCAAACTCACTTCCCACCTTAGGACTTTAACTCGCTTAATTGAGGAACTTTCACTTACAAAATAAACCCACAAAATGACTGCGTCTTTTTTCCAACGGTGTTATAAATTACGCAGCGTGACATTATGAGTTGAACGCTTCAAATTAACCCCAACCTCGAAACTTCGTTCTTTATTTAGCGCGTCTCTTACTTATTGTCAGTATTCTTAACTTATAATTAAGTTTGAGAGACGAGGGAAATCTTTCACGGCCACAGATTCTACAAAATGGTCAATATCGTTAGACTCTCAGCTAGCGAGAGGCGTTGCCTTTCGCTTCATCCACATCCATACATACAGTCGGAGAGACTTATACCAGGGTCTTAGTATATTTTGTTATATAAAGGTGAAAACTAGCTGTCAAAGCTACTTGTCGAAATGGGCCAGCGTACTATCGAAAAAAAAATGTAGTAAAGTAGGACAAATGAGGAATCTGAGCCTTTGTACGACTGCTGACGTCAATGAATATTCGCGTAATTACTATGTCGATGCGTTGCCCTCCCTTTCACTTCCCCCAACCCAATGGGTCACCGGATACTCACGAACCGCATAATCACGGAATCTACGGCAGTATCAACAATGACCCACGCCCATGAACATCCACATAATTACCATGCCGATGCCTTGCCATCCTTCCCCCCTCCCAATGGGCCACCGGCTACACACAAGGCACTACCTTTAACCATATACCATTTAATAAATAGTTTTTTTATTTAATAAAGATCACCTTAAACGTGAGATATTTAACATAAACGTTTCATGTAACGTACTGAGCGTACAGGCTATCGATTTTACACTCAATTCCACACATTTTCGGTCCGCTGCACCTTTTAGAGTGCAATAAAAATAATCTTCTTTGTTCAGTGGTCCGTTTGAAAACAGGAACGGGCGTATGATAACAAAAGCGGCTTCTGCACAACAGACCTTGTTATTTCAATCCGAGCTTGATACGGCCAATGGATCGAATGTGTTCTCGCTCGTTACATTTTTTTGTATCCTATACATCATAAAGATTAAATCAGCCTTACATCTACGGAAAAAATAATTATAAGCTTACCTCTAAATCCCTTATATACAGCGAATAGATAACGAAACTTAAGAATCTGTCACCATATTCTCATTTAACATTAGAACTAACAATATTATGTATAAGACGGAATAGTTCAGCTTTATTACATTTAGTGCCCATCATAAACTCTTGTCGGGGAAATTCGTTTCTATCACGTTCTTTAAGAAGATGATATAAGTTTTCATGTCGGTTGCATGTCGCACAGTTAGATTTGGTCATTTTACCTATTAGGAAAAGTAAATTATTTAGTGGTATGTGATTGGAACGAATGCGAAAACAGGGCGTTGAATCTCTTTTACTGATTTACGTATCCGAAAACCTAAGAGAAGAGGGTGGCTTATTAACTAAGGTCCTATGACAAATACCAGAGTTATTTGAAATGTGTTGGAAGTATTTATGCCATTCCTCATGATATAGACTTTTTTTAACAGATACAAAATCATTAAAGCAAGAGTTTATACTGACCAAGGTACCCTCGATTTTTGCTGCACCTGCTAAGGCATCAACCACATCATTGCCAACAATACCAACATGTGATGGCAGCCATTGCAGACAAATGCTCGTCAGATTATATAGAACACCCTTCCGATCGTCCGTTTTATAGAATCATTTAATGACGAATCAAAATTACTTCTTGCTTTTATTTTACTTTAGTAAGATTTACTTTTTGGTGGCGGGGAGGCAGGTGGGGAAAGGAAGTCAACACATCTCCTCAGATCCCTAAGTGGATTTTCGGTCGCCATAGAATCAGAGAGTTGGTGGCCCACCACACTACCCACCCCAGTCAGGTGATATGTAGACCTGTAATCCGAGTGCTCGTTTTCTTTCTATTCATCAAAATCGTCGCAAAAAATCAAGTGACCATTTGTAGTTTGACAAACCATGTTTTTTATAGTATAAGGGGACACACGAACAATCGGAGTCTTTCAGCAACTAACGACCCCCGTAAGCATCGGCATAATTATGTCGATGCGTTGCCCTCCTTTTCACCTCCCACCAATGGTAACAGGCGATGCTTGATGCAAAAAACTCAAGTGAATGCTAAGAAAAAAAATTTACGATACTTTGCCTACTGAATTAAGCCATTCTTATGAAATTTATTTAATTACTAAACTTAGTATGTATTGGAACAAACCGAAGCATATAGGAATGGAATCCCGACTATAAGTGAAATGCCGAAGCCAGCAATTATTTGAGGGCTAACGAATTAAAAACTCAAAAACTTTAACCACCGTACGTACGTTTCTCTTGTTTTTTAAATATTGCACAATTTTTTTTACAAAATTTCGATAACATCTATTATTCTCAAACCTATATACAACTCTAGTTTTGCCATTAGTATGAAATGTGCAGAGCTTCAACAAGAAACAATACGCCAAAGATTAACTCTTCAAGGATAGTTAATCCTTGGCGTATTTTGATCTCGCAACTGCTTACTGGACAATGTTACTTGGGGGGAGGGGGGGCTCAAACGAGGCGATATTCCATTGACACATATTCACCAGGAGTACTCTAGACGCCACGTCACATAAAGTGCACTATAACTCACAGTCCGCGGTAAACCGGTTTAAAATGACATGTTGCCGCTGTGATAAATTGAAAATCTCCACGAGAAAGGAATTTTAAACACATCTGAATCAATAACTTTTAGTATTATTAAGTGATTCTAGCTGTTGGAACTGAAATAAATTGTAACATAGCCATGAATGTGTAAAATATTTTCCTTGTAATTTTTTTATGAGGATTTTATTGTTTCAGAGGCGACAATATTTTTTACTGTATATACCTTTTTTGTCATGAGTTGTTTCAAGAGTATTTTTGGTTCTATTATCTGGGGTTATTATCAAAGAAACCCACATAATGGGACCTGGTGGTAAACATAATGAGATCAAAAACTAAACATGACAAACATCTCAAGACAGCAAGATATAATAAGTATTGTTTACGTTAATCGGAACAACTAAATAACTATAATTCTTCGGGTTCTTTTAATACATTATGCATCAGGACATCTGTCATCTCAGTCCACCCGTGACCATGGTTGCTGTACACCTTCTGAAACGTTGGGCTAGTTAAATAATTAATATCCGTAAAAAACGGTAAAATCGGTAAAAGTAGCTTTATTATAAAACAGATATATATATTTTCATTTTCTAGACATAATTTTATATCCCTACCCTATTTGACGCCGCGTTAATCAAGAATTGTAGCTTTCATTTGTCCACTGTTCTACATAAACCTATTTCAATGAACACTATGACGAGCGATCTCCACTTACACATGTCCAGGATTAGAAATCTATTTCTGACGCTAACTACATGTCATTCATGATGATAACTTTGAATATCATTAGAATATTTTAACAATTCCCGACTTGATATAAAGTATTTTACAAAATGCAAAATATTCCCCGTACATTTATTCCGCTCGCATTTAATTTTAGCTAACGAAAAGGTATGTGCTTTGTTACTATCTTTCAAAGAGGGCTGCCTTATGAGACTCTCAACTAAGACAAAAATAAAACACGACCGTTATTGCAACTTTGATTAAAACGCCCTACTACCTACTCTACGCTTGCATAAAAATCATTTACTACCCGTGGGGAAAATATTCATTACCACGTTTGATCACCAGGCATCAAAGTATGAAATTGCAACTCAGATAATCTGGCGCGAGTGAGTTCTAGAAAAATGGAATAGCTACTTTCTCTTTAATAGCAAAGTGACGGCTTTGCTTTCGCACTTAGTGTGGCTTATTATGGTGTCCAGAGGATGAGTAAAACATGAGCCATTAAACCAACCGCTGTCGGGTTTGGTGTAAGGAGAGGAATGAGCCTAATTACATGTGTATTGATAGCACAAAGTAGCGGGAGAATGGAATGAAGTATTGATTGATCCCATGCGCGCCAATACACATTATACATACTAGTATTCGGCACAATAGTGTGCCGCGAACTCTACTCTTCACCAGACTCCACCCAGTCGTCTTCTAAAATGCATTAGGCAAGTATATATTCTATATATAAGGCAAACAGATGGTAGAATCACGGGATAACATATCAACATCTGTAAATTCAACCCATAAATATACAGATGGGTTACACGTGTCTGAACAATTCCTCCTTAACTTCATTCGCCAGCAAGAGGAAGTACCATAATGCACCGCAGCCGAATTGGGCATCTCGTTCTCATCATAAACAGATGACACCCATAAAGTGACAGTCATAATGTAGTTTTCGCGTGGTTTGTGAGTTTTGGTGGCCCACTGGCGGAGAGGAGAGAAGGAAGAATTCACTTCTGTATAACAGAGTTATACGGATATCTATAGACATCGGTAGTCAGGCTTAGACTGCATACTGGGTTCATCACAGAAAAAATCTAAATAAAAATAACAACAAAATCTCACTGGAAATGGGTGTTTTATATTAGTAGTTTTTATTAGCTGACTACTGGGCACATTGATGGACTCTTTACTCTGAAAACTCAGCTCAGCAATAATGTACTACGTATTACAAAAAGTATCTCATATTTATTATGATAGCAATATAATAGAGAATTTAGATATAAAATTTAAAGGTAAAAAACTTGGCACGGTTATTCCGCAGCGCTGAATGCAATTTGCTTAGGAGTAACCTCTTTACCGCCCTAACTGGCAGACGTGAGGAAGAGTGGATTTCTCGCGGGATTTTCTCATTTCAAGCTTAATTTAAGAATTTGTGTACTATCAACCAATAATATGTATATACAACATTTTCGACATTTACCGTTGAAATGGGACATGTTTATTTAAGTAAACATAAGTTGTTATTGAATTTGCAATCCATCATTTTTGTACAATTGTTCATTGTTTTCTCATTTTGGCTTAATACATTGTACAACATTTACCTATACTAAAATGAAGCGGAGTGATACAGAGAACAGAATCGCTGTGATTGCACTACACAAAATAGCCATACCTATTGCAAATTCAATTTTTTAAACTCTCCATACTCTTCGTATTAGTCAAGTAAACACTTTTTTTACACAAACGTGTACCGGGCTATTAATAGGCACAATGACACTTCCTCGGTTTGTGACAGAGAAATGTCCGTCCGTCCACGTGCGAAAAAGGTGGACAAAGCAGTAAGGGAACGAATACGGAGAAATCCTGCCCGAAAGAAGAGTTTATGTCGGGAAGTGAAGATAGCACCTAGAACCATGTCGAGTATTTTAAGGGATGGCTTAGAATTTTTAGCCCATAAGAGACGTACTGGTCGTTTCTTAACTGATATATCAAAAGTGAACAGGGTGATAAAACCGAAACATGTTCTGAAGCGGTACGCAAAGGGAGTTTTGGAGAAAAAATTTGTTTACAGATAAGAATTTTTTTACAATCGAGCTACATTTTAATAAACAAAATAGCCATATTGTTTTCAAAGCTCTGTGGAAGCTTCCCGATTAGTGGATAGAATGCAATGTGGGAATAAACCTGCTTCAGTGATGGTTTGGTGGGGTGTTAGCTACGATGGAGTGACTGAGCCATATTCTTGTGAAAAAGGTATCAAAACATCGGCACAAGTGTATCAAGATACCATTCTTAACAAGGTCGATAAGCCAAGGGGCTTAACTACCTTTTCAAGTTAGTGTTACTAAGGAAAATTACCATGTTCAAACATGGTCCTTCCAGTAAGAGTCGGCGCCGGGTCATAAGGCTAGGTCTTGGTTTTAAGCCAACTTCATCAGAGCTGGAGACTGGCCGCCGTCTAGACCTGATTTTAATCAGCTTCATTATGATTTATAATCTGTTTTAGAGTGTCCAGCTTGCTCTATACGACATGACAATTTCGAGTCCGTAAAACTATCCATAGGATTGCGGGTGAAGAATTTCCCCGTGGAAAGAGTGCATGATTCTTTTGATAACTGACCTCAACTTTTTTATTTGTATTAAACTAACACACTGTAAGAGTAATAACATTTACTTACATATTGATGTCTTAAGTTTACGCAAATGTTACTCATTATAATAAAACTACTTTTACGGATTCTATTTTAGCTTATTTAATTATTTATTTTTATGTGTAAATTGTTACTTGTAATAAAAAGTATTTTTTTCTTTGTTAATTTTAACAGACATGACTTATGACAAGAGTAATTCTTTTAATAGTATAGAGGGAGACACGAGCAATCGAAGCCTTTTTAAGTCTACCGACGCACATGAACATCCATCTAATTACTATGCCGGTGCGTTGCCCTCCTTTTCTCCTCCCATCTCAATGGGCCACCGGCTGGTCACAAACTGCACGAAACATGACATCGAAGATATTATTTTACGCCGATATCAGTTGAGCGAGGTCCTGTTGGTCCAATCCACAGCAATGCACCATCGCACTACCTCTTACCTTAATGTGTACCTATCGGAATATCCCCTTTTCAAGTCCAACTACAACTTTAGGTACATAGAGACTATATTATCAAGTATACTACTAACGCCTGAACTGAATAAAAACCCTTTTTGTGGATCATGATGAGATGATGATAACAGACCTGATGATGATAACAGACCTGATGATGTTGACGATCATTATAAAAATATTTAGTTGCAAATGGATGGAAATAAAAATGATATTTAAACTTTTATTCATGTATCTGATGTTCTGCTAAGACACAACTTACTTTATTAATGAACTGATGTCATATCGTTATTATTATTATTATTATATAAAGCCCTGTGTATCCCACTACTCCGCAGAAACCTCTCCACTCTCTTTCCAAGCCTCTGTTTAGATCTAGATTGGGCAAATCCTTCCGAAAGGTGTCTAATCTCGTCACTCGGTACAGCTGCGAGGTCGCTGGGCATTGGGTGGTCCAAAAATATGTAAATTTAGCTCATAAATACTCTAACATGCGGCAAACGTGATCAGCCCAGTTCTATTTAGTCATGGTAGCCTTCTGAGTGACAATAAGACAATGAGCGTTATCCCTGTTTTGATGTCATAAGACACATTTAAAAAATTAAAACTGGATAAAAATGATCTACTCAAAACAGTTGTGTTATCAACACTGGAGGAGGAACATCTGTGCTCACGAAAAAAGTAAAAATATATTTCAGATGATATTATCATTATACGTCCAATGTCAATAATCCACTATTCACGACCGTTTGGGTGTCATAATGCAGAGCAATAACTCTCAAAAGTAATAGGGCACATGTGCTTGCTCCCATTCAAAAGGTTTAAAGGGTCTACTAACGACAGAACTTCTCTTTCGGACGCAATTTAACGAAAAGGTCAGAAATTAGTTGGCAACGTCCATCATTATATGAGGGTAAGTGAAAAATTAAGTAGCGTTGTAACTGGGGTAAAAGTTTATTTCTTAGTGAAAGGCTGTTTGGCATTTGGAAGGTTACCCTAATATGACGCATGTTTATCATAAATTATTTAATTAAATTATATATTAAACTATTTTTTAATCTATATCATGTTCCTAAAACCTTTTATTTCCTTTTTTATATTTTATTTAATGGGATTGTATGTATTCCTTGTGATGTATGTCGGTGTAACTTAATACTTTAAAGTTTTTTTTTATAATTCTAATTATGTAATTAGGAAATTTATATTATTACACGAATTATTACAAATTTATGACCGAGAAAGTGCCGAGAAAGGAATCTTTTTTTTTTCGGAGGGACCTACTACTGATTGGCGGCGCTTGTCCAGCCTTGACAGTTCGAATGACTACGAAAGACTTTTTCGACTTCAGGTTTAGGGAAAGAAAGGCATCTAATGTTGGAGGTGTGCTTTCACCCAATTGCATAAGGTCTTTTTGACGGATCTTTGGCTGAAAGATTTCTTAACAGAGTTTTGTTCTAATTGTAAAATTCTATACATCAACAGCCATTTCACGAATATTTTAACATCTCCGTACCGGGGCGAAGATAGTAACCTCACCCCATTGCACTGTATCAATGTTGGCGAGATTGTCCTGTAGTGCGGCACTGTTGGTGTTCGCAGTGGTTTAATGGGTATTTGGCACTATCGTTTGTCGCGAGCCCCACACACCACTAGTGTCAAAAAAAAAATTGTACATTGCACATGTGTGATCAGGCTTGTTAGTACAAAAACATTCGCCTACGTGGCTGGTAAGCACCCACTCTAGTGATCCGTGAAAACGAACAACGATAAGTTTTCAATGTCGCACAAAAGGTGCATTCGGGGCGAACGGACAAAATTGATTTTTGCTCATATTGGGGCCGAGTACGGGTTTCGTCAGACGTCAGGACATTCGCCGTTGATAGCACAAAACAAAAGGAAGCATCGAATGATACGAAAAATAAATAAAAAAGTTATTTTCTGTTAACGTATGCCCTTCAAGAATTTACTGCGTTTTACAACCGCGTGGACCACTGAGTTAATATACAAGAGGTTTGTTTTGCACTATTTTTATTTAACTTTTCCGCACCATCTCATTATTATAAATGAAAAAAAAAAAGAGTACTGTATGGATATTTGTTACACAATCATGCCAAAACGTAAACAAATTTTTGCGAAACTTGGCAATGATATAATTTGTGTGCGAGGATGACAATAACACAATTCTATCTTTAGATATACTAACTTTAGCACGTGGTTTTTTTCTAGTTCACGCGGACGAAAGTGTGACCAACACTTAGAAATACATAATTCAGTTAAAACTCACAATATTGTGGTCGCAGATATGGTGACGTGGTATATATGAACATAAAGTTAACTTTTTTCAAAACAATACATGGTCCCATTTAAAAAGATTTTACACGTTAAAACCGCGGAGTTCCTGTCTCCCGCTCACATGAGGTGCCATTGCCATTTCGTGCGGTCTGCGAGTAGCCAATGGCTTTAGCGAACAGAGGTAAGGAGGGCAATGAATACTCGGTTCAAACAGTTAACCTTTTTTATACAAAATAAACAGCTGAATCGTTATAAAAGAGATAAAATATTGGACCACGTCATTGTTCACTCAAAAGTACTACCGCAATTACTACTGACGACGGGTCACTTATATCCGATCGTGTCAGATATAATATTCAGAATGTCATGCCATTATATGGACCGAACTAAAACAATGTGTAATATAAATTCGTATAACTCAATTGCAAAACAAATGGTTATGGCATTTGACCTCAAACCTTTAATAGAAATAAAATGTTTAGCAATATCACCATTCCTAATATATACAGTTTTGTACCCAAAAGTTTCTATTATTTCCGTAACAATTTGGGACACTTTCCGTTTCAATTTAGAAATGTGCTATACCCTAGGGGACCGCAGAACTATTTCTTTGATAGGGACCAATAGATACTGTCCGAGCGGGAGTTGCGACAGGAATTTCAAAATAAGAAGACTCTTCGGTAAAAGCTGTTTCGCAAGTCCAACCTGTGTAGGCAATTTATGTACCTATTAAACTGTCCATTTTTAAGGATTTATATTGCACACCTAACTGCATTGTGACCTTTAAATGTGATCAAATAAATTACTAATAATACAGTGTGACCCTGACTTTTTTGTCACTGCCACCGGTGCTACGATTATCATTCGCCACGGTGACTGATAAGCCCACCATGATCAGATGGGATCCGATCCGACTAGGGAATTCACGAACCGCTGGGAACGCGACATTATAGTTCTCCTTTCGTGGCTGTTTTTTTAGTGTGGTGGATAAAGTTTTTTTTTCCTCTTTGTATTATGTTTTTAAGTGTACAATAAAGAGTATTTGCATTTGTACTACGTCTTCCAGAGCTGGCTGCGAACAACTATGCGAGTGCTAAAATGTATTCATGAAGCGTTAATTGTTGAATATTAACATTCTCATCAAAATGGCATCACGAACGCAGCACGCATTTCACACACAAAAGAAAATTAACGTTGGAAATTTAATGAAATTTAAATAGATTTAAAAGAGCAAGGCTATTGTTACTTTACGGCGTATGCAAAATTAAATGAATAGGAGATATTTGTGCGCCAATAATTTTATTGTGTCGTGAAATTGGTTGTAAAAGGAATTTTCATGTTTTTTTTTTACAACCAGTTATGATCATGTAAAATGATATTGCAGGCAAATAAAGGTTTGCATTATCAGCCCCGGATTAAGCTCTGCTGGGCCCGGGGCTTGAATTTGAGAGGTACTCCCTATTCATTTAATAATTTATCTTTTAAAAGAATCATTTGTGTTCAGAATAGTGGGGCCCGTGGCTGCAGCCTTCTAAGCCCTACCCTGTATCTGGCGCTGGATAGCTGGTGGTGGCTGGTTATTGTAAGCATCTGCTATCAACATCTACAAGTGTTTTTAGGAGGCCACTGCCCCTGATAAACATGTTCAGATGTTAATGTTGTATTGCAGTCCAATTGGGCTGGCACGACCAGGAAGAGCCTCTCGCTGACATCATACTGCCTTAAAGTGATAGCTATGCTTTGGTACTATTTCCGATGGCCCGCTAGAGCTGCGATGAAAAGGAGAGCAACATATCCCATAAGCGTATATTACCATGAATATCTTTTTGATGATTTTGTGCAGTTTAAATTATATAATATTTCACTACCTGCGACCCTCAGTTTTACCTTACAGTTTCCGAACCCGCGAAAATATCGGGATAAAAAGTAGAAATGCGCATACTTTGCCTATTCATGGACCTACTGAATATACACGAAAAAAAAAACATAAAAATGGACCCAGCCACAACGGAGTTCAATCATAGATACTCGAAATTTCGGGTTACATGTCTAACATTAGATTCACAAATATTCGAGACTCGCAATATAGCCATAGTTTCCAAAGCCAGAAGTATACATTTCTTATTTTATCCACATAGTTATATATAATTTAATATGACTATATTATTTTATCTACATAGTTATATATAATTTAATATGACTATATTATTGACTAGTCCGCAAAAGTGAATGCATGAAATCAACAATTTCTCAAAGTAGTCGAAACACGGGTGCCAAAGATGGTAGTTTTTATTGTGTTTATGGAGGGATAAATATAAAAACGCTCGTAAATGTCTGATATAAAGGAACTTATTGGAGTTTCTTACACATGTGAATAGCAGATGGAATTTATTAAGAACTAAATTCAGGTTCCTTTTATTACCCATTTTATTGTATATATTCAAACCCCTTATGCGTTATTCTACATGTCACGTGAAAATCATCTTTATGGGGCCCCGTTCATGGTTGCAAACGTTTTTTGTGCAGCAGTAATAGAAAGACTGGGAAAGAAACCGGCTTAAACTCAGCGTTACAAAAGTTCTATGACGTAACCGCAGTTCCATTTTATCTACATTATAAGCCGCAAAGTCACAGCTGTATAGTCCGTTTTCGTTTATAAATTTTCTGTGGCCCAATCGTAAAGTTGAGGGAAGGAAATAGTTCTGTCTCACGTAAAAGCAATTTAACTACAATTTTTAAGTCTAAATTTTTACAAAATGTTGCCACTTTCGGAAGGCGGACGGAGAATAATTGCGGAAAAAGCTATGATATTTGTAAATGTCAGGACTTACCAACAGGCGCCGAATTCTCGCTGGCCCCGTTACCATTGCGTGTGTTTTTAAATAATATAAATAGTATTGCCTGAACGTATAATAGATTGTCTGAAAGGCTTCAAGTATCTTCACATCCGGCGTGTTTTTATGAAGAGAGTAAGGAATGTGGAGGAGGCAAGACAGGTATGTAGGGGTCACGACCCTACTACGATCCACGACCGCCACACATCACGATGTGTGACACTCAGTCATCTTTATCTACCCCATTAGGGAGCTGACGTGAAGACGTGTTGGTGTAGTTAATGGACTTATAGGTCTAGTGGTAAGTGTATTCAACCACAGTCGTGAGGTCTCGGGTTCGAGTCCTGGGTCGCACCAAAGTGTCACTGGGATTTATCCATTTCTAATAACAGCCTGATTATCCGCCCGAAGGCCTAACGTAACACGTTAAGCCTTCAGTCCTGCGCCAGATTTCTCCCCGGTCGTGTCGGACTGCATGTGTCGATGTCCCATCGGAATAGGAGATTGAAGGAACAGGGAGTGCACTTGTGCACTATAGTGCGCAAGTGTATGCGCACGTATATTATAATATGTCTTATGCAATTAGCTAGTCTCTATAGAGATGGCCGCTGTTGCCGAAATTCTTGTATGGTGACATTCTTTTAACTATAAAAAACTGCAATTCCCTTTTGCTTAGCAATACTGATAACCAAGCAAATACCTATACGTAAAAAAGAGGTATAAGGGTTGTTATGATGAAGAACCGTAGATAGGTCCCTATCAATTTGAACGCTGATCAAAGGCGAACTGTGCAATAACGACATTTAGAAGTTGAGTTTGTAACAAGCCATTGTATAACTTCTCGAACATTCAGAGTGGAAATATCCTTTGTGAAAATGGAAAGAAACCAGTCACAGGGAGATTTATTGTAGAATCCAACTAAGAGCGTTTCAACTTTATTCTACGCGACATCGCGACGATCCGAGGTCACGATTAGTTTTTTATTGGTGAATACCCAAACTTTATTGAAATATATATTTAAATTGAATTCATTAATTGTTTCGGTTCTTAGACTTTTAAATGTATTATTAAGTACCACCTCTTCTTCGTCTGTGAATAAATTGTCACTTTGACAAATTATGCACTAATACTTTCCTCGGAAATGGAGAAAAATCGTTCTGTTGATTTTGATAAAATCAATCATAAAAAAAAGTAGGAAAAGATGTAAAGAAGTATGTTAGAAGAGACGAAGATATTGTGTTTATGTAGACGATGTATTTTAAAAATCTATAATATTTATGTGATATTTCTTCGACTTAAATTCTATACCCATACTTTACCGACATAGAAATGTGTTTTTTTTTTTAACTTTATAAAACCGTAAAAACTAATTATATTCTTCTTACTTTTCTCTTGTATCTATGACTCATTATTGAGCTGGCCTTTCGGTAGAACAGTAACAGCCTTAGCTGATAACAGTAGAGAACTTTTGAGAACAGTTGAGAACCATATTTAAAAAAAATATATAGAATAGGGGGGCAATCGAGCAATCGGGGTCTTTTTACGACTAACAACGCACATGGACTTCCACATAATTTCTATGCCGATGCATTGCCCTCCTTCCCCCCCCCCCCCAATGGCCCACTGGCTACTTACAGGCTGCACGAAATGCGACACTGTAGATGTAATTTTACGGCGGTATTATGTGAGCGGGACCTCCTCCTATAATAATTCCGAAGATCTTTTGTATAGTAATGGGGGCAAACGATAGGAGCCTTTTGAGGACTACCAACGCCCACAGCCACCCGTATAGTAGTAACACAGAAGTTTTTCCGTCCCTTCCTCTGTACATCGACAAGTAGAAACTCACAAATCACATAAAATGTGATAGCAAAGTTGTTACAGATAATTGGCGGTATCATATAAGCGAAACGTGCCTCACCGTGAGAACCGGCCAAATTCTGCTGCAATACAGCAGGGCACTATCTCTGAGAGCCAATACAAAATACAAGGGTCGTTCTTAACGCATCGACTTACCAAGAAGATAGTAGAGCGAGTCTAGTCGCGTTCCAAATTGAAGCAACCCTTAAATTGGTTCGCTACACCTTCGCGTCACTATATTATAACGAAGTTTTAATGAATTTATAAAACGTAATTCAAAGCGTTTCCTAAATATTCCGCATAATATTTGGTTGGAAAGTTTACCCGGTGCGGAGTTAGGGGGAAATGCATGTAGTAAAAGTTGTTTAATATTAAGTGCACTATATAACAGGTGAAGCTTGGGTGGAACTTAATTTGGCCAAACTATGCTAATTTGGCGGTGTCATAATGTAATGCAGATAACTTAGTTCCAAGTCTAAATTCATGTTATAGTTCAAAATTACATATTACAAAATTATGCAGTACATTATTATTGCCGTTATGACATCCTGCAGTCGGGCGTGGGCACAGTTGTGGATGGATTTAAAGAAAGTGCCGTTCTGAGATAGAGTCATTTGTGTTTTTTTTTTAATGCTAGGAGGTAACCGAGCAATCGGTCACTTTTGATTCCTACCGAAGTTGCCTAAAATGTAACACCTGATACTCACAAAATACACGAATCGTGCCAGCGTGGCGGTATCATTACATTGAGAGGTACCTCCCCGATCGTGCCGGCAAAACTATTCTGCAATGCACCTCTTACTATAAAATGCAAATATTTGTTTTTCAATAGAATTTTTAGTTTTTTTTTTATGTGTAACTCTTTAAGTGTTGATGAACTTGATTATGTAGATTATGTATTGTGCCCAATTATAGTCAAATGACAAAATGGTCGTTGTGTTTAAACCAAGATTTCGTCACGAAGTATGTATTTTCTTCTAACGAGTAGACTACTGACTAATTGGGAATACTAATTCCCAAATGCTTAAATTATTTATATTTTTTCCCGTTTAATTTAATTCCACAGTACTACGAATAGGTACCAATGTAATAAGACACATGCACACAAACTCGCACATTTGTGTTTCTCACACATATGTGAATCTCATCAGAATGTACTTACTTTTAAATGTATTTTTTTCGGGCGAGCGATTAAAGGGTTTTTAATGAAACATTAAATATGCATAAAAGATAATTTATGTTTCTGCAAATATGAAATGTAATATTTTAATAGTAATTATTAATTTATTTATGAATTTATTTATTAATCGACTGATTATTAAGCTCATTAAACATTATTTATTATGTAAAAACAAAAATATCAACGGACAGATAAGGACGTCCACTTCAGGGAAATCCCCAACGAACGTCATAAGTCACAAGCTCACAAGCTTCAAATACCTGTATGAATACTTAGCCAGTAATTTCTAAAAGTTATAGTCAAATGACTAAAGGGTTTCTTGTTAGTTACTTGAGTTACTTTTGTAGCAATTATATCTTGCTACTTAAATATTTTATCTGTCATCTTTGACTGAAAGGCTTAATGTGTTCTGTGTTGAAGAAATGTCACTTTTTTCCTTTTGGCGATGTGGAGGTCCTGATATATTTGTGATGGCTGATGCTGTCTGCAATCACCAAATGATGATGATAGCTTTTTTTTATTCCACCGGGAATATTCATTCGTGCATTGTGACACGAATATGTAGGTTAAATGTTCGTGTCACAATGCACGAATGAATATTTCATAAAAAAGGGTGAGTTCATGATTTCTTGCCGACGCCATGTTTCATTGTCATGTACCTTGCCTGATTTTAGTTGACTCATGAAGCCAAATAAATGGGAATCTTATTGGTTGTGTGTTCCTTTTTAGAGCTCTACTCCTTTTAACTTTTATTTTTGTTTTTACTAAACACTATATTATTCAAATATTGAATATAAGTAATGAAGTATATATATATATATATATATATATATATATAAAGGACCATCGAAGTTGCAGCCGGGAGTCTCGGACAACTGTCAGATAAGACTTCATACACTCATTTTTTTACTAACCAATATCAAAAACTGTATTAATTCCAATGTTGGTCTTGTACTATTTTTAGTCTGTCCTGGATTGTGAATGTGGAAAAATCAATTGAAATAAATGCATATAAAAGTCCAAACTAAATCTTTATAGTCTCTTTAACCCCTTTTGAACTCCTTTTATAGAATCTTATAGAATTTAACATAAACAAGACTAAAAAATTACTAGACAATTCGCACCAACCAACAAATTCCAAACCAACCGCGAACGAGCATCAAAAACACAATAAATCATTGAAAGGAAACAATTCTTTTCAACGTTATTGCAAAATCAGATTAATGCCTCCAAAATGTAAATAAAGCAGCAAACTTCGAAATGTCTCTTATCTAGAAACGGGCGAAGTTAAGAAATAAAAGTTGTAAAACAATGGGAATGTGACTTTTATTCATTCAACTCCACGTCGCCAGGTAAATCGAATGAGCGACGGCGGTCTCGCGAAATCGATCTCGCTGAAAAGAGAAAATCCCGTCGAAGTAACGAAGCTAAGGAGAGGCGAGCTCTTTATGAACTGTAATCCTTTCTTAAACTTGTTAAAAGGGTTTATTTTTCTTATAAAAATCCCTAGGAGAACTAATGCTACTTTTTTTAAAGGATATCCAATGTCTTTATAACATAATTATTTTGCTTTCCAACTTACCTTTCTCGTTATTTCATTATACAGAAAAGATGAAAGTGTTTACGAAATAAACCAATGGACTTTAAAATATTTTGTGTCGACTGAATCAATACGCAACATGTAGCAGTTACGTTCAAAAATATTTGCTAATTTGATTGTTTAGGCATTTCTACGGGTAATAATTCTGTAAGAATTAGTTGTTTGATATACCTATTACTACCTAGATATGGCTCAAGGTTTCACCTGTATGAGTGTCGACCCTGCAAACCTTGGTATCCCATTTCATCCCTGTATGGATTGAAAAACGCAAAAAAACGCTACAACGGGTATCTACTATTAATGTAAAATTATGTATTATATATATATATATATATATATATATATATATATATATAAACATTACACGTTACCTTGATCACAAATTCAATTTACGACAGAAGAAAGTCTGTCGTAAATTGAAAACAAACGATTATTCTGCAGCTCTAGAAGGGTTTACTTTCACATTTTTTTAACACCTTCGGTAATATTATGAAATTTTCATAGTGATCTCTTATGATTCCAAAATTATATAGCCTATGTTTATCAGGATTCTAATCGATACACTAGTTTCGGAGCCCAAAAAGAAACAAACAAATAAATGTTTCCTCTTTATAATATTAGTATAGAAGTATTAACAGGTACATTAACTGTAGTTTTGTAGTTTATGTGATAAAATGGACATTCCTTTATATAATGGTATCAAAGTAGCAGACATTATTGCTTTCTTCAGCGCCACTCTTTGGCAAAAGACAGTAACAATATTACTTTCTACGCGATAACACGTTATTAGGCTACAAATAAAGGGAGAGAAGGCAATCCAGATTTACATACACGTCAGCTTATAAAGGCCAGGAAAGGGAACATGTTACTTGGACAAGCATAATTTTGTGACTAAAACATATTGTCTGATATTTGTAAAGATCTGACGTACTTAGCGGGTGCGTGGTCGTAAAACGATTTGAAAACATATTATTTTCCATAAATGAGCATTCGTAGATTTCTGGTGACTGTCAACGCGCCCTGCCTGCCATTCCTCTTATTCAATGCCCCCAGAAGGGCACAAATGACATGAATGTCATAGACGAAGCGGTCGGTAAGCTACACTTACATGACAGTATAATGTGACCGAGAAGTGACTCCAGATCGTACCGGTCCATATAGGCTGCAAATGCAAAAAACACTACCTCTTGTAAAATTTGCAACGAAAAAGTTTTAATATCATCATCAGCTTTTTTACATTTAGGTTACATACACATACATTTCTTTATAAACTTCAAATATCTGCATAAGGTAGAGGTGTGTATGTGGCTCGTCTCATGAGTACATTGCGTGTGAGGTAAGCTGTGGGTGTCGAGCAATAAATTGTGTAGTGCACAATAACTTTATACACAATATTTTTATTTCTGTAGGTATAATTTTTTGAAGGAGTGATGGTGATGATAGTATTTAGTTAGTATTTATTTATTTAAGTATAATATTTCAATCGAATGGACCCTTTTGTTTTTGTTTACACTGTGAAACTGTTCTATGAGCTTACACCATGTCAACCTACTGGCCAAAACCACCGCGGTTGCCATGAGCTGCCTTTATTAAGATGCCTCTCATCTATCGGCGGGCCCGTCGGCTACTGGCTAGTCCCTGCAAGGGGGCCAGTCTCTTCCTTAAGGGGGCTGTTCTGACGAATATAGACCCAGACCCCGTCAACGTTCAGATCGTGCAATGGAGTCAAGTTGAAATCCCGATCCCTGATCTATATTAGGGATGCAGCATAAGCTGCGCGTAGCACCATCGACGCATTTCCACTCGTCGCTTCCGGAGCGGTGAAGTTTCCTCATCATCTTTGCTCCGTTCCGTGCCCTATTTTTGGGACATGACAGTCTCACAGAAAGAAACCATCGCCTCCCTGTCACCCTCCATCATTGAACAGATCACGCTCGAGTGCTAGAGGACCATATCTCCTAGCGCCGCTGCTAGTTGGTCGCACTGTACGGCCCATCTAGGGCACTCTAGGGTGCGCTTCCACCTCCCGATGGAAGATTTATCTGTGTAGAATAACCTGATGTCAAAGACGGCGAATCGCATCCAATTTAAAACTGAGTTTACCCGCAGATCGCAGCATATACATAAAGATATCAACACCCTCTTCCTATAATTTTACCTCACATTTAAAAAAAAAAATATAATTTCGTAACTCCTGACTTTCCAAGGTATAAAAACACGATCATTATTTGATACGATGAAAAATGTCCTAATTAAACAATAACTCAGCCGCCCTCATAAACGTGCTCCACTAAGTATTTTTCGGATAAAAATACGCAAAAACCACTTGATTTATAGTCCAGTCTCATTCGCTATGATTTACAGCTCTGGCGTGCGAATATTAAAGATTCGTATTGATATATTATTCCTTTATCCTCATTCCCTTTTGCTATTTACGTGAGTTTCCCCTCTCATAACTTTCGCCTTCCTTTTACAGGGACCTATAAAAACTGACATAGATGTTGGAATGCTGTCCTCCCTTACTATTATGTATTTGTTGGACGATCAAATGTTTGTTGTGTTGTTTAGAATGAATTATGCGATGCCAACATCATCTGTTGTGATAGTAATCATCGTGTAAGTGTGGCTGGAGTGGAATTGGGATTGTCGAATGATTCTTTTGATACATTGTGATAATATATCTACAGATAACACTTATATATTATGCTATATATCCTGACGTAAAAATAAAAGAAAGATAACTGATATTTAAACATATATTAACTAAGATAGTAAATATGTTTATTTGCTAAGTTTATTCATTTACTGTCGCGTAAATTTTAAACATTACTCCCCTTCTGGATATATATATATATATATATATATATATATATATATATATATATCGATGTCGATGGGTGTCCTTAGTCGCAAGAAAGCTCCGATTCCTCGTCTTCACCCTGTGCTGTTAAAATACTCAAGAGGAACATATCTAATGCTAACTTCTACCGGGTTTGGGTCTGGACTAAAAATACTGCAGTTGTCATCGACTAATTCATTTCAGATGCCAAGATGAAGCACGAAAGGTGGCACGAGCCCACCAGGTCAGTGGCATTTAAAAAAAAAACTTATTTAAAACAACATATTTTTAAAGTAATAATGAATATTCGCGGACGAGTACGCCAGGCCAACAGTACCCGCACAATTCCTAAAATAAACCTATTTAAAACGACACATTTTGTTAAAGTACTTATAAATATTTGTGGACGAGCCCACCAGGTCAGTGTTACTGAAACACTTTCTAAAAAAACTCATATATAGCAAACCATATACACTTTAAAATTAGTAATATTCTATATATTTCTTTATCGAGTAACTGGTATCATTGATATGCTTTATGTGCCAAATTACTAACGTAGGTCAATATAATTTTATTACCTCAATGATTTACCAAAGATTGGAATCCTCAATCAGCATCGGTTCGCTAATGGGGTTCGATTGGCATCTTTTCATCCCCACTGAAGCATGAATAATACTTTCCCCGATGGAGTTATAATGAAGACGAATATTATATTATCCTTGATTTTACCATTATTCCCGACTTCACAATCTCTTTACGTTTCTGATTTAAATCATTTGTTCGTCTACGAAATAAACCAATACAACTCAATTAAACCACCGAGATTAGAATATTAAATTAGTTTAGGCTCGCATATATTAATTAGATATCATATCATTATATTAATTAGATATCATATCATTATATTAATTAGATATCATGGAGAATGTCATCATCACCATATACCCAATCTGACATGACATTTTGGTTTCTATATGCCACATTTGGACTCATCGGTCCACTGCTGGACATAGACCTCTCTCAATGAACGCCAAGCCGACCGATCTCCTGCTACTCGCATAGATCCCGGACAAGCTACTGCACGGAGATCGTCTTCCTACCTGGTGAACCAACACTTCGTTTTCCTAAACGCTGCCTCCACTCCAGAGCCCTACTGGCCCATTTGCCGTCTGTTATTCTGAGTGTGTGACCAGTTCATCACCACTTCAGTGAGTTAATGTGTCGCGTGATATCGGATAGTTTAGTTCTCTGCATTATGACTTCGTTACGTATTCCGTCGGACAGAGAAACACCCAACATAGCACAATCAATAGCCCGTTGAGCTACCGCAAACTTGTGGACAAGCCCAAAATTAAGTGGCCATGTTTCGGCCCCGTGGTTCGTCTCGGGAAGAACGCATTTGTTTAGGACTTACGTCTTCAAGCTCTGCGATATGGGCGACGTGAGAATGTGACGAAGCTTCCGGAATGCTGCCCCATCCAACTGAATCCTTCTATCGGCTTCCTTCTCGAAGTTACATCTACCTAATTGCAATAGTTGCCCGAGATAGATGTATTCGTCTACGACTTCGAGAATAGCACCATCGACGTTGCCGGCCTAGGGATAACGTGTTCGTTGAATATGACCTTTGTCTTGTCCAATTTCATCCTAAGGCCAATACGTCTGGAGGATTTATTTAGGCTGTGCAACATTTCCTGCAAGCAGACCAACACAACGATATGGTCGGCGAAGCGAAGATGTGAGAGGTACTCGATGTTAATATTTATGCCGCATTCTGCCCAGTTTAAAGTCTTAAAGACGTCCTACAAAGCATTAGTGAACAGTTTCGGAGAAATGACATCCCCCTGTCACACTCCTCAATGCAATTTGATTGGCCTTGTTTGCCCTCCCGGAATCACAAGGGACATAAAGGCAGCGTCATATAATGCTTCGACGCATCGCCAATCGACCTGACATCGCTGTAAAGCTCCCTGAATAGTCCAGGTTTCGACAGAGTCCAAAAAGGGAAGGCGCAGCGGCTGGTTTTACTTGTGTGTCTTTTGTACAACTTACCTTATGGTGAAAGTGTGGTCCATGGTTCTAAAACCTCCGCGAAACCCAGCCTGCTCCGGTGGCTGGAATTCGCCAAGCTTTGTGGTGAGACGATTCGTCAAGACTCTTAAGAGCAATTTCTAAATATGGCCGAGAAGTAAAATTGGTCTGTAATCTGGAAAAATTGATTTATTACCGTTCCTAGAAAACAAAACAGCGTCACTTCCAAGCCATGCCATAGGAAGTACGCCCCGCTGAAACAAAAAATCTTTTTAGCTCTCAGAATACAGGTTCGCCTCCCGCTTTAAAAAGCTCGACTGTAATTCCACCCTTCCCCGGAACTTTTCCCCCTTTAAGCTGCGCAAGAACCAGACTAATCTCACTCAAGCTGTCGTCCCGCAGATCTCGTGACAAGTGTCGTGTTAGGCTTGCACGCGGATTGTTGTTTAGGTTATCGGGACGAATCCCGATAACGTAGCGTACGACGTATACAACATTCTATAGAAAGAATACCAAACATTTTGCTATCCAAAATTCATGCGGCCCAAGTATCGAGCGTCACGGGCCTAAGGCGCGATCCACCAGAGCCACCATTATCATTGTGATAATCTTTGTCACGTCATAATCAAAGCGGTAAAGTTTACTCTTATGCTGTACGTAGGTACTTTATGCACGATCAGAAATACTAGAACTAAGTTCTTGTTTAAGATATTAGCTGTCTATTACTGATAACTAGCTGATGCTAAAAGTAACGCTGCATCTGCCTCATTTGTGTGCACAATACTTGATATAGATCTAATAAGAATTTTTTAGATGTGTCGAAACAGAGTTGGTTATTGTCCATAATGTCGCCTGCCAGGGAGATCTTCCTCCCGCTAGATAAGCTTCGCAACTGGAATTGAAAACACGAATAGCAAATTCAATAAGTTATAAGATTAGCGCCTTAACCCCTACCTTTCAAACTTAATACGTTCTAGCCATTTAAACTTTATCGGAGTCGAATTTCTCAAAAACTTGCCAGAATTTCTCAAATTTATTCTAAGGATCCCATTCTAAAATGAGTAGCGTTCGTGAGTTAATATAATTTAAACGACGCTGAAATATTGATTGTTCGGGGTATATACGTGTAGCTTTAAGTTTGGAAAGTGCACAATCATGTCTTCCTCGAGATAATGCAGTACTTTCCTCCATTCTGGCTACTTATGGTTTTTATGCATTGTAATATATTAGAAAGAGGTATTGACATGCTGTATTGCAGCGGCATTGGGCCAGCACGAGCGGGGAGGTTTTGCTGTCGCGTTTCTTGCGGCTCGTGAGTAGTCAGTGGAATATTGGAGGGGAAAACGAAAAGAACAACGTACTAACTACTATTATGAGAATATTTTGGGCGTCGGTAGTTATCACAAGGTACCTAATGCTAGTTTGTCCCTTTATGATTTTAAAAAAAGATAGTTCTTATTTGGTGTTTTTTTTTGGTTTCACTTCGAAATGTGTCCGAAAGGGATCCGATGGGGTGTGTGGGACTCATGAATTAACCAATAAATACCCCCCATGACCCCGTGGTTACCATTAGCCGCCTATGTGGAGGTGCCCCGGATCAGATTGTAGTTTGTCTGTATCTACTATCTACACGTAAAAAAATGTAACTGTGATGGCCATGCATCGAAGGTATTTCAAAAATATAAACATGCAACATCTGTGTCAATTTTTATCTCTTTGGTTGTCGGTGTGCGCAATATTATGTGAATCAAAATTGCACAATAATTTTTACATTAGCTGTCGTGTTAATAACAACTTAACTTAAAATAATAATTCTCCAAGTTATGACTTTGAATTAGACGCCTTGTTAACCATAAAATTTGTTTTAAAAATGTGTCAGCCAAACGCGATGTTTTCATAAAATAATGTAGTAACGGCAATTAAAATTAGTTGCTTGGGGTCAATTTAGACTAATATACTCATATTTTTCATAAAATTATACGTAACATGAACGAACACGAGACATATATAAATTATAGTGACTCATTATTCGGAACTCGTGATATCTTCTAAATGTAGCGAACTTCTTCGTGCAGGTACAGCTATCAAAGTTATGAAATAAATCACAGTAGTTCGAAAAATACTATAACGACTTGAAGTTGGCAAACTCGCCGGCACTTCGTGACACTCAAGTTTTGCTGTCAATTATGTCTTGGCATCGAGGGCGTTTGGTCAGCACCAAGTTTGAGATTAAAAATGGCTACGCCAACACTTTGAAAGATAATGACCGAGGCTGGGAGTGTTTATATTTAAATGTTTTCAGAGTATCGAGTTTTATATACCTTACGATGGGCGTTTAATTTACAGATATTTCCCTTTTAGAATATTAATTGATTCTTTATATTTCAGTTGGTCGTTATATATTTCTCATGGTCATCCTCAAAGGAACCTACGTTTAGCAACATTGTAGCCAATAGCAGACCTTTATACTTCCTCATATCATTTTCATTATATATAGATTACTCTGACGAACACATTTCATAGCCAGTAGTCTAGTCTTCCTCACAAAAAGCGGCAAAATGTTCTGTAACAGCAGGAAAAAAATAAGTTTACAAACTTATATTTGTGAAGCGAAGTGCACATAGAAGTTTGTAATAGTTTTATTTCGGTGATGTGTGTTTAATTATTTTTTTTTGTAATAGCGGCAACGAGAATTACATCATCTGTGAATATTTCAGGTGACTGTGACGTCTTTTTTTATTGGTTGAGATATAGCCTTGTGACACACCCTAAGATATCTTATCCTATACGGTTGCTTCGTCCGGAATCCATCGCAAACGCATTCGCGATACTATAATTTCACTCAGTTTTGATTTAGTCCTTGTCCTGCAGTCGCAATAAAGGTCCGAAGCAACTCAAACGCAGCAAGGGAACCTGAAAAGTATAAATTGAGTTTAATTGTGTGTTACAAAGCATCTACTATTGTATATCCACTCCGTTTACCTTCCTCGTTCTGGTTTATGTTCTTGCATAATACAGACGGTGCGAAATAAAAATGTTTTTAATTTTTTCACAAATGTAATTTAAGCGTATCAAAATAAAGAAAACAAACAGAAAAAATATCCGGAAATTTTCCGCGAAATCCCGCCCGGCTCATTTCCACGAAGGGAAATAAAATCGTCATCAAGCGGCCGTTGGTAATTTGAATGTAATGTAAAATTTGTGCCGCCTCGGATTTCAAATATCCGTTAACTGAACTGAACAGGACATCCAAACTGCGATTATAATGAGTTAGAAAATATAACGCTCGTGAGTGCCTAATAAATAGTTCTAATAATTCTTTTTAATATTAACTAGTGTTATATTTCCCTTTGGGATTTTAGTCAGAACACGGTTGTTTCGGCCGATATTTTCGTGAGATGATTAGGTGAGAACCTAAATCGCCCTGCCACTACTGTACTCGGTGGTGCCCGGCATGTGATAAATCATGCGTTACTTTCATACACCACTTGGACAGAAGAGAGAGAGACAGAGTGTGATATTCATATCCACGCCTCTTGTCTTGAGCTCTTCTACGCTTCTACGCATCTTCCTTCTCTAGATTTTTCTTATTTTCTTTCTTATGAGAAAGGGACTTTGCCCAAGGTCTAGGTTTACCTGTAGCTACTGAGTCCCCCGTGAATACGACACAGCTTAACAAAACACAGCAATAATACAAACCGCCGGCTTCGTCCGTGAATAACAGGGACCAAATACACTACTAGTCCGTCTCGGTTTCGCACGGATGTTACACAATATATGGCAAAAATTCATTAACTTACAAAAATGCAAACATTTCGGTCACATAAACATTACACGTTACCTACCATGATAGAACCATTTATGGTAGAACAGCTAGTTGTTAATAATTCCTTCAGTTTGATAAGGATTTTTTTTTTCACACCATTGTTACATCATCCATGTTTTCATAATTATCAAATTGTTCATTGCGGATAATGTAGAATTCTAACGGTAATAAAATTTTTCAATTCGGCCCAGTAGCTTCGGAGCCTGTTCAGTGCAAACAAATAAACATACAATCTTTTTAACATTAATATAGACGGAGAAAAACTTAGCTAGGAATTGCTCTATTCGTGAGTGCAAGCCGCATGAAAACCCGTACATGATAAAGGTACTATTCTTCTAAAGTCTTATCTACGATTTAAAATATATGTAGACCGTATGTCTACATCATTACTATAGAAGTTCAAAACGCTGTGTGAAAATGGGAGTTCTAAAACTCGAACTATATTTCACCTTTTGCTCAATGAAATCTTAAATTACAAACATTTATCTTTCAAAACATTTAGGTACACCAATATTCTTCAAAGAAGCGCAGTCAGCAGAAACAGTTATTATATTAAGAACCCCGTCTTGTAGAAAGTAGGGTTGGCGAAATTACATCTGGAAGGTGTTGATTAAGTTAATATGTTTCATTAAAAGTTTTTGTTCATGTTTTTTATTTTTTGTAACAAACTATCCATAAATACATTATATATTTAATGAGACTTAGTTTTATACAGCATTATCGCGATATGGGCATATAGGAACGGCGCTTAATATTACTCTCACTCATATACCACTCATATTACAGCTAAGTTGTCGCTTTTCGTGTGGTTTGTGATCTTCCTGTGGCCCACTGATTGTGAGGTCAAAAGGAAGGCTACACATCCGCACTACCCCGATGTCTAATAACATCCAATTTTTCTTCCTTCATTGATGTCCTAATTTTACGCGAATTACTCATTACAATAATCCTACTTTTACGGATCACGGTTTATTTAATTATTTAACTAGCCCGACGTTTCAGACGATTTACAGCAACCATTGTCATAGGTGGACTCGTTTTTCTTCCTGTTTTTTACATTGCTGAGAGTATCCCCTGATGTCTGTAAAGGGTACAACGAATATGTAGAGTGGCTTTAACAATGTTTGAAGTGAAATCAAATCGTAACCTTCAATATAATATCAATTCTACTGAGGTAGTGCAGTAGCATTTCAGACGAAACTACTGCATTTTAGCCAAATTGAGATCGTGTGGAAAAAAACAGGTATTCTGACACGTTGAAGACTCTTGCGGTAATATTCCAACTACTATTTGCTGCATTGTAGAAGCAATGAAGCTTTGTGTGTATTTATATTGATATTTCGTACCTATTGTTTTTGCTGATTTGTTAAATGTGCAAAATAAAGAATATTTAATTCATTTCATTCAATGAATGAGAAACACTGCTGGTTTCTCACCCCTGCAATATTAGAAAAAAACTTTATTGATTACTGATGTCTTAAGCTTAGGCGAATGTTACTCATAACAATAAAACTACTTTTACGGATTTTATCTCGGTTTATTTAATTATTAAACTAGCACAACGTTTCAGAAGCTTTACAACAGCCGTGCTCACGGGCGCACATGGACCGTGTAAAGCTATTGAAACGTTGGTCTAGTTTAATAATTAAATAAACCGACATACAATCCGTAAAAGTAGTTTTATTTTATTGATTAGACTAAACGAATATAGTGGTGAGAGACTGTGTCATGATGCATTTCAGCCGCATTAGTCGGAGGACCGACTGTGCCAATAAAAAAATTGATAAAAAGTAGTTTTTTATAACATAAGGGGCAAACGAGGAATCGTAGCCTTTTGATGACTACCGACGTCCATGGACATCGACATGATTGTTACACAGATGCGTTGCTCCCCAGCGGGCCACCGGATACTCACAAACCGCACAAAATGCGACAGCGATGCTGTCATTTTACGCCAGTATGAAGCGAAGGAGAGATACTTCCCCTGTCATGCATACCCAATTCCGTTGTATAGGAGGGTGTAGTGATACATGATGCATGGCCCTATCTCCTTCTATGCAGCATGGCACTACCTCTTCCCATATTATTAAGGAATCGATTTAACGAGTGCCAACCCTAAGCCCAATAGATGGGACGCGCTGACGTGTCTGGTCGTAAACTGCTACCGGATTTAATAAAATTTATTTAGCTTTATTCTTAAGGGGTCGACAAATCATAATTCCACGAAAATATCCACTTATTTAGTTTAGAGGGCGCTTCGGTGGCACTAAAGTTTATTCAAGCCGACACCCTGGGGGTTAATGGATACCTACGAACTTATTTAAATTCGCAGCTATTTTCGTTGGTACCATAAATTGCTCACAATATAATTGTACACTTACTTTTGAGCTAGCTTCTTTGGCAAATATACTGATTAAAATTTGTCCATTCAATGAATATATAATAATTCGATAACACTATATATATACAAGATGGTTTCATTCGCGTAAAATCTACTCCAAGAGAATTTTTGCGGAATAAAATATATTTTAAATTATCATCATCACCTGTGACCAGATCAGTGAACGCCATTCAAAAACGCTTACCCTTGCAACATTACCAAACATAATATATCAAATGGCCCCAAATGCTTTGTTGATCGTTTTCACCCACATAATTAAACATAAATTATTGAAACAGCATTGCAACAACCCCCTAAAAAGAGGTAGCAGGTGCTAACGGCGCCTAAGTATCGACTATCCCTGTTAATGGGTTCCTAATTGCTTTCTATTCCAAAACTACACTCATATGTTAGAAACTTCATGGTTATTTGAAAGTCACAGACAGCTCGCGAAGTTGATAAATCAGTAGATAATTGTTTTTAAAATTTTCATCATCAGGCCGTCCCTGACTTCAATTTTTTATTAAAGCAAAGACGATTAAGTCTTTACTTTTATAAGAGCTCTTGCTTTACAATAATTTTTCACTCATAAAGTAAAGTATAAATTTTTAAGAGATAGCAAATGTGGCTAACTCTCTGTCACACTGTTAATTTAACGTGCGAGATTAGATAGACGAATATAATCTTCGTTCTCTATAAAATACGGCGGACACTCGCCGTCATAAGCCTGCCTATGCATCCCCATCTCCATCTATATTACCTCTGTACATGCTATCAAATCTGATTCTTTAAATAAACACTGATTCTTTAAATAAAATTTGAAAAATCTCTATAATACTTAGTACCGAGCTGGATACGAAACGAAAATACGTAAAAGATCTCTTTATACAACGGAAGGAATAAATCAAAGCGAAGTTAAGCCATTTTAAGCCGAATGGATGAACAAGGCTAATATCGGAAGTTGACAGAGTTTGTCCTGACCGCGCCTACAAGAATCAGCACTCACAACTTCGGTTCGCGGCGATAGAGTTTCACAAATAGTTTAATTTATTCCATCTCACTTTGTACGTCAACTTGTACGAGTATATTATATACAACTTTGATTATAGATCCCGAGTCTAGACGTTCAATCACAGTTGCGAGATCCTGGGCTCGAGGCCAGGGTCGCACCAAAGTGTTATTGGGATCTTTAAAGGTCAGGAAGTTGGCGGTGTTACACCGATGTACCTCGGGGAGCACGTGAGGCCGTAAGTTCTCCGCCTGATTTCTCTTCGGTCGTCGTGTCCGATTGCCATCCCATTGGATGGAACATGGAGTGCACTCTTGTCCGCATTCGTGCAAGATAATATTTCCTGCGCAATTGGACAGTCTCTATGCGGATAGTCGCCATGATAGAAATTCGGGTAGGAGTACATTATAATATAAGATGGCTAACTTATCGACTAATCTGTAAGGGTAAAAGGAAACCATTACAGTGGAGAAGAAACATGTGTGTCAGTTACGCGCATGTGTATAAGTAGTCAATACAGGAGTTTTCTCCTTAACAACGAGTACGATTTGAAATGTAATCAAGAGACGCAAGTGACGTAAACGAGGAAAACGTTCTTACGTCTATTAATTATTCTGAACGTCTTGCGCACAACTTTACTCAATTTTTTTTTCTGTATTTTATTTTTATTTATTAGGAGAATAAACAATTGTACGAGTATATTACACAGTGCATTAAATTTTTTTTTATAAATTTTATAGTATATAGTAGGGACAAACGAGCAATTTCATTCCAGCACCATTTCCACGGACATGCAAATAGCATTCGACTCCGTATGGCATAACGGTATAATATATAAATTAATCCATAGTAATATGCCTAAGCCTCTCATAAAAGTGATTGTGTCATTTCTCTCGGACAGGAAATTCCAGATGAGAGTGGACGGGGTCTTGTCCGAGAAGAAATGCATTCGCGCAGGTGTACCTCAAGGGAGCTGTCTCTGCCAGCTCTCTATAACTTCTACGCCGGGGACGTACCTGTTTCCCCCGGGGTAACCGCCGCGCTTTACGCGGACGACACCGCGTTCTTGGCCGCGTCTCTGAAGGCGAGTCACGCGGCCAAAAAATTACAGAGAACTCTCGATCTCCTGCCGGAGTGGCTACAGAAGTGGCGGCTGACGATCAATCCATCGAAAACGCGAGCGATCGCCTTTACCGAACAGCGCACCGCACCAGACATGCTTCAGGTACACTGCATCGCAATACCATGGCGCAGGACAGCCAAGTACCTGAGAGTTGTGCTAGACTCCGGACTCTCGATGGCTCGTCAGGCCGAAACCGCCACCTGACAGGCCAGATCATCATCATACGAGCGAGTGCTATCCCATTGAAAATGAGGATAGCACTCTACAACATCCATATTAGAGCGAGTTTAACGTACGCGACTCCTGCCTGGCATCACTTGTTGTGCGAAACGAGCAAGAAAAAGCTCCGTGTCGACCAGAACAAGATGTTACGGCAACTGGTCAAAGCTCCAAGGTTTGTGAGAAACCACACGATACTCAGGGACCTACGCGTGGAGAGCCTTGATGACTTTGTCGACAGGATGTCGCGCAACCTGTTCGAAAAGGTGGACGCGTTGGGGCACGAGACTCTTGGCAATCTCGCGTCCTAGCACGCCCGCCTCCCGGACAGATATAGCCTGCCGAGGAAGGGAGACGGATAATCCCGTTATCCGTTTACCTCTTA
Organism: Eumaeus atala; assembly: GCA_017140195.1. Classification (NCBI taxonomy): domain Eukaryota; kingdom Metazoa; phylum Arthropoda; class Insecta; order Lepidoptera; family Lycaenidae; genus Eumaeus; species Eumaeus atala. The sequence goes on along the minus strand of JAFELO010001105.1, from coordinate 53,166 downwards.
CACATGCTAGTACCACATTTTAATACACACTTCTTTATTTTCCACAGGTTTCATATTTCTGCCATTGATGCCTCTCGCTGGAAGACTGCAGACGGGTATTGAAGCCGCCACACGGGCGGTACCGAGTGGGATATGGCAACCCCGTTGCCACTCTCCCGCAAGGATACGGCCCGCCGCTTCTCCCGAGGCAACAACCTCCTGACCCAGAGCCCCTCTTTACTTTTCCACCAACCACCGTCTCCTAAGTACAGCGTTCGAGTCAGTGCCTATCCATAGGGCCATCACAGGAGTGGGTCCATACACGGTTCCCAGTTCGCTCAGGGACCTGTTAAAGCGCCCCAACAAATGGACACATGCCGGTTGAACAAAGATTTCAATAGCCCATATATATAAATATATGTATATACACACTCAGAGGGAGACCTCGAATTAACCACAGCCTCGCACTGACGAGGCTCGAACCACAAATCTCCAGTAGGGAGTAAAGCTCCGGTCTGGACTCCCCTCGACCCGGCTGCAGGACCGAGTGTGAAGACGTATGTACGTGATTTGTCTCCGGTCGTGTCGGATTGCCGTCCCGTCGGAATAGGAGAATGAAGGAATAGAGAGTGCACTTTTGTCTGCGGAAACACTTGTGAACAATAACGTCCCGCACAGATGGCGTACTGAATGGAGATGGCAGCTGTAGCCGAAATTAGGCTAGGACGACATTATTATTGTTATTATTATTATTATCATTATTATCATTATCATTATAATTATCATTATTATTCTTATTCTTATTATTATTATTATCTTTTTTTCTTCGGCTTTCACCGGAGTACTGATGTGCATGAGCCTAAGCCAAGTAACATATCAGATGGATAAAATTTTTAATGTTATGTGGAATGAGTGGTTGGTACCGATGAGACAATTTATTCCTGGTTTATTTGTAAAAAAAAATCTCACTATTCGGCAAGTGTTTAAAATAACTGCTTTCTGGAGAAAGTGATACGTGTCTGGTGGCAGCTGTAGAGTCTTTAATTATTGGTGCAATTGTATCGGTTATGTCGTTATTCAATGTTTTAGTTATATGCAATTGGTAGTTTCTAGTCTCTATTACTTGATCTTGTATCGCTATCATATAGCCTTCAGTCTCGGGGAAGAGTTCGCCACGGGTTAGCCATGCGTTCGAAACTTCTTTGTCGACATTAGGGTGGCATAAGTCTAGGCGATGTCTCTCATGGAGGGCTTTTCTAGTCCATTCGGTGATTTTAGTTTGGTTTTCTACCAAGATCTCATTGTTCTGTATTGTTATCTTTTAAGTTTAGCGGTGTGAATTTATTGTCGTTTAGGCTTATTGTCTTATGAAGTGGGGAGAATTGAGATTTTTTGAAAAAATAATGTCTCAAGGTCGTGACTTGCGTGTTGTGTAAATTTGTTATGTCGATTATACCTCGCCCTCCTTCTTTCCTCGGTAGCGTTAGTCTTTGTATACAGGATCTCGGGTGGTGTTTGCGACCTTTGGTCAATGAAGTGTTTATTTTACGTTGTAGAGTTTTGAGGTCGGTTTTACTCCAGTTTATTATACCAAAAGAATACGTGAGGATGGGTATTGCGAAAGTATATATGGCTTTAACTGTGTTACGGGCGTAGAGCTGTGATTTAAGTATTGTGTTGAGGCGATGTTGGAATTCAAGTTTCAGTTTTTATTTAGTCTCCTTGTAAATAATTTGATGTGACTGACTGTATCCTAAATATTTATAAGTTTCGTTTTCGTCAAGTGGTTCAATAAGAAGGCCCGATTCTAAGAAGTAACTGTGCTGATACGTGCATCCTTTTTTAATTGAATTTATCTTACATTTGTCAATTCCAAATTCCATTTTTATATCATTTGTAAATTGTTCAACTAAGCTAGCTAGGTTATATAGGTCATGTTCCTTATCAGCATAGAGTTTTATGTCGTCCATGTAAAGTAAGTGGCTTAAAGTATATTTGGTCTGTAAATTATTGTCCCTGAAATATAAACGGTATCCTTTCGATGCTGAGTTTAATAGGTTCGAGAGTGGATTTAATGCCAGGCAAAACCATAGAGGGCTCAAAGTATCGCCCTGAAATATACCTCTTTGTATTTTAATTGGTTCTGTTTCTATAAATGAGGTAGGAGTGGTAAGTTTAAGTCGCGTTGTCCAAGCTTTTATGGCGTTTTCCAATAAATTTATTAATTTTGGGTGTATTTTGTATTAGAAATATTTCTAAGATCTGTATTAGCCATGAGTAGGGAATGGAGTCATATGCTTTTTTATAATCAATATACATGGAGTATAAATCAGTCTTGGTTCTTTTTGGACACGTTTTAAAATTACAGAATCTATGATTAATTGTCCTTTACAGTCTTGACTGAACTTGCGGCTCCCCTTTTGTTGTTCAACCAATATGCTATTCTCTTCGACGTGCTTATATGTTAAATCAGAAATACAGGATGTCATAATTTTGTAGACTGTTTGTAAACAAGTTATGGGTCTGTATTTTGCTGGGTTGGTAAGGTCATTGTAATCTTTTGGTATCATATATGTAGTTCCGGATGTAATATAGTGGGGTATTCTGTTAAGATTATTAATAAACTTGTTCAAAAATGTATAGAGGTATCCCTGAATATGCGTAAATTTCTTGTACCAATAGTTATGTATATAGCCTGGAGCCTTCCAATTGTGTAAATTATTTATTACATTTCTAAATTTTATCTATGGGAATGTGTTCAAAAAACATTTCCGATGTAGTTATATTTCTAGTCATTTCTGCTTTGATCCAATCAGCTTCAGTGTTATGTTTCACCGGTTTTTCCCATATTCCTGCCCAAAAGTTACGCAAATCAACAGGTTCTGGAGATTCATTTACAGTTTGTATATTGTTACTGTTAATTTCCATATTTCTTGAATAATGTTTTAAGTTTCTGTAAAATTGTTTTTCTTAAATAATTTTTGTTAAATTGGATATTTTGTTGTTTTCTAATCGTACGTACATGTCTTGTATCTGTTGACCCGTCCTGATATGAGTGCAAGTTTTTGTTTGAGTGTGTCTAATACATTTGTTATTTGTGTGTTTGTTTCTTCATGTAGAGAGTGAATACTAAATTGTTGCATTATATTCTTCACGTGGTTTTCAAGTCTTTTACTCCTAGCCCCATTTATAAACTGTGAGACCCTGCCTATTTTCATTCGTATGTCAGTTATTCTTTTTTCGAGATGTTTTTGCCACTGGGTATCCGGTTTTTATAAGTAACTCGAGTTTGCTGTCTTGGTTCCAGTGATATTCTCGCTCCGTTAATTTTGGCAGCCCTCCTTGCTGCACAATACAATATTGTTTGAAAATGGTTGAATTCAGTATCGATAGTAATGTAATCAGTGAGGCTCACATTATTAATATATTGTACTATATTTGCTAACTTTTTAAATGATTTTTGTTTCTTCGGAATGTACATTCGTCGGGTTTGGTCGGTATCTTTGAAGTGTTGTAGTGTTTGCAAGAATATGTTGTCTATAGATATATCTTTTATTGGCTGCTGAATATTGAGTTCACACGTTTCTGAGATATTCAAACGTTGTGAGAAAGGAAAGGCCAAATGAAGCCTCAAATGTTGTTGATGTTGTGGTTCTTCATGTTGAGCATCTTGTTCAGAGTCTAGATTCACTTTTGAAAAATTTAAGGATAATTCGCCGGCTATTCCTTGTTTAATTTGATTTAATTTACTGTCACTTATATATTTATTATTGATGATTGCTCTTCAATGGTCCGTAATGTGTTGTTCACTAAGATATGAAAGATTTGGGAATCTGTTTATAAAAGCTTCATGCAAAGGTTTTCGGTAAGAGGTTCTATTACTTTCTAATTGAGTAATTCTGTAGTAAGCTTCTTTCTATAATAAATTCGTTGTGTTCGTTCGTCCATTTCTATCGTGTACGTGCATGCGGATGTTGTGGTATGTGTATTGTGATAGCGGTTGCAGAAGAAGGGTTATTGGGTAGATTGTTTAGTTCGTCTTTCACTTCATTATAGATTTGATCTATTATATTTTGTGGTAATAATTTATTTCGAATTATTGCTCGTCTTTGATCGCTTACTCTTTGGCGGCTTACGTGCATATTTGGGAATTGTTGTGTACCATGAATTTCAAATGAAGCGGTTCTATGTACGCTTTGGTGTCAGTTTCTAGTGATGTTCATTTCAGCAGTCCATCGTCTACGCTTTTGGAGAGCCCTCAACGTGGGTGCAAGATCTATGTCAAGTTTGACATCTTGCACAGCATCGCCTCGGGTGATAACAGATGATGAAGAAGACGTTCGCCGCGTCATGTATGATGGATGAGATGAGAATGAAAATGAAAATAATGATAGTTGATCGTCTTCAGATATCTTAGATATTCCATCGCCCCTTACATTCGCTCGGAGATTATATCTCGTGGGCCGAATTGCTCCGCTTATTTGCATTTGCAACGCGTGATTTAAATATGGAGCAGAATTACACTGAACAGATGTATGCGCAATTATGTCCCCCCAGAATACGAGGGACTGCCTGAGTCGTTTCAGAACTCAGGGCGGGATTCTCCATCGCATATAGCCCCGGTACCCGCCTGGGGTATTTTTCTATTTCTCAGGCGCATATCACATGTCTTTTTGGTTTTGGGTTTGGGACCGTTAGTTGGGAGAGTATGTTTATACCAAGATGTATATACATAGGCTATACAAATCATATGATTAGAGTTCTAGGTGTTCCTGACCCGATTTTGTTGCCTCCCCTAAGCCCCCTCACCACGGCAAGGTGGTCCCACGAGGGGGTTATTATTATTATTATTATTATTGTTATTATTATTATATGTATAGATAGTTTCATGTTGATAGTGCAGACTAGCATGGCCGACACGATGAGGTACATAGCTATCTCTCCACGTAGCACTGCTGAAAGTGACTCAACTTTTATATACTTAGAATTCATAATTTCTAAAATTAAAAAGAAGTATAATTATTTATACTTCCTATTTTAAACCATTGAGAAATTTCCTTACATGTTTGGTGTTAAGCTTAACTACATATCTGATATGTATATTCGGATATTTGTGTACGGCAGTAGTCTTGCCAACTGTTTATAAGGCTCCTTTTCCGATATGCATTAAACATATGCACTAAAATGTACCGAGGATCGCATTCCTTACTGTTTTGTGTCTTAAGTTTACGCGTTTGTTACTCATTACAATAAAGCTATCTTTACTGATTTTATCGCGGTTTATTAATTATTTAACTAGCCCGACGTTTCAGAAGCTTTACGGCAACCATGGTCACGGGTGGAGTTCACACATGTTAGGAGCCTTATGGGTGGAGTCAGTGACCATTTTTGCTGTAAAGCGACTGAAACGTCGGGCTAGTTAAATAATTAAATAAACCGTGATAAAATCAGTAAAGGTAGTTTTATTGTAATGAGTAACATTAAATTAAAAAATAGTTTAAAATTCGTAAAAGTAGTTTTATTGCAATTCCTTACTGATGTTCTTTTTTTAGATCATCATAGAAAATTCCGCGCGTTTATTAGAAGCCGTACATTATGCGGGTCGCCTGGGTGAAGTTGCACAGACATTATCCCTAAGTTATTACTGCTAATATGAGCGGGAGCCATTTTAGAACTCTGCGAGAATGTTATAATGAGGAAATCAAATTTCCAGAATTCACTTTTTATTTCTGTAGTATATACATGTGTAATAAATATATACTAAATATTTTCTGTGAATAAACGTGACTAATGTTATTTTATTATGTCGTCTTAACGTTCATTGGGAAAGCCCTATATCCAGCAGTGGACCGATAAGGGCTGATAATGATGAGGATGACGATGATGAATATTATTCTAGCTGAACTTCGACTGAGACGGCCATCTCTAAAGGCTAGTAACTGGGCAAGACAAAGTATTGTGTGCTCTCTATTCATTTATTCTCCTTTCCCTAAGGGATGGCAATTCAAAGAAATTAGACGCAGAGCCGATAGCTTAACGTGCTCTCCACACCGGGGGTGTGACACCGCCGTGTCCTGACTCTGGACTGTTAGTAGGTGTTGAAAATTCTCACAAAATTGTATCATTATGTACGACACTATCTTACCTATCCTGTATTCTCCTGATAATCCATGAGTTATATTACCCTGGAGTTCAGTTCCATCTGGCTGCCTGCTCGTGTTGTCACTCGCAGCTCACACGCCTCACCTCTCCACTACCACTTGCGTCTCCTGCTACTCCATTCCCCATGTAGGTGTGTGTACGCAGGCAAACACACCTGCCATTCTCTCTCACAGTATTCCCACTCACCAATCACTGCTTTCGTACAGCCTAAACCTGCACCGAGAGCTACACCTACCTCGGTCGCTGGTTGTCCCCTGCTGGGCATGGTCTCACCCTTTAGGGACTTCACCGCCCAGGTGTGTTCTCAAACGGTGACCCTGTCTGTGATGACAATGTCAATCTTACGGTTATATGCGTTTCAGTAGTCAACAGGAGATTAACAAGAGTTTCTTTTTTTTTAATTCATTTTGGAGGTCTGGGGATCCATGACGTCCGTGTTTCCTCGCGACGTTTTCCGACGCTACAAAAAAGTGACGTTGAAGTCTACATTTTAAAACCACTTTTCAGAGGTGTATTCTCAAAGTCTTACCCATATCACTCGTCCCGAAGATTGTGAAATTCCCCAACTAATCTATTAAAGGATTTATGTATTTTTTATAGCATAAGCAGCGCTTTGCTGACAACCGACACCCATAAAGTACACATAATCAGAGATTGTGTGGATGAGTTGCCGTCCTTTATGCGTACCCATAACGGGCCATTGGACTCACATAAATCGCAGGATACACGACAACATAGTTATCACTTAGCACCGGTGTTATGTAAGAGGGATAAAAACAATTACACTACCTATTTTAAAATTAATGTGGTCACTGGATTTCACCGAAATACATAAATCACCTAAATACTCTGATAGCCTGTTCAAAGTCTGGATGCAATTCGCTCATGACCATGACCTATGGCGTTTTTTTGAGATGTATTAGTCGTCATCCAGCTGACGATGAAAATATAAATCACCCAACAATGAGGTACATTAAATCCTCCTAGTAGCAACTAACGCCTCGCTAACTGCATACATACTTCGGTGGCATATAGAGGATTCAGCAAATTTATAGCCATCTAATACTACGATATTAATCTTAGAAGTTTCAAACGTGTAGACTTTAGGCTAAGATGGTGGGAATAGATCCGATCGCGCCAGACGTGTCGGATTTGAGATTGCTATGCACTCCTGTCTGAGACTAACAATAAGGATTTGCAAGCAATAGAAGTTGCTGATTGCAATTTGCGAACAGTCTGATTGATTTTGCTGGCATTTATTTAGTCGATGCAGTCAGTGTCGTTGTAGCCATAAATTTGTAGTTGAAGAAGTAATTTACGTACGTAACTGAATGCGTTTTGTTTTTTTGTGTGTTACAAATGTCGTGATCGACCTCGTCGTTCCAAACGTGTCTGAGACGAGGCCCCACGTTCGTAACACAGTTGGGATTGTAGTCTGCTCGTCTCTAAGGCAGAGGATTACGATCTAGCACCCGATGAAGCTGCACTGGATACTCCCGTTAGCGTGGAGCAGTCAATAAAAGATGAAGTACTATTGAAATGGTTGCTGAGTGCGGTAAATAGGTCGAACGGTCACTATGATAATTACCAGTAATTCGCCAATTGTGATTTTTTATAAACAATTCACCATATAAAAGGTAATATGACGCATCAAGTAGAATTCTTGAATGAGGAAAGACACTTCAAAATTGTATAAAGTTTATCTCTGACAGTCGATGTCAGTGCGGATTATGTTAAACATGGGTAAATATTTAATATACTCTATTTGCCCTGCCGACAGGATCTGCCAGTGTGTAAACTCTCTCAAGCGACCAGAAATCATTTGATAGGAATGTTTGATCTGTCATTGATATGATGTCATGCCCATACATATTAACCTTCATCAGCGCATGTTGATTGATGTATTAGTACTTAAGTTTACTCCGAAACATGTTTATTTGAATACTCTGTACATTGGTACATTGGAAATTTGAACTGTGCTTATAATTCTCATATATGTGGCTCTATATAAAAGACACTACAAAATAACTTTACAACTTCCTTACAATAAAACTACTTTTAGTAGCCCAACGTGTCAGAAGCTTCACAGCAGCCACGGTCACGAGCGGACGGTCCGCCCGTGACCATGGTTGCTGTAAAGCTTCTGAAACGTTGGGCTAGTTGAATAATTAAATAAATCGAGATAAAATCCGTAAAAGTAGTTTTATTGTAATGAGTTACATTCGCGTAAACAAAAGATACCAATAACAACTTCCTTCCCAGTATCAGTATACGATTAGTATAGGAGTTTCTTTTGCCGTAAATCCTAAAAAAGTTTATAGTATATGTATTTTTAAAGTAAATGAGCAATCGTAGCCTTTTGGGAATTAACATATTATATACGAGTATTGTATAGATAACCCCTTACCCATCTCAAAAGGGCCACTAGAATCTCACAAATTACATGATACATGACAACATAGCTATCACTTGTCAGCGATGTCATAGGAGCGAGAGGTACCCTCCGACTGTGACAATCTAATGCGGCTGGAGTGCAACATGACCCAGTCTCACTACTATATTCGTTTAGTATAATCAATAAAATAAAACTACTCTTACGGATTATATCTCAGTTGATTTAATGATTTGACTAGCCCATCGGTTCAGAAGCTTTACACAGACCATGTCCGTCCGTGACCATGGTTGCTGTAAAGCTTCTGAAACATTGGTAAAATACTTAAAAGTAGTTTTATTGTAATGAGTAACGTTCGCGTAAACTTAAGACATCAATCACAACTTCCTTACCAGTATCGGGAAACGATCTGCATAGGTGTTTCTTTTGCCGCAAATTTCAAAAAAAATGATTCAAACTTTATTTTTTTATTTATAACTACAAATGGGTACACGCAGTAGGAGCCTTTTAAGAAGTGCTAATTGCTCACAAACATCCATAAAATTATTTTGCAGGCATGTTGCCTTCCTTCCCTTTTCCCTCCAATAGGTCAGTGACCTATTGGACACTGTCACATTGCGTCGGTATCGTGAGCGATAGCTACTTTTCGGATCGTGTCGGCAGCCTCTTACTACCACTTGCTAAAATGTTATTAATACTCTTAAAAGCATATACATAATTGTAAAAGGCGTGCGCTGCCTCGGCGTACAAATTGCGCTCAAATTATAGCTGAAGTAAGTTCACGCAAATATGGCGGTAATGGCCGAGCTGTGTTGTAATTAAAGTTCCTTTATCTCATAATTATGCACGCGGTGGTATTAGATTTACAATTCACTTGGATTTGAAATGATGATGGGTGGATAGACTAATATAATATATTGATAAAAAAATATAAATATATGTAAAGCCTTGCAGTATTGCAGCTAACCTGGGCCGACATGACCGAGGACGCTTTTGTTCTCATTACTCCCGACGTAGCCGTCGGGAGTAATGAGAACGTCGACTCGACGACCGGCTGGCTCAGTGGGTAACGTGGCGGTTTGGCCGCGTGTTACACCAGAGGTCGCGGGATCGAATCCCGCCTTGGTCATGGATGTTTATATACATATCATATGTGTTTAAATAATAAAAACTTAGATATCTAAAATTTCTTAAATTTATTAAAATACTAAATTAAAAGTATTTCCGTTGTCTAGTGCCTGCCTGTAACACGGTACTAACCACAGGGCTTGGCTAACGTGGTGCGATACCACAGATATTATTATTACATTATATTATTATTATTACATTATGTTATTTTTATTTTTACGTGCGGTTTGTACGGCGACCATTGGTGAAAGCGAATAAAGAAGCACATGGCATATATTTATAATGAGGACATTTGCGGACTACATCTGCTTGCTTATTTCAGTACAGTTAATACTACAAAGATGCGCTGCAGCTGAAATATAGATATAGATGAAAGATTTCAATAGACAAATCTTCTTAGTTAAAATGTGCACATTTTATCAGCAACAAGGCATATTTACGTAGAGCACTATAATGATAGTACATTCGAACTAGTAGTCAGTAAAATACGCGCAGTTTTGCTTAAAACAGAAATGAAGCACTAAATATACTAATTATAGTACTAATTAAATAAGTTAAAAAAATATTTGGAATGTAAATAGTACAATCCAAATCGTATACTTCTTCTTGTAGTAGTAATAGGTAGCTATCTTTTCTATGACCGAGCATGTGAAGTATTTGATCAATTGTTGTTTGAGTTGTAAATGTCAATTTTGATTATCTTTATATAAATAAAAATAACGCACTAATTTAGACAAGCAATAAGCTAACGAACACATTCATTTACATAATCACCCCCCCCCCCCCACATAGTGTGGAAAGATCTGTGTGGCTTGTTAACCATTATTTTTTTATAGTATAGGGGGACAAACGGAGCCTTTCAACGACTACCAACGCCCATGAACATCAGCATAATTATGCCGGTGAGTGGCCCTCATTTTTATCTCCCTCCTCCAATGCGTCACCGGCTACTCACAAACTGCACCTACTCACGAAACGCGACACCGTAGGTGTCACTTGACGGCAGTATCAAGTGAACGAGAGGTACCTCCCTCCACTAAATCGCGGCAATAGTAAACATATATTACGAAATGAAAGTGTTAACTATCACATCAAGTTGACTTGAAGAATACGAATAATACTTGATCAAATGTATTTTGTTTTTTATTCAAAAACCATTTTTTTTTTCGTATTAAAGTACTTGTTATTAAAGGGTAATAAAGTACTTGCTGTGATCTGATAGATGACAGTTCACGACCGTGTGTAGTACGTAATGAGCGTTCTTTTTTAAATCCATTTTAGTGGTTTATTTATTTATTTAAGTAGCACAACGTTACAGAACATTTACCCGGTCCACGGTTTACTGTCCATCCGGGGTGGATCGAAATGACAGACGCACCGATGTCACAAGTTATTAAAAGTACACTGTTAGGGTACTCGTTAATTTAATTATTTGGTTGTCCCGACTAACACAAACAGCACTTATTATATCTTATCGCTTTCTCTATCGAAATTTGGATGCTTTTTCTAATTTCAATAGCCTCACTGATCATCTTCGGAAGGAATCGGTGTTCTCTAACGAGGATTCACACCTTATCAAACATAATTTAATGGCGGCCAACTTAAGAATGCTCATTGATTTCATACACACAGATAGATGGTCAACAAAGTAATCCTGTTAGGATTTGGAGTTTTCCTTTTAGGGCACAAATCCGTCAAAATCCATTACCACCAACACCACATGGATCCACAGAGCCGGCGACATATTTCATGACCTTGATATTTTGCAGTGTTCCAGCAGAGCGGGAGCACTGCCACATGTCCCACGACACGCCCGACATTTTGTCTCCTCGTGTGGACGAGGAAACGAGTTCCAAACACGTTACCGGCATGTCGCCCGACATTTTGTCTCCTCGTGTGGACGAGGAAACGAGTTCCAAACACGTTACCGGCATGTCGCGCGACATTTTATCCCTTAGTGAACACGAGGCGTTATGGTTTACCAACTGCTAACATAGGCGTATTCATAGTAGTAGATTAATCAGCGTTTGTCAAAGAGGTCTTCATATTTAAACATTACAAATATGCATTAAGAACAGAATTAGCATACAACTATACTCAGGTGCTATGCTACAAAGTGAAATCACGATGAATCTTACTTCTTCCTAGAAAATCAAAGAAAATATTTTAAAACATTACCGGAGCCTTTTTACGACTACCAACTACCATGAATATCCACCTAATTACGATGCGGATGCGTTGCACTCCTGAAGTGGGCCACCGGCTACTCACAAACCACACTACACGCGACACTGAAGATGTCACTTGTGCCGGCCTCATTCCGTTGCATAGGAGGATGCAGTGTCATGCACCATGCAAGGCACTACCTCTTCCTATCACGCTTCCAAAATATCACAATCCTTAACAAACGATTGTGAAAGTGTTTATCTAGATTACAAAAAACATTTGGAATAGGCTCAACTCAAATGGACAAACTATATTCAGATGTACTCCCTTTTCCCGATAATCAATATAGATTGCGCAGAGATCCGAAGCTCATATGATTTTGGATCATGGCTCGCAAAGCTGAAAAAACGTGCCGTAAGCGGAGAGCGGCCATCAGTCTTGATCTATTCATGCCTGTATGTTCCCGCGCTGACAGATTGCGTATTGTCAGCTGTACGGACATCGCTCGTGCCTGACAAATGAAATAAGAGGATTGCAGACAAAATGCCACTTTAGAAATCATATGAGAATATTGTTTTACTTCTTTACGAGATTTGTTCTTTTTTTTATTTAGGATTTTTTTTTCGATTTTATTACAAATATACAATGTGAGATACGAATGCTGGGTGCTTTTTGTCTAATAGATTTTGTAACGAACACATGTCGTAGATAAGAAAAAATCCAATGTCACATGAGGAATAAGATAGCTGATGTGGCAATTTTTTAGTCGGACACCCCATATGACAGTTTTGCCAAGGTCCTAGAGCGATGGCCATGTTTTGGAGAACGAAGAAAGGCTCCGTACAGTGGCCGGAACAGGATGGCTACGAGGGGCAGGCGCCCGCGTAGAAAAATTCCGTAAGTCCAGCAGCGGACCAATAAATAATGATGATGATGATGTGTTCCCATGGTGTGCCGTGGTGCGGAACAATCCATTAAGGGTTAAAATATGCAACTGAGAACAAAAAAGTGTGATGATGTTGTTAATTACAATACAAGTATGCAAAAATACGTAAAATTTTTGCCTTTTGAAAGTAAAGTTGTGAACAGGAAGTATAGAACTTTGTTCACTTTGTGTGCAGTCTACAATGTTTCATTACTTAATAATTAAGGTATCAAACATATTTTTTAGCGGGCTTGGCCCAGCACTCATTCCCACCACTGCTAATCCTGTGTCGCCAGGATCGACAGTGGCATCCTCTAAGAACTTTTTGGTAATATCGCAAGGGAGCCCGAGGTAGGCAGGTTACGGTACACATACATTTCAGTAATACCAGGTGTTTGAAGAGTATTAAAAGTGCATTTGACTCCACACCTACTTTGTATAAATCAATCCCAGTGATTCTGTTCTCTATATCACCCCAGTCCATTTTCAACTCAATGAGAAAATACAACGAGCAATCGAATAAAAATGACAAGTTTCCAAAATGAAATGTAACATTTTTTATTTCTAATCCTCACAGTAATACTTGTGTGCCGACTCAGTACCTTTCGTGAATAAACATTTCACTGTTATACATAAATTATTTACAACAATGAAATATGGAGAAACAAAACACATTCGACGGGCTGAAAATTGCATTCTACATTTTAATAAAAAATTCAATTTCCTGCCGTCAGCGTCGTGGGCGCCGGCTACCTCCAGATAATTTCATCTGAACTAATCCTGCTATTACTATTTACCTTGCACTGATTAAAGAAAATATTCCTTTTTCCTCCCCGGAAAATATTTTTCAATTATAAAACGCAACTAATTGTGTTTGCATTTATTATTTTTATCTGACTGGTTTTTCTTTGTCTTTTGAACGCATGTCTATTAATAAATTGGATTTTCACGTGCTAAGTCCCGTCAATAGTCTACGTCGGATCTATGTACTCGTATGTGTGCATGCATGGGGCAAGCACACTCCCATAGACTTCGTACTACTACACTCCGCCAGGATGCATAAATAGTAGTACATCGCCTACCTGTGGTGTAGTGGTGAGGGTGTTCAACCACAGTCGTGAGGCCCTGGGTTCGAGTACGGGTTGGTCCAAAGTATAGTTGGTGTTTTTCAATTTCCTAAGGCAGTCCGGAATCAGGAAGTTGGCGGTGACAATCCCGTGCCCCGGAGAGCATGTTAAGCCGTCGGTCCTGCGCCTGATTTCTATCTGGTCGAGTCAGACTGTCGTCTAATGGGAATAGGAGAATGAGGCATCGGGGAGTGCACTTGCGCACACACTAGAGCACTATAATGTGTCCTGGGCAGTTAGCTCGTTCTTATAGAGATGGCCTCAATATTATTTTTAGACATAACCTCGAATTGTTTCGATTTCTATGCGCTTGAGAAGTTACGAAAAGAATTCGTGTCATTTCCTCCGTATAAAAAACTATACTATATTACTATTCACCCTTCTTTCAGTATATCAACATTCTCACTTACGCCAATCGACTATATTAAACATATTTGAAGTTAAACTTGTTAGCGCTGTCACGATATCCGAACAAAAATTGAACGTGCGGACTTAAAACTGCTCGTAGCCGAGTGGATTGACTAATAAGATTAGCATAATTGCGCCGAGTGGCACGCAAGCTTTTTATAATTAGCACCCATTGCTGTATAGTGCATGCGTGCAAAATGTAACGTAAAACATTATCTATGGTTGTAATTTTCGATGCTTTATTTTCGTTTACTCTGAATATTCCAAAATAAAGAAATGTTTAGGAGTGTACTTTTTTTCTGAGGTTATACTTCCAAGATGTATATCTCTACTTCGAATATTCAGAACGTAAAAATGTATGTAGCGTAATACTTTGGAATGTCCATCTCTACTCTGAACATCCGAATATTCGAAACGTATAGCAAAATGTGGGGGTGTACTTTCCGATGCCCATTCTTGCTAACATTCGGTAGTAAAAGATAATTGCTAAATGGATCCACTTTACGAAACTGTTATACCATTTCCTTAAATGAATTTTGGCCCATACGCAAATTGGATCGACATTAATTCGGCACACATGCAAGGAATTGACATTTGTTTAACTTACATTTGTGTTTACATACATAAGATTTTCTCCTCAACTTTTACCATTATTGACATTAAGTGCTGGTTTTAATTTTATGATGAAATATTCTAGATATTTCCGAAACATGTTATCGTATGTGCTTAGATTACCAAGTTTTCCGGAAGGATGAACAAAAGTGTTTGAGTACTTATGCACGTTGGAAGTGTTACTCCTTTGGCAAAACAGGAGAACAACTAAAATATTGACTAGAGTTAAAATCAGGATGGCGGTTTTTCGTGATGGTTTGCACGCATCATAATAATTTACTCTCATATATTTTCTCTGACGTGCCAAAGGAAATATAACTTCAAAAAAGAATAACGTCAGTCGCGTAAACATAAATAAGAAAACACTCCTAATATTTTACCATGCTACAAATTACCCTTTATACATATGAAGTCATCACAGCCAAGAGAGTTGTAATACTAGAACAATATTAAGTCCATATAATAATAGTATCTGTGAGCTTAACACACCACGTTAGTCTAGTACCGCAAGGACTTGAGTTACAGGAACTAGACAACGGACAATATATTTTTTTATATTATAAGGGGCAAACGAGCAGGTGGTAGGTAACTACCGCCGCCCATAGACATCCGCATGACCCAAGGTTACGCAGGCGCGTTGCCGTCCTTTAGGTGGGAGTAAGCTCTTTTCTTGAAGAACCCAATGTCATATGGGTTCGGAAATACCGACGGTAGTAGCAAGTTTCACATCGAAGTTGTGCGCGGTAGGAAATTGCGCTTGAAACGCACAGTTCTAAATCTTCAGCCATCAAGGTGGTGACGGTAGAACTTATAGTTCCTCCGCGATGTCTGAGAGTGGTATCCCACTGCAGGTATTATTAATCCGAAGAAATCAAGTTGCACAGAAACAACCTGGACGTCAACGATTCAATTCGCTCTACGCTGAATACGGCCAAATGGGACGAGTTGTTAGTTGAGGGCACCAGCTCAAAGCTGAGAGAGCAGGACTCCATATCCGGTCCGACCTGCGCCTTGTATAGTTGCAGTCGATGATGTGGCGTGAAGTACTGCTTCGCCCTATTCTGTAAACCCAGCTTCTTGGAGGCTAATTTATCCCTCGCCTCCAAATGACTGCGGAATTGAACGTTGCTCGATATGTCGACTCCAAGAATCTCGATACCAGTTGAGGCTATTAAAGGGGTATTTTTGCGGACTTAGTTTCGACAATTTATTATTCAATTTATAATTACAAATTTTAATGTGATATATGATGTTACTGTTTAGTGTTAGACAAAATACAACAGTTAAATTTAAATCCCATGTTAGTGCCCTAAGAATTTGGAGATCAAGAGTGACATACCATCATCAGATTGATCGGTACTGTCCTAAGGTGGTGTAGTCTTCGCAACCAGCGTGTATGTATGATGAGAGCAATGAATGTAAATGATGCAAGGCAGGTTTGTAAGGATCGTGATAATATGCGGCACTCCGTTCGCTATACTAGGGTAAGCATTAGGGAACTGGCGTGAAGATGTGTTGTTGTTGTTGTTAGAAATATATTAACTGATACTATTCTATCTTTAGGACATATTTCAAATCCCAAAACCGTCCTAGTTTGGCGTCCCTCTATTTGCCCCGTTTTTTTGTTGTTGCCAGTTGCCAATTTAAATTATGTACAATATATTATATTTGTTTGCATACTTCTCAGAAAATAAAATCAAATCTTATGTAGATTTGATTTTATTTTAATGTAAATTATAAAGGCTTTCTTTATAATTTACATTTACAATCTTTATGTACTAATTTTATGTACAATCGTACCAAATCCGTAGCCAAAGTGTGGTACTTCCCGCAGACTTAAAATCATAAAATTTGGCAAGTAACTTTAAGTAGAGGATTAGATCCGAAAATTGGTAAATATTATACCACAGAAAAAAAAGTATGACAAACTTATATTTGCATTCCGTTTTATACAAAATGAACACAAGCGCCTTCAAATATAAGTTAATCAACTTATGTAAGTTGAAATGCTCCCGATAGTACAGACCCCTCGTCATGCATGTCCGACTCGCTTTTGGTCGGCTTTTTATAAAATATATTTATTACTGTTATATTCTTTTCCTAGATATTGACATGCCTTTCATTCATTATTGAGGCGATTTTTCGGCAAATGTATTTTTAGTTTTTCAATTTGGCAGTAAATTCTGGAAAAGTACGAAATGAGTACATTCGGATAATTTCCGTACAACCTCGTATCGCGACAGACTAATAAAAGATACCATAAACTAAAGACCCAATCCGCTCCGACAGAGTAAATATTCAATAAGAGGAATGGTGTATTGTATTGCAGTCGCGATTCAGTTTGTTCGCCGTTCAATATAGTGATATTGTTTTGGTCGTATTGAGAACGGAATGGAGCAACATTACTCCGAGCCAGCCATATTCTGGAGAGTTTTTGTCTTTTAATTTTTTATTGAAACAATGCAAATTAATACTTTCTGCCGTATGTTTTTGGAAATGCATCATTATTGCATTTTTATTTCGTCCAGAACATTGTTATGAATTGAAAATGTTTTATTGTTGTATCTTTTCAGGATTCTGTACCCAAAAGGTAAAAAGGGGCCCTATTATTACGAGTTCTCTACCCGTTTGTTCGTCTCTCTGCTATTATTTCAAGTCAAGTTTGGAATGAAGGCGTGATGCCTATCCACTACCCAACAGTTGCTCTAGTCTTGTGTGAGCGCTCACGCCTTACCGCCGTAAAGTGACATCTATGCTTACGCGTCCTCTGTCTTTCTGACTTCTGAGGGACTAGAAAAAGACCCCGAATGCTCATTTTCGGAAGCAAATTGATTTACAGAAAAATATCAAGATACACACAACGTCTCAAAACCGTCTGTAAAAAAGACGTGAAGCTGTCCTAATTGTTATGATTATGCATTTTGTAAAAACAACTTTAATTCTTGCGCGTAAGGTTGACTTTGCAAAAAAAAATAAGTTTAAATTATACACTTGCTTCAAACACAACATGATTTGTTATAACGCCTTAAAATCACGATTGTAAGGTTGACCTTGCGAAAAATATGTTTATTTACAATCACGGCTGCTTTAGAACGACAGTTCAGTATGAAATCATGTATCTTGTACTTATGTAAATCAGTGCTCTTACAAAAAAAAAACACTTGTTAACATAAAATCTACCGCATAACATGCGAACATTCCATACATATTAAGTAGGAGCACAACAGTTACTGATGACTGTTACATTTTTTTCTATTTTATGTACTCGCGACAATCAATAGCAATCTTTTGCCCGCATAATATTCATTACCGAATGAATTTAGTTTTACACACTGCCTAATTAGTTTAGCCGCTTGTTGGTATAGCTAGAACATGATTTAGTTTCTTCATGAAACATACTAACCTGGTCATTTGGACACAAATATACGCGACACAAAAACATGTTGTGTATATAGCGATGGCTTCCGGTGGCCCTTTTAAGGAGGAGTGAAATAGGGCAATACGTAATAATTACGTGTATATTTATGTGCGTGCATAACCTGCTCGTTAGCTCCGTTATAATATAAAAAGTAAATATGTTAAAATTGTTTCTGAAAATTAGCCCTATGTACCTTTGAAATCACTTTTGGAATAATTTCAGGTTTGTTTTTTTTTTTGTTTATATATTGATGTCTTAAGCTTACGCGAATGTTACTCATTACAATAAAACTACCTTTACCGATTTTATCGCGGTTTAATTAATTATTTAACAAGCCCCACGTTTCAGAAACTTTACAGCGAACATGGTCACGGGGGCACTGTTTTTTCTATTTGTTTATGTTTCTTTCTTGGTGAGTTTGTCGGGCAGGAGAGCATAGGAAAAGTCGGAATCTCGTCTGCCAAATAACTATGTCATTTGATTCCTTTTTATCCTTTCACCTGGCCAGGCATATTTTAGTATACTAATAAAACGTATAATAACGCAGAGGTACATTAAAGAGGAGGATGAAAGGAGGACACTACATCTGCTGCACAGCAAATATGCGGATGTTTATGAGCAAAGGTAGACCTCAGAAGAAACGTCAAGTGTTCTATAGAACTATATATTTATTTATTGAGACCAGTTCTTCTAAATATGTAAAAAAACCTGCAAATAAATTCAACAATCCCACAACTATTTGCCCCCGGACAATAACAATGAGGAAAAAAAATATTCAAGGAAAAATTCATCGATCCACATGAATCCATCAATACATTTTACCGTCTACCCTCTATAATTGTTCTGATGTATCTAGTGAGGCGTAAGATATGAATCGTGATACGGTAAATTACACACAATATTCTTTCAAGTATTAGGGGTCTGTAGCAACATCGATATAACTGCGAACAAGGGGCTTATGTCAAAGTTGGAAACATGTTTGTGGATATATTTTAGTTTCTAGGGTTTGGTATCCAAAAGGTAAAAATGTCACCTATTACTAAAACTCCGCTGTCCGTCTGGCCATCGCTCTGTCTCACCAGGCTGTACATCATGAACTATGGTAGAGACAGTTGAAATTTACGCAAATTTCTATTTCCGCTGTAACAACAAATTGTAAATAATATATTAAAATAATTATATAATGGCGGTTAACTTACACAACCGTGTTTTTACCGTTTTTTTTTTAAATAAATAACACAGAATCGTTTATAGGTCTTTGTGTGAAAAAAAATCGTTCGAAGTTTATAATCAACTTTTAACTAGACGTTCACGTGTTGAGGTCCCAGTAATTTAATCCGATCTTTTTGAGAGTGACACGGGTATATATTTCATTAAATAAAATCTAAAATATTAAAAGCGTATTGCATTCAATACTTTAGATTTTATTTAAAGATTAAATTTCTATATTGATATTAATGTTTCTGAGGGTCTGAAGTTACTTACGGTAACTAAAATGCAATAAACATATCCAATTAAAACAAGAGGAAGCATACTTCGTGTAATATGTAAGGCGTACGCCAATTTTCATCCGCGTAATTGTTGTTATCCATATGCATCGGAACCCTCTCCTCCCTCCAATGGCGCATTGGCTACTCACAAACCGCACGAGACGCGGAAGAAGTTTACAGGCTCAGCCGACTAACACGTTACTATATAAATAATAATTCATAACGAAATTTTAGAGTGGGGGGCTTCATCTGGAGAAATGAAGTGTCTGTTAACGAACTAGAAAGAAATTTACCAAAAACGTAAAGACAACCTTCAAGTAGCAAGTGACTGGCCGTCTTGGCGTTCATGGAAAGAGGACAAAAATCGTTTAGATCCGGGGTACCTCAATATAGATCCGGGGTATATCAGTATAGGCGGCCGATCGCATCCGCGGGGCTTTAGTGGGTATTTGTTAAAGCCGCGAGTCACACACACCCATCGGATCCCACTTAGGTTTGGTGGCAGTGCGTAAATGCATTTCCACGCGAAACCATAAAAGAAAGGACTAAAATCTTTCGTGAATACGACTTTGCAGTACGCATAGCGCTGACTGCCTCTCGATTACTGTCATGTGACTAAGTTTACAGGGCCCTGTGCGTCGACGTATGTGGGAACTCACAGTTTTGTTTATGAATACGAGAATATGTTTAGTAGTCGCCCTTTAAAGGTAGATAATGATAAATAATGTAACCTTCTAATATTTTTAAAAGTCAAATGGAATAAACTTTTTCTTGGTGCGTGTGGTTCAAGAAGAAGGTGTTCGATAAGTGTACTCCCCAATTCTTTATTAAAATAAAATAATATAAATATTATTTATTTTATCAAAAGTATAGTATTTACATGATTTTATAAGTTCCTTTAACCCCTGGCAACACAAATATTCAATATTTTCAAGCAATCAAATAAGATTTACAAGATGGATGTACAGGACCAACTTAATAAGAATATGAAAGATATTGTTAAACTGTTTGAAACACGTATGAACCATTTTGACGAAGCACTGCCACAGACACAAACAGCTAACACCTCTTCATCTGGATCTTCAGATTTGGCAATATTGTAGGCAGAGTTCCATTCATTCAGGTTCATGATACAAGACACCCTTACATTGTTCAATCAGCAAATAAATCTTCTTATGGCAGGTTTGAATGGCTCAAGATATGCGTTAGTAGACAAAGGTATTATTTCATGGTGTGTCTGAGGATCCGCCAGAAGTAGCTGAAGATAAGGTGTGATAAGGTCTAAATAACAATTTGAAGCTCTCCAATATTGATTCTAGCAGTATTGATGTCTGTCACCGTCTTGGCTTGGAGAAAGACGTACAGAGACCACTACTAGTATGATTTGATTCGTTAATATTGAAAAATCTTGTATGGTCTAATAATTCAAAGCTAAAAGGCTCCGGCACAATATCAGAATTCCTAACAAAATCGAGGCATGAAGTTTTTGTAGCAGCTAGAAAACGATTCGGTATGACAAGTTGCTGGAGTGCAGATGGTAATATCTACATTATGTTTCCTGACAGAAATCACTTAAAGATAACCACATCGCATGAACGGAACAGTGTTATTGCAAAACATTCTCCTATGTCTCAAGATTCACGAAGTATGAGAACCTGAAAGGTTAAAATAGTGGCTAAGAATTTTTTTTACTGTATGTATTATCTTTGTTATATTAGTCGGTAGATAATATTTATTCACTTTGTTATTTATATTTTAGGTGCCGATGGTTATTTGACGGTAAAAATAAATCTTACTTTACCTTCAATGTTTATATCCAGGTACATTTAAATAAATCTTAACGAAACTACAATACCTATTTTTGATATTACATTGTGCAGGCTGTCAAATGTCAATAAGACACTTCACACTACTTTTCTTCTTTTTACTTGGTATGTTCCTGGTGATGACCTATTATTTTGTTTAAGTTTCTAAATGATAACTTTGACTGATTTGTTAGGGTAATATGCATGAATCATCAGGATATATCGTAAATTATCCTTTCATTTCATTATAATTTGTATTGCTGAAACATT
>JAFELO010001105.1:0-23835 GCA_017140195.1 Eumaeus atala | reverse complement strand
GGGGCGGGGGGGGGGGGGGGGGGGGGGGGTGCACGGCGGAAAGGAGAACAACGCATCGGCATATTAATTATGTGGATGGTCATGGGCCTCGGTAATCGTAAAAAGGCTCCGATTTCCCGTTTGCCCACCTATATTATAGAAAAAATCTTTCACGTAAAAACTTGTAAATGGATTTTAGTAAAACCTCAACAATATAGCTTATACACCAGAAGGAGTCATAGACTATATAAATAAAACCTTTTGCACTGGATTCTGGCTGTATTCTATGCAGACGGAATCGCGGATAACAGCTGGTCTAAAACATTTTAGATGTTCATCTCTTAGTATTCGTTTTGCTTACACCTGCATCGAACCATAAATAGCTGATGCCATTTTTTCTACACGTCCGAACCAACAGAACATGTTCTATCTCATTTTCACATCGACACTTCCTTTCATACCTAGGTTAAGTAATACTCCCTTATTATGCTGACATGGCGAAACGAATTTACGTTTCTCTACCGGCCCTGGGTTAAAGCCAGTTGTGTGCCGAATACCCACAAAAACCAACGCAACTACTCGGACACGGCAGAAGGTTTGCCCGGCAACACAGGACAACCCCACCAACTTTAGGACAGTGCAAAGGATTTAGGTGATCATCCTTGCCCCTTGCCCCATGCACACCTCATCCTCCTGCTATGTTCTCCCCACTTCTTATATGAGGGGTACAAAGAACACATCTTCCACCTGATCCTTATTAACCGATTCCTGTAAGAGGAAAGTAAAGTGTAAACCCCCCCTTGGATCAGTTAGATTCGACTAGTTTCACCCCAGGCTACTGAGCCCCAACGCCTCGACTAGGCTTGAACCATGGTGGGGATAGTACTCCTCTTACTTTATTCATTCGCAATCCGCGTGTTTGTACGAAATGAGTTGTGAATGAGACGGAGGCCAGGCCCCTGTCTGACAACAGTCGTGATATGTGGCTCTCTGTCCTTTCTTCCTGCCCCACTAGGGATCTGGCGTGAAGATGTGTTGTTGTATGTTTTTCTATATCTAACGTCAACAAACTCAAAACGTTACAGAAAGGTCCATGTACTCACAAAGCTTCACATAATATCGTAGCTGCCAGACACGCTGAATAGTTTACCATACGATTCTATAGCGAAACGCCTGACACTGCGCTAAACCGTAATACATATTGAACTCAGCAAGACCATTCTCCACACAGTTTATTGATATAGCTTGCTGCCCCTCATTTAGCAAAGTAGAAGCCAACATAATAGTTAACTGATATGCTCGTTAAAATGGCAATAAAAATTTTTATAGTATAGAAGCGCTCCTACTATACGAGATATCGAAGCATTTTACGAGTAGCGACGTTCATATATATCCGCATTTTTGTTGTCATGCAAATGGGTTGCCCTCTCTTTCACCTCCCTTTCAAAGGGAGGTGAAAGAGAGGGCATCAGATACTCATAATCTGCACGAAACTAAACAGCATGACTTATCACCTTACAACGGTGCCATCTGAGCGAGATGACCTCCGCGGGCAATACAGCCCAATTCGGATCTACCTATTACTGTTGACCTCAGAGAGACAAGAATTGATGGCAAAAGAGCAAACTTTCAAAATGGAAGGTAATTTTGGAAAATTGCTGCATTTCAGCTGAATTGGGTTGGCCGGGGTGATAACTCGCCCTCACTTGATACTGTCGCAAAGTGACAGTCTTTTTGTGAATTTTCGAACAGTTTGTTTGCTTCCGAGGTAAATATGACGGAAGAGCAAAACAGCTGTATAATAATTATGTATTTCTCTATGAGCGTAGGAACTTTTAGAAGGCACCATCTAATTGGATGCCCGCCCTTATACTATACAAAAATAAATACAGGAAAGCGCACTTGCAATGACAGTGAGCTGACCACACTCTGAGGAGAATGGATAGCAAATGGGCCAGTGTGAGTTTGAAGTGGAGGCCACGTTTGGCAAGATGAAATACTGATCAACCATCTGCCAGGAAGGAAGGCGAACTTCTTTAGTGTGTAGGCACTGCAGATTGAATGTGAGAAGACCTTATTATATGATTCCGTTTTTCCTTCCCTCTTTCAGAGATTGTATTTTGGAGCACGGGGTCCCGTGAAAAGTCCAAGATATGATCAGGTATCAGAGAAATGACAGTTAATCATGAAAATGATGATGACGATGTTAATGAACTATTCGGATACGTTATGCATATACTATGCAGATGCAGCGTTATGCATATACTATGCAGATGCAGCGTTATGCATATACTATGCAGATGCAGCGTTATGCATATACTATGCAGATGCAGCGTTGTACTAGTCAGATAAAAGTGTTATCCATTTGGCAAGAGGATTATGTTTCGATACAATTTACTAAACCCCATCGTACTAAAATAAATCTACCTTTCGACGGATTAATAAAATAGTCTATATAGTAGGATAATTGAATAGTCCGAATAAATGATTTAAGATTAATTCTTCCAGTGTCATGCTGCACTGCAGATCTACTATGCCGGCAGGGCCAACTAAGTCATGGTTTGAGGGGCTTATAAGTTTCCGGTGGTAAGTTCGAAAGTAAGAAGATAACAGTAGCTATTAAAAACTTCGACAGCTCGAATTAATTAATTAAGTTTTTTAACAAAAAAAAATTGAACTTGGAATATAAATAAATTTTTAGAGGACAAATTCATGAAATTAACGTTGAGCTTTGTACCTAGCGAACCACATCCTTTCTGGGAAAGAAGGGTGAAGAACTCCCACCGTGGTTTAAGCCTAGCGGTGTCGGTGGACTTCACTGGGGTGAATCATAACACCTTGGACCAAAGAACAAAGAGGTCAAGGGGCGAGGATGGTAATCTTAACCCATTGCACTCTTTCAAAGTCCGCGTGTGGTGCGGGACAATCCATCAGTGGGGGCAGTAGTGCCCATCCCTAAGATACAGATCCAGAGTAGCTTTATTCTCCTTAACATTGGCAGCACGGATAGGAATTGCAGTGGTTTTAGTGGGTATTCGGCACTATAACCACCACACACCACTGGACCCCACCTAGGGTCGGTGACTGCGCGTAAATGAAGCCGCAAAAATGCAAAGCGCGAAAAGGAAACGAACAAATAGGCGCCTGTAGTAGCCTTACGAATCCGACGGGTACTAGTTGTTGAGACCTACGTCTGCACCTTGTCACTTTTAGGTCGAAATACTCAACAATTAAGTGAGAGTCTTCATTACAATAAAACTACTTAAACGGATTTTAACGCGGTTTATTTGTTATTTAACTAGCCCGACGTTTCAGAAGCTTTACAGTTGGGCTGAGATGACAGATGTCCTGATGTTACAAATCACTAAAAGTGCGCTAAACATTTTAATATATTTAGTTTTATCGATTAATGCAAAATAATAATTTAATTCTTCGGGTACTATTAATAATTTGTAACATCACGACGTCTGTCATCTCAGTCCACCCGTGAACATGGCTGCTGTAAAGCTTCTGAAATGTCAAGCTGGTTCAATAATTAAATAAGCCGTGATAAAATCCGTAAGAAAAGTTTTATTGTAGTGAATAGGATAAGAGACTAAGCAAAAAAAAAAGACTAACACAAGAAAGGTAAAGTATCGTACCGATCAGTAGTAAGCCTATATATATATATATATATATATATATATAGGCTAATGATCCGGAAGAACTATAGGATGTCGTCAAACGAATAGTACCAAAAGAGCACTGATCTGATCTGATTCTGATGAGTCTCGATCCTTCACCCCTCTCCTCCAATTGGTCACTGGAAAGTCACAAAACGTACAAAGCGCGGCAGTATAGATGACATTTTGCGGCGATCGGGTTTTTATTTGTTGATTTGTATGTACCGTAATGTACAATAATGAAACAATATTCTGAAACAAATGCTAATAATCATTTATTCTGCAAAAATCTACAGTACAATATGTCCACAGTACATTAATAATATAGATAGACATCTCTGAATATTCTAAAACAAAGAACTATTGTTATAAAAAAATCATTAGGAGATACTGTTGTATCTTCAATAACTTTTTATTTTGTTCATGCGCATGCTAATCTAATTCTACACTTTTGCATCTAAAAAGAAATGTAAAGATTAAATTATAAGTAACGGATTTCCCTGCGCTAAACTTGACAACAGATCCAGTTCTGACATAATCCTTAATGGTGTAATAACACGTACATTCATAATAAAGATTATTTATTAGAAGTTATTTTAAATATTAATATAATGGCGTGCAGTCATTCATTAGGGACATTTCTTTAGGCATGAAAGTATGTGGCCCAACGAAAAGGTCATTATATCGCGTGAGTCCACTTTTATCACGATCCTGTCCAAAATGTACCTTTAATTAAATCTTTACTACGAAATTTATTACTTCATATAAAACTCAATTGTACAACTATTTTTTTACAAAACAATTGTTATGTTCCCTTTATTTAGTGTTAGGATTATCCTAAAAATAATACCGGCTACCGTTGAGCGCACAGTGGAATTGATTTTGAAAGCATTCGCACCCTTTAACCGCCAATTGCATGAATTAAGCCTGCAATTATAAGAGAGTTTACTCCACGCGTTGGCATAAACTGCAAAACCTTCGCGTGTTTAACAATAACTTTGACGAGCATTGCTGATAGCGAAGGTTCACAGCCGGCAACCGAACACGCTAACTTGAACTGACGTTTTAATGGAAGCTAAAATTGTGATGAAAACCAACAAAATGTTACAAAACACCCCCTCAAATAAAAACACAAAGCCAATTTCGAACATGTGAATTAATTCGTCACAATACTAATTAATTCGTCACAATAGTAATTATTTTATCTAAATGAAATCTCCAGGAGGGTACGGATTTAATTCGGGCGTAACAAATCCGATATACGTTCGATGTATAGATTTATCTTGATCAAAATTCAAATGGAACGCCAAAGATCGGCAATAAACTTCGGCCCTGAATAAAAGCTCGAGGATCTAAGCACGGTGTGATTAAGGGGGCCGTGTCATGTAAGCCGGGAAGCCGCGCCTCGAAACGCGCCCGCACAATATTAATAAGCAAAATTACTCTTCTTTGCCGACACATAAATTACATTGATGGTGACTGGCAGCAGTTAGAGGTGCCGTAAACGAGGCGTTATTAGAAATAAAACTAAGTGAAATATGTTACTGGCAATAACTATGAAACTTGTGGTCCGCGCCGTAAAGACTTTTACGTTGTGAGCAGGAACCCGGAACGTCCGTGAAAGGAATCTTGATTTATAGTTTCACAAATGTTATCTTCCAAAAAAAAAAATACGGTTACCTTAAAGGGATTTAAACATTTGCCTCTGTTTGTATAAATACGAGTTTTATGAAATGGTAGTGCCATGCTGCATAGGAGGTGGTGTAGCGCCATGCATGATGCATGATGCTACATCCTCCTGTGCTACGAAATTGGGCCGGCACCGGGCAAGTACCTCTCACTCAGCTGATACCGGCGTTGTGAGCAGCCATTAGGGGGGAGGGGTGCAAGGAGTGCAAGACATCTGCGTAACAATCATGCGAATGTCCGTGGGTGTCCGTAGTCATTACTATAAAAAAGGCTCTATTACTTATTTATACGAAATTTCGTTTATTCTTTAGATATTTCACATGATAGTAGCGTCCCGCGATTTCACTCGTGTTATATTGTAAAATTCCATATTATACAATTCACCCCCCAATTTCACCCTCTTATAGGTTGAATGTCCAAAATTCCATTCCTAGTGTTTACTTATATCATAAAAGGAACGTCTGTTCCAAATTTCAAGTTCCCAGGTACAGTAGTCTTGTCTGTGTATTATTTCTTACTCCGACTAACTGCCATAAGTTTTGTTTAGTACTCATAATAAAATTGAATTTATATTTTTGCTGGTGATAGAAAAACTTACCTATATTTATCAATTTAGCATTTGTTTTGGACGTGTTATATGGGTAGATAGAAAAAGCCCAAATGATGAACGAGCTACAAGAGTCAACTTTTGTTACCGACTTGTGCTACTTGACTCACATTGACTCATTGAAGGAGAGAAAGATAGGAGAACAAAGCATCTACTTAAGAAATACACAAATGTTTATGGGTGACGCGATTTGTCTCCTAATATAAAAGGAAATTAACGTTTTCATAAAATAAAAAATATAATAGAAAAGTAAATTAACGTTGTCATAAAATAATAAAAAAAATATCATAAAAGTAAATTAACGTTGTCAGGAAGATAACACATTTAATGTGATAGTAAATGCGTTGTTTTCCTTCACCGCATACCCTCAATGGGTCACAGGCTATTCACAAAACCCACGAAACCTCTTCTCTAATATAGCATCCATCACCCTGCGGTTTCACCCGCGTAACTCCGGTCCTATTAGTCGTAGCGTCGTGGTTTATAGCCTTCCTTGATAAATGGAACATCACAAGAATTTTTTTCAATTCGGGTCAGTACTTCCTGAAATTAGCGCATTCAAAGAAACAAATCTTTAAGCTTTATATTATTAGTATGGAAATATAGATATTGATTGTTGCGTTGGACATTGCGTATTCTTATCTAAACCACTGTAACCAAACGCAATGTTGTGTTCAGGAGGGAACTGGTAAATGTCAAATGATTATTCGTGTACTATATACGGTTTACTATAACACGGATTAAAATGTGATCCATTAAACTGATTACATTGCAATACAATTTGATAAAAACAATCGTATTAAAATGGGTACAATAAAATCCAATGGCTCAGAATCCAATCAGAGTGCAGACAAATATATTCAGCTAAAGAAAAGTTCGATCGTTTAGAAGGGGACATCAAATGAAAACAATAGGACATTTAATGACAAAATTCAATTAAACTTTAGTTACCGGACGTACAGCTGATAGAATGTCACTCGCAATATATATCTTCATTTACATTGGCTTTCATTGTTTCATACATTTTTATTGTAAGCATTTTCTAAGCTATCGGCCCATTGTATGGATGTGAAAGGGACCTTATTGTGTACTTAAATCAACGAGCGGCTGTTGGTATGGCAAAGAGAAACAAAGGCTTTTTCTAAATCGGTGCCCGCCACTTTTAAAACGGGAGATTGCGCAGAAATACTTTTTTTAAGGCACTCGCTGAATATATATTAGTGTACGTTAAATTAAAGAGTTTCCATTAAAATATTTGTGTTACAGTTGGGGGTATATTTTGTAATAGTATTGTAATCAGTCGAAGCCTTTTAATGACTACCGACGTCCAGAGACGTCCGCGCAATTGCATCCGCACGAAACTTACGGCTAAGCCATCTCTTTGTAGTGGAGTTGTGTGAGAGAAAGATACCTCACTCCTCAGCATGGCATTAACTCCCAATAACCTACGTATAAGATTACCTTACATATTATTCAGAGAATTGTTATTAAGGAAACGATAGTCAATTGTAGTTGTCTATCTTTTCGTATTCTGTTTTGTCATTCATCATTTTACGTATGTTATACTAGCCCAAGGAGGTGTGTCAGACTTGGTCTACTCCCAGAAACCCTCGGAGGATGTTATCAATGATAAGCCGTCCACTGTAAAACATAATTTAGTACTTTCACTGAACCCCAAAACTACTTATTCCCATACATATGAAGGTGTAAGCGACTAGCAAGTCGCTTACACCTTCATATGTATGGGAATAATAATAATTGTAATCGGTAATTTGTGTTTCAGATCATGTTATTATTACAACAACCGCTAATAAATTCTTCGCAATAGTAGTTTAGCAACTATCTACTGCAGTAGTATTTCCTTCAATCAAATAAGAGCTTACTATGACGTGAACACAGGCATTCTATATTCTGTGCCTATATTCGTAAGATTGTGCTCAATATACGAGCAGTTTCGATATATACCACTAGTACCTATTATGGTGAACCCGACGTGCTTTGAACACGCAACCTTCCGAATATGATGCTCAATATTCATACAATTTCAATATATAGGCCCTAGCATCTATAATCTTAACATTTAATTTGCATGGAACTCACGAATTGCCAATACATCGAGGTTGCTCAAAAATTAACTTTTTGTTACGTAATAAAGTGGAGCAATAAAAAATTCACGACCAATTGTCTCGAGATAAATTTATATAATTTTTACATTTCATCAATAAGTTTATTTAACTCATGGTCATTTCATCAATGACTTTAGCAAATTAATGATCCTGTTTGATGAGATGAGACGCGAGTGGGGAGCGAGTCTCCTTTTAAGAAACTGCCAGGGGAAGCCCTCGTATTTCCTCGATGGGTCCTTTTTATTGCATAGGGGAGGAAATGAACAGTTACTAGTGTTTTGGTAAGCGATTACCGAGGCCCATAAACATTCGCGCGACTAGAGGCTATTTGCTTATATATTTACATACGTTATAGATTTAGTCTTTCCTATTCCTCCTCTTTATAATATAAGGGGACAAATGACCAGCAAGAGGCGATTTGATAACTACCGAGCATTGCTGTCAACTGAGAGATCCACAGAATAATTAAGCAGATGTGCTAATCTACTTCTCTATTCGTCACTAGTAGGCCACCGGCTACTAACAAACCTAGAGCTGTCACTTTAGGCCGATATCATGTCTCTCACGTGTGTCGCTCGTGTCAGCGGAATATTGCTGTAATGCAGCATGGCATACGTCTTACTACTATCAGCACTACCTGTTTATATGACAATCTCCGTGCAGTAGCCGGTCCGGAATGGATGCGAGTAGCAGGACATCGGTCGTCTTGGCGTTCATTGAAAGAGGTCCATTTCCAGCAGTGGGCCGATAAAGGCTGATAATGAATGAAAAAAAATTGTTACAATAAAACTACTTTTACGGCTTCCATCGCGGTTTATTCAATTATTTATCTAGCCCGACGTATTAGAAGCTTCACAGCAACCAAGGTCACGGGTGGACTGAGGTGACAGAAGAGAAGAGAACAGGAAAGCTGAAGGATAACCTACCACTGGAATATGCTGAGCTATTAAAACGTTGCCTCACGTATGGATATATGATGTGGAATCATCAATTCTACAAACAAGTAA
Source organism: Eumaeus atala (assembly GCA_017140195.1). NCBI lineage: Eukaryota > Metazoa > Arthropoda > Insecta > Lepidoptera > Lycaenidae > Eumaeus > Eumaeus atala. The sequence goes on along the minus strand of JAFELO010001105.1, from coordinate 14,765 downwards.
ACGTAGAAGCGATGGGTTCACCAGTATCCCCTGTAGTCGCAGATATCTTTATGGACGACTTTGAGGAGGCTGCCCTTCGAACTTCACCTATAACTCCAAGGTTCTACAAGAGGTATGTAGATGATACTTTCACAATTTTACCTAAGGATAAAGTAACCATATTCTTTAACCATCTAAATAGTATAAACTTCAAAATACAATTTACTATGGAGTTAGAGGCAAATAATTCCTTAGCTTTCTGAGATGTTTTTATCATCCGTAATCCCAACAACACATTCAGTCATATAATATATAGAAAACATACCCATACTGATCGGTATCTAAACGGCAATTCTCATCACCATCCAACACAGTTGTCTACCGTGGTTAAATCTTTGTTTCAAAGAGCACGAAGCATGACACACCTGGATACCGAACTTCAATATGTCAAGCAAGTTCTGCGAGACAACCAGCTTCGGGTTCCCCGTTTACTTCACAGAAGCCGAGTGAAACCAGCCACTGTCAAGCACTTGCTTCCAATATTACCATATTTGAAAGAGGTGACTGATAAAATTGGCTATATTTTTAAGTGGGCTGCAATAAAAACTAATTTTAAGCCGCCAAAGAAGGTTACTCAGTTCTTACCATCAGTGAAATGCCATATCCCTCCGCAAGACGCAGGAGTGTACAAGCTTGATAGTGACTGTGGACTCACTAATATAGGACAACCTAAAAGATCTATGAAAACTCGCGTTAAAGAACATATAGCCGATATGATACACCGACGTGTTACGATATCTGAAGTCCGTGAGCATGCTGAAGTTGGCCCCTGCCATTACATTAAATTTGATAAAGCGCAAATTTGAAATGAAGAAACATCCAAATTTCAATAGAGATAGATCCAAATTTCAATGGCTGGGCTCTTTCCTCTGCTTGGGACCCAGTGGTGAACATAATCAAATCGAACAGTAAACATAACACCTTAAGACAGCAAGAGACGTAAGTACTGTTTGCGTCAATCGGAACAAATAAAATTATAATCCTTCGCGTACTTTTAAAACTTGGTACATCAGGACATCTGTCACCTCAGTCCACCCGTGACCGTGGTCGCTATAAAGCTTCTGAGTCGGGCTAGATAAATAATCAAATATACCGCGATAAAAGCCATAAGAGTAGTTCTATTGTAATGAGCAACATTCGCGTAAAATTAAGACAAAAAAAATTATATGTGATATTTCTGTAGGGCAGGAAATAACTTCCACTTAAAAATTATATTAGAACTCACAAGATTATAATCCATATTGTAATCCTTCTTGTGATGTCGATAATCATAAAGAAATTGGAAAATTAATTTCTCTAATTGTCACCAAACACCACACACAAATGTCTCAATAGAAAAACAGAGGTTGTTGAAGACACACAGGCTCCATTATTTTACTAAGACAGAAGTTAAACTAATAAGACCAAAATGTTTTTAATTGTTTGAGAAAATAATTTAAAAAAAAGTGTAGTTATCCAGCGGGTTTTAACGCGATAATTAAAATACTTATTACAAGGTACTGGCTAAGTTTTTGAGTCGAGTTCACGAGTCGGCTCGTGACCACGGCTGGTGTAACCCGGTCGAAACGTCGAGCAAGGTACTTACAAAAACTTAGCCAGTACCTTGTAATGAGTATTTTAAGTATCCCCTTAGAACCCGCTAGATAACTACAACTATTTTTTCAATAATATAAATGTAGGTCGGCAAACTTGCAACCGGAACCTTTCGACGACTACAGCTGCCCAGAGACATTCGCAACATTGTTGTCATGCACATGCGGCTCTCTCCTTCGGCCCCTTCAATGGGTTACGGAATACTCACAAACCGCCAGAAACGCGACAGCATATCTGCCACTTTAAGGAAAAGTCTTTAGAACGAGACGCCTCTCCCCAGTCGTGCCGTGAATACATCTTCACCACTTGAATCGCTACAAAACTTATACGATATCAGAGTGTGAATTATAGTAAACAATATTGAAATTTCTAAAGGTCTGCGAGCATCTAAACATTTCGACCCGCCAAATACCTTAAACTCAACGAACCAACTGACCAAACTTAGATCTAGGTCACCAGGTAGATTTCGCTATTCCACTTAGTTATTTCGTTCCCTATTTGCACTCCCCGAACACCTCAGTTCTAGAACCTCACCCCGATTCCAGTAAATTTTATCACCCGTAAATTAGATTCCAAAGTTATTATCGTAATTAGAATTCCCATAATTCCTACCGAGTTTTTTAATGTACAACCGTCTAAAAAGCTGTTTGGAGTACGCACAGAAACGAGCTGCAACTAATTAGGGTACCGGCCAATTATGACACTGAATTATGGAAGTGCTACATCGCGTGAGCTCTAGTATTTAGGTCACGGTGTACGTGAAGTGTTTCTAAGTACGGGCCGTGTGAATTATCAACCTTAACACCTGAGACTACGGGCTAGAATTGACGGAAAATAAAGGAAATTTCGAGACATGATGCATTGAGAACGATCAAAGCGTAACAGTAAAATTTGAGGTCTTAATATTTTGCTTTTAAACGGTTTCTTATGTTTTCAAGGGCTTATAATATTTGGAACTAAATAACTTTTTAATGAATGACGTCAGTAAGAGGAAGATGTTAATTATATGTAGACTACTCAAAACGATATAGATAATTAATTATATCTGATCTTTTATAGTAATCGAGTAGTCGTAGATGACGATGACACCCAAAGATATCCGCATATTTTATATGCTGACATGTTGTTCTTCCCTCCTCCCGCTCCAATGGGTCACCGGAAACTCATAAACCACTCGAAGCGCGAAAGCGTATTTGTCAATCCGGTCGTTTCATTTGAGCGAGACTCGGTTATGCCAGTGCAATTCGGTTCCAATCAAATATTTTATTCGAAATAAAATATACAAATCTCTTTTTGAAGCCCTATATGTTATGGCCGGTTCAACTCTAACTCGGACCTGATAATACTGAAATAAACAGTGGGACTGGAAACAATTTCACACAAGTTATATTATAGTCACATTTACATTTTATAACATTTAATGCAAACACGGAAATAGCAAACTCCATCAATCCTCACTTTATTCCATCCCTACACTGCCCACGTGTCACGTGAGCGATAACAGTTAGCAATCCTAATGATTATTAGCGAAAACAGGTTTGCAATTTCCCAGACCCCTGAAGCGATAATGGGAAAACACTGACCGGTATAAGGGCGCACTCGAATAATTGAAGTGTCAATTCTAGTTGCAGTTTCATTCACGATTAGGATTTGTATCAAATTAAACCCGTTTCAATGGAAATTTCATTTTTAATATCGATTTAACATTTTAGACGTGGCACATTACTGGAAGGCTTTTTTAAAATCCGTTTGAAACTCGATGAAACTAAATTCATCGCGGCAAGTATGTTTACGACAAGATTTATTTACAACTATTTGTAATAATAATTGTATATGTAATGTTCTTGTATTAATCAACCACCAGTTTTATTAGAAATCAAATTCTTGCAATGCCTTAAGCAGGTATACAATACAATTTTCTGTGACATGGCCTATAAATGTAATTTTTTATTAAAAAAATGTGATTGTAATTGTCGATGTGAATTGTAAGTTCCTTTATTAAGATATATGATCGACCATTGCGTAGATGTTACATGTTTTTACGGAAACGCACATTGGGTATTAGTAACATTTACGATGAAACATTAAAGATCTTAAGACGGAGTTAAAACGACTGTTAATTTACACAATTCGAATCATATCAAAATGCGAAAAATAATGAGCATGGGTTTTTGTTTGTTGTTAAAAGAGTAACAACTCTTTTATGCAAACACTACTAAACGGTCTTGGGTGAAAGCTACCTGAATGAAAATACTCATACTCCATGAAAAAAATGACACAAGTAGGTTCGTGAAACCCAAAAAAATAAAGATCACAAATTTTACATTCTCGAAGAGCATACCTCGACCTTAAAGGCCGGCAACGCGTTTGTTTATGTTTTCATAAGTTTTGAAATTTCTCAGATGAAACGAAAATAAATACAATTCACTCCACGAAAACAAAAGATATTATTCCTGAAAGAGTTTGGCACTAAACAGCGATACAGAATTTTATTTTAAGAAAAGATAAAAAAGAACTCAAAAGTCCCATAAAGGTCGCGGCATTATTTATGACGATAAATTTTTCTTATCGCTGTCATAACAATAAAATCGCACCGAGAACGCAATGAAAACCTTATCGCTAAGTGTATTTTCATTTAGATATTAAAGTAGTGGTGAGAATAAAGTGAATTTTACACTTGTGTATTTCGCTTCCTGTCTTGTATATTGCAGTAGTGAAATACATAAAATTACATAGATATGGTTTTAGCACCGAGTAAAGTATGATATGTTGTTGTGATTTATGATTCGCTTGAATATAGTAATATTACAAGTTGTAGAAGTTAGGTTCCGAAACTACTGCACAGATTAAAAAAAATATATTACTATTAGGATCCTTTTCTTTTGTTCATGCGGGGAAACGCGCTTACGCGCTTTCACCGGTCCTGTGTGCGGACCAGAAGTGTCTGGGGCTCGCGGCACATTGTTATGACGAATGCCCACAAAAGCCACCGTGAGTGTTATCAGTGCCGCCATTGGCTAAGTGCCACAGAACAACAAATCATCGGGGCACCAGGACCGTTTGTCAGTCCCCTAAAGGACCGACGCCTGCTCCACAGCGGGGTTGCCCCGCACAACAGGACAACTCCACCAACTTTTGGATAGTGCAGTGGGGTGAGGTTTGCATTCTGGCCCCACGCCTCGTGCGTAAAAGCACCTCCTCCTGTTATTCTTTTGTCCTCTCTTCTTATAAGAGGGGTACAAAGAGCACTTCCTTCACCTGATCTTTTGCTCCCTCTTCCTATGAAGGGTGCAAATATCGCCTCCCTCGGTTCTATTGGCTTCGCCTGGTAAATTTCGATAACATAACCAAACATGCGAAAGAAATATCAAAGTAAAACCTTATTTAGGTTCCAAAATTTATTGAAAACTAGCTGTTCCTACAGACGTTGCTATGTCATAAACATATTTTTTTGTTATTATGTTACGAGGCTGAAATGTTATATTTACAAACTTGTATATTATATATATATATATATATATATATATATATATATATATATATATGTAGAGGTCGCGAGTTCGAATCCCGGTTAGGTCACGGAAAAACATATATATATATGTATTATATGTATTCCTATGATAAATATCTTAACTGTTTATAATATTATATACATATTAACATATTAAAATATTATTATTATTGACACATTAAAATAAAACTATTTTTACGGATTTTATCGCGGTCTATTAATGATGAGATGATTCATCTCAGTCCACCCGTGACCGTAGTTGTTGTAAACCTTCTGAAACGTCGGGCAACATAAGTAATTTAATAAAGCGCGATAAAATCCCTAAAAGTAGTTTTATTGTAATGACTAACATTCACGTAAACTTAAGACATGAATTATGACACATGTTCAAGCTAGTTCGATAATGGGCTAAACCGACACAACGGAGTATATTATAAGATTGACTTATTGAAACTCTTAAATTCATAACATTTCTCAAATTTCATTGGCTGGTACTATTTGTTAATCTCCGTGTGGTAAGTGATTATTCCCCAAAAATTTATTTATGCTGATAACAATTATTAAAAATCAGTTTTACATTGTTTTAAACTAAATAGCCCGTCTGTAATCATCTATGTAGAATTCCGCGTTGAGCTGTCTTAGTCACATTGCAGATTGGATCCTTTTCACTTTTTAATTAGTTTTAAACGAATAATATATTTTCTATGTAAACTAAAGAAAACGCAACTTGTTTTGGCACAGGCTGCTAAAACAAGTGATTCATTTTGTGTTTTGCTTTGTCATCTGAACTACATTTGTGTGCCAAGTTTTATTAGAAATCAAATCCTTACAATGTATTTACGAGTGTATAACACAATTTTCGATAGCATCGCATATAAATGTAGTTTTAGTCTTAGTTAAAACTAGCATTATCCCGCGGTTTCACCCGCGTAACTCCGGTCCTATTAGTCGTAGCGTCATGGTATATAGTCTATAGCCTTCCTCGATAAATGGACTGTCACGATGAACAACACAAAAATAATATTTTAGTTCGGCCAGTAGTAGTTCCTGAGATTAGCGCGTTCATACAAACAAATACATTCTTCAGCTTTATATTATTATCAGTATAGGTGTGACTAATATGAAGTGCCGAAAAAAAGGAATCTACCTAAGAAACCTCAGACATTCGTCTGCCTATCGATATCATTTATCGATATACTTAAAAAATCATATCTTGCTTCTGATAACAAGGCGAACGCCGTCTGGCCTCTGCAACTAGGAAGAGAAATCAGGCCCAATTCTAGACTAGGTCGAAATCGGATACACAAAAAAAAATACAGTTAATATTGTTCTATAACAAAATCTTTTTCTGACTTAGAAAATGATTATACGGCGCTAGCGCACAAGATAAAAAGTCCTAATGTCGAAATTCCAAAAAAAAACATAAGTAAAGTAAAAGTAGGTATTGGAGATTGTCAAAATTACTTAAAAAGCTATTAAAACAACTTACTGTCCGGAAGCGTATAAATTGAGAAAATAATATTAATTATAATAATGTAACAGTACTAATAAAATGTATCACTAGTAACAATATTATTGATAATGATGTTACACGATATTGTATTATAATTTTTACAACAGTTGTAAAATGTATACGTCCGTCATTTGCTTCTACGATAAAAGGGAAAAGGTGTCATAATGTTGTAACAAGGTGTCAGCTCAGTACAATACTTTATTCACATCATCGTTAAGATTTTTATTGTTGTTCTTTCCTTTTTTTTTGTTACACGCTCTATATTCCAAGACGAAATGACGCGTGAAATACGCACATTTGGGTGCGAACGAAATGGAATGCACCTGCCTCCTTACGTTTTATGTGAAGTTTCCTCACCTTCTTACGGAGCCTTCTAAGGGTCCCAATATCGCTATCCTCACTTTGTGACCCCTCATAATACGAGTAATACTCCGTGAGAGGGTCCTGAACGAGCCGTGCCTCGTAATTTCACGTCGGGTCCAGTTCTTCTGACATTGTAAAAGTGTTACATGTTCGACCCGAACTTTTAACGAGTGTTGTTAGAAGAACGCTCAGATTCGTTAACGGAGCCATTGTTTTCGGATTTTTCAGCAAATTAACATAATAATGGTCATAACGTTTTGTGTATCTGAAATGTTTTCTAAAAGATTTTTTTAACAAATTTATTTTTTCATCACCATTATCGTCATCATCAGCTGGACGACGTCCACTGCCGGGCGTAGGCCTCCTCTGTAGAGCTCCATAGGTCGCAGTATCGATCCACTTGCATGCAGCGGCTCACCGTCGCCTTAACCAAGTCGTCTTTCCGCCTGCTCGTCCATTTTGTGTAATTCATTTTATTTTATTTTTTTAAATTTGTAAAAAAAAATGGAGAATATTAATTAATATTAATTAGGTATTTTTATGTTATATTTTCAAATGATTACATCTGTGGACAATCGGTAAGACAATAAATGTATTATTTAGTAAGAGGTCATTGCCCATTGCTGCTTTGCAGCCTAATCGGGGACGTACCTCTCACGCTCAAGATGCCAACGCTTGTTGATTTGATTCTTCGGTGGCCCAATGGGAAAACAGGGAATAAAATACCGGGTGCGTATAGATCTCTCGCTCACATAACACCAACGTCAAGACGTATACTGTCGGCAGTGAAAAAGTTGCTAGTAAGGTCCTCTATACCACAAAGAGACGCTGCGCACATGTTAAGGTTTCCGTACCTGAAAAGAATTAGCGGAAACCTTAAAGCAGTTTGTTGTCCGTCTGTATTTCTGTTTGTCCATCCGTATGTCTTTATTTACATCTATCATGGAAACCAAAAGGGTCTCGGTGAAATTTGGTAAGAAATGAGATAAATAAAGACAAAAATGCAGAACTTGCTAATTTATATAATACTAGCACAACCCGTGGTTTCACGCGCGTAACTCCAGTCCTATTAGTTGTAGCGTCATGGTGTATAGCCTATAGCCTCCCTCGACTATCTAACACATTTTTTTATTCAATTCGGACAGGTAAGTACGCCTTTAAATTAGCGCCTTCAAACAAACAAGAAGAAGAGGAAGAGGTAAAGCCATGTTGCATAGGAGGATGTAGTGCCATGCATGGTCCATGACACTACATCCTCCTATGCAACAGAACTGGGCCGGCACGACCGGGGAGGTACCTCTCGCTCACATAATACCACCGTAAAATATCAAATCGGTGTCACGTTACGTGTGGCTTGCGAGTAGCTGGTGGCGCATTGGCGGAAACGGGGAAAGGACAGCAATGCATCGGCATAGTAATTGTGTTCATGAGCGTCGGAAGTCGTAAAAAGGCTCCGATTTCTCGTTTGCCCCCTATTGTATAAAAAAATAAACAAACCCTTCAACTTTATATTGTTACTATAGATTACAGGAAATACCATTACAACCTCGTAGGTATTTGTTCCCTACATACATAATGAGTCTCTCTCTACCTCTTCGGGGATAATTGGTGTGAAGGTAATTTTTCTTTAAATCATATACTGCTGCGTACATGCTGTATACATCAGCACGTATTGAAACAATATATACAATTACAAAGAAGCAGTTTTAATCAATTTGAGCGCGGAAATCAGATGCAATTTGAATTCGAAAACACATGAACAGTACAGTTTCAAATATATGTAAACAATTACACAATAATATTTTCAATCAGGTTGTGCTATTTATCTAGTATAGTATAATGGGAAAAACGAGCAGTCGGAGCCGTATGATTACTACCAGCACACATATATAAGCAGCCGTACAGAACAGACAGCGGTCCACTGCTCTTCCTAATCGATTATAGCAGTACTATAATCGATATATATTGTAAACGATTCCCTCCTTCCCTCCTCCTCCAGCCACTTCACAACAGTGTCGTATGTGTAAGATGAGTTGGCGTCGTCATGCTGGCCCAATACGGTTGCAATGTAGGAATGGCATTAAATAGCGGTTCTAATCAATTTGAGTACGGAAATCGAATACAATTTAAATTCGGAAACATGTAAACAGGACAGTTGCGAAAATATGTAAACACAGTAACAATTCCGATCAGGTTGTGTTGTTTTAAGGCTCCGATTGCTCGTTTGTAAGATTCCTGCAGCAACGATGAGAACTATATGCAGCTCCCGACTGATCTGTTATTTCCATATATCTATAAATAAATGAATTAATAATAATACTTATTCTGTTAGCGCCTATTTTTATCGCAGTAACGCAACATAAAACGAATCATTCAACTATAAAACTGTTTCATAATTTCCAAAGTGACATAGCTTGGTGCACTATTAGCAGTGGATTGGTACGGCATGATAGTGATTACATTAATCATTCGTGACTGAAATTTTTAGGAAGAGGAGGAAGAGCCTTGCATACTGCATGACACTACATCATCATCCAATGGAATTGGGCCGGCACGACTGGGGAGGTACCTGTCGCTCACCTAAAATCGCCGTAAAGTGACATATTCAATGTCACGTTTTGTGCAGTTTGTGAGTAACCGGTGGCCCAATGGGTGCAGAAAGGAGGGCAATACACTGACATTTTAATTATGGTCAATGTTCATGGGCGTCGGTAGTCGTGAAGACTTCGATTGCTCGTTTGCACTCCTATTCTATAAAAAAACTTAATTTAGAAGCCTTTGTATTCTACATTGCTGCTAATGATTTAAATACATATAAAACATTCGCTGCGTCTTTGCGTAAGAACTTACAGAACTGATTGGGATAAAATTTGATACAAACCGGAATAACATAGAAAACCCCACATTTTGTAATATAAAAATTAATGGTATAGCTTGGAATACACACATTTCGCGCACACAATGCTGGCAGCGCAAAGCGATAGCTGAATAGTAGATACGTCACACTTCGAACAGTTTGTGAGTTTCCGATGATCCACTGTAGAGGAGGGGGGAGGAGCAGCGCAATACATCTACGAAGCAGCTATGCGGATACCCATATGTGTGGGTAGTCATCAAAAAGCTCAAACTAATTATTATTTAGGGCTCGGGGACAAACGAGAGAATGGAACCTTTTACCCAATACCGACCCTCATAAACATTAAATTTTTATGACGGCCAAAGCTTTTCGCTCCTTTACTCCGATGGGCCACCGGCTACTCACAAATCACACGAAACGCGACACTAATTATTACACTTTACATGATGTGAGCGAGAAGTACCTCACCCAATTGTCCTCGCCCGCTTGTCCCCTTATACTATAAAACACAAAATAACATAAGCTGACAGAAATTGTTATTGGATAATTGTTTACATACTTTCAAAACTGTACTGTATACATGATTTTGAACCCAAATTTCATCTGATTTCCGAGCTCAATTTGATTAATACTGCTATTTTGCAATTGTGTATATTATTTCGATACGTGTTGTAGACATGTTTTTAAAACTGTCATGGATACATAAACATGACATTGGAAGTGATTACATTTTATAATTTTTTTATCGTTTATTTTACTGTGAAGTCGGTATTTTTTTTAGCACAGTCAGACGTTTAGACACAGTCAGCCTCAGAAAGTCGTATACATATTTTTGAATAGTAGATGTTAAGATATTCTTTGAAAATGAGATCAGTGTATATGTATTATTGCTCGTGACTGTGTGTGTACGTCTCATCCTTACTAGAGAAATATACCAGCTACTGTTTTATTATAGGTCAGGGTTTATTGGGTACGTTTACATGTATCCTGAGCGCCTCAGGAACGAAACACCGTACATAGTCGTTAAAATGTGCCAACTCTTAATCAAACTTATAATAAGAAACCTAAGAAGGTAAGGATCGGATGTTCACGATTGACTCCATCAGCATAACTTTAAATCCCGCCCAGCTATGCTATGTTATACAAGCTCTGCTCCGTGGTTTCATTCGTGTAAAATCTGTCCTTCGAAACCATTCATTTATTTCGAACTGAAAAAGTGATTTTTATGTTATTTCAGATTGCAATCTTACACCGATTTCATTAAAATCGGTTAAGCCAATTTTATCGTTAAAAAATTGATTATTTTATATGTTATGTATATATATATATATATATATATATATATATATATATTACTTTTATAAGAATCTATGGAAAGTTTAGTAATATAGAGTTTCATTTCTAACATTCATTATATAAGCTAGAGTGCAAATAAAATGTCTTCTAAGAAGTTCATTTAAAAAAGCTTATCTGGAATGAACTTTAAGCTCTCTCTCAAATGAACGTACAATTTATGACAAATATTACTTTCATTAAGTTCTGCGTCAGTGAGAATATATCATCTTCATCATCAGCCTTTTCGCAAATGAGACATTAGCGTGTAATGAGGGAAACCATAAAAGTGCGCCTGGACATATTAACATGACGCGCCACTCTCCGTAATGTTAATAATTATATATGAAAAGAATCCTTATTAATTTTAAAACATTTTAAGAAAATCTTTATTATGTAGGATATGAAACATGGCTTCGACAGGAAATCATGAACTCATCCTTTTATATCAAATTAATTAATAGTTCATGGCAACCTGATATGAAATTATAATTTCCTGACCGGAAAAGAAAAAACTATTTAATTATCATTTTGTGATGACAGATAGCATCAGCCATCCCAAATTATTCCGTTCTCCGCACTGAAAAAAGGAAAAAAGCGACAGTTCTTTGTCACCGAGCACACCTTCAGTCTGGCAGTCAAAGATGACATATATACATTTCTTTGAATGTTTAAGTAGCAAAAACATAATTGCTACAAGGGATCTGGCGTGAAGATATGTTGCTGCTGTTGTTGTTGTTATACCTAAGATCTTCATCACTTCAATATTATTTCATAAATGGTCGAGATTAAAAACGCCAATGGGTTGGGCGATGAAATATCATCAACGATTGCTCTGTGAACACCTACGGGCATTGGTGTTCTGTCGGTCAGAATTACTACCTAATATTATTAACATAATTTTAAAAATTATAACATTAATTATTCCCCTCTTTAATTAAAACGAACCGAGCTTCTATCAAGATTTTTTACGGTTTTATGTTTGATGTTTAGTAAATATTAACATTTCTTAGGACTCGGACACACTACGACGAGTAGTGCCATGCATGGCGCATGACACTACATCCTCATACGCAACGGAATTGGGCTGGCACGACCGGGGAAGTACCTCTCGCTAACTTGATAGCGGCGTAAAGTGGCAGCGTCGCTGTCGCCTTTCGTGTGGTTTGTGAGTAGGCGGTGTTCCGTTAGGGGGGATGGTAGGAGGGCAGCGCATCTGCGTAACAATCTTGCGAATATCCTTGGGCGTCGGTAGTCATTAAAAAGCTTCGATTGATCGATTGCCCCCTTATGCTGTAAAAAAATATTTATTGCTGAAACAAAAATTATGCAAAAGAGGTAAGCATTCATATTAACAAACATTCATATTATAAAAAACACGAAAATTTAGATGGAGGTGTGTTGTTCAATCACACAACGACCTTGTAGTTTTGGATGGATATATGCACATATGCAACTTACAATTTAGAAAAACCTAAACTCCTATTCTATTCCATAAAAATACGGTTCCCCTTGATAACACTTGTGTTGTTACAAGAATTAATTCGGGCATAAAAGATACGGAGTACCAGTAGTTATCATGACGCAAGACAGTATTGTGTCCTGTGCTTTAGTGGAAGCGTGCTGCGGCGCGACTTGGAACATGAAACTGTTTCGTGTATAGGTAGCGTGCAGTCAATAAGATAAAGTGTAAGTTTCTATAAGTTAAATAGACCGAGTGAACTGGAATTAAAACGGAGTTAATTAATGAAATGGAATACTTACATTTTATGATCCCCACACTTATAACGATCTTAGATGCGGCATAGTATATATAATTCTCCTCGTTTGCTTTAAATTGATACACTATTATTTTATTATATGAGGTATTATCATGCTGGATGCAGACGCAGCGGAAATGGGCCGGCGCTACCGGGGTGGTATCTCTCGCTGACATGATACCGTGCTAAAAAGACAGCATACAGTATAAAAACATTATCTGGATCTCCTTCTTTTTATAAGAATGTAAAAGTTCAAGATTACAATTCAAATATTTAATTTCAGCGCACTAGCAATAAATTATGTCTCTATATCTCATCTCGAATATAATATTCATTTTCTTAGCATGAAAGATTATAAGCCCTTGTATATCCTTGGAGAATGAATTGTGAGTACATTAAAAAGCTGTACTTTTATACCAGTTATCAGGTCGTAATTCGCAGATTTTACTGTCATTGAATCATGACGTGATTTACACTGACATTATTGTTATTATATTGTTCTATTTTAAAGTAATTCTTATTTTGGCGCGTTAGAGAAAAATTATGATAGTATTTTTTTACGATGCGCGTACACAACGAGAAACCGCCACCCTGATGTTTAGCTACAGTCAATATTTTAGTGTTTCAAAAATTACTATGGAGCATAATAGAACGAGTCACAGTACAATTTTCAATGTTTCTTCCTATTGTTGACACAAACTGTTTTTCTACAAATGTTTATACATAAAATATATCTTTTTTTAAAGATTCTTATCTTGTTATGCCAGAGAATTATAACTTCTAACGCGTGTACATTTAATTTCAGTTTTAATATTTTTATATTTTTTTTTATACGATATTGATCTTATAACAAAAAACTTTTAGATTCGTCAGATCGTTGTTAATTTTTTTTTAAACATGCGACTGCCAATTATCAGAGTTTTTTTTTCCGATATTGAACATATAAAATCATTACGAAACTTGTAAAAATCATTACCTGTTTAGTAACTGAATTAGCAGAAACTGGTTCAGTTGTGCAATTCGTAAAGTTATATCTGTCTAAAATGTTTCTTAAGAAAATTGTAAGCTATATACAACCAACTCTACGACGAACAAAATCGGAGTATGCGGGTTACGTTGGTGAAACTAAAGGTTTGAGAATGCTTCTAGTTGTATGTATTTGTATAGCTAATTCATTGATGTATAGAAATACCAAGATATGCAGTTATTGTTCGAAAATAGTCCATATAATGTGCACAATAATTAATAAATAATAATCATTGTAAGAACAACTTAAAATCGTACGCGTAAGGTAGAACGACAGTTTAGTATAAAATTGTGAATCTTTTATTTTTGTACACCAATGAGATAATTATACAATTTCTGACCAGGTAATTATGTGTGTATTATAGTAATGATATTGCTTTAAATGTTCGAACCAACATTTGACACGCGTATCTACTTGAATATATAGTTTATCATTCCAAAACCACAAACTTCTCTTGTACGTCCAATGTAATTCTATGAACAAAACGATACAAAGAAATTATACGTCATTACATCAAAGATCTATATGGCTCTACAATATCTCTAGCCACTGTGCCGGTTTATACTAAGCTAGTACCAATAAAGCAACGTCTCTCAAATTATACGTCATTACATCAAAGATCTATATGGCTCTACAATATCTCTAGCCACTGTATCGGTTTATACTAAGCTAGTACCAATAAAGCAACGTCTCTCAAATTATACGTCATTACATCATAGATCTATATGGCTCTACAATATCTCTAGCCACTGTATCGGTTTATACTAAGC
>JAFELO010001104.1:213529-272966 GCA_017140195.1 Eumaeus atala | reverse complement strand
GTTCGAATGACTATGAAATACTTTTTTGTCTTCAGGTTTACGGAGAAAGAGGCGGTCTGTCCCCGTATTGTCTCCCTAAGCCTGAAGACGCAAAAGTGTTCGATAGATCTGACGAACTGTAGGGGCGAGGGCAAAAGCGCCGCCAACAGTAATTATTACTTTACTTAGCAACATTGAAATAGAAATAGTTTATTTGCTCGAGTATGGGTTCAGAAATTGATTAAGCTTTTCACTTCAAAGAGCTTTCTATTACAGCGAGATTAATGAATACATTCATCATCATCAGCCCGCCATTTTTTTGTTGACGTGGGAAAACGCTGACGCGCCTTCATCGGCTCTGGGTGTGGTCCAGTGGTATGTGGGGTTTTCGGCACATTATAGTGCCAAATACGCACGAAACCAGCGCAAGCGCCGTCAGTGCCACCACTGATAAGGCGCCCGGGACTACGAGTCGTCATGGCACCTCCGTGGCCAGTCAGTCACTTAAGGGACCGACGCCGCCTCCACAGAGGGGTCGCTCCGCACCACAGGACAATCCCACCAACTTTGGAAAGGTGTAATGAGGTGAAGTTCCATCCTCGACCCTTGCCCCGTGCGCAAATGCACCTCCTCCTATTGCTCTTTAGCCCCCTCTTCTTACAAGGGAGGTGCAATGAGTGTGGCACCTTGAGTGGAGAAAATTGATACGATTCTATTGGCTGTCTGCCCAAAACTCTGGGTTTGCCCAAAGCCCCACCGCCACGAATTCATGGATACTCCGGCAATGTACTGGCGAAGTTTAGTGCTGCTGATGTATTATAATCATCAGTGATTTTTTTAATTAATAGGAGAAAATGAGCAGTCGGTCTTCTGAAGCCTACCGACGTTCGACATTGATATATTTCTACCGGCTATTTATATCTCTCTAGGCTACCGGACACTCACAAGCCGCACGCATAAACCGCTTTGCGGCAATCTCACGAGATCAACAGCTGTGCGCCGTAAATAGCCGTAAAAGCTATGCTGTCGCGTTTCGTGTGGTTTCTGAGCAGCTGGTGGCCTATTGGAGGGTGGGAGGAAATGAGGGAAACAGGCGTCGGTAGACTTCAAAGTGTTACATTTGCAAGTAATCTTCGGGAGGGCCGGTAAAATTGAAAAATAAACAGCGAGAGTTACCACCCGGTCGGTACCTATTCGGTTCTAATGCACCGCTTACTGCACAGAACAAAAAGTGTTAAATGTTTTAATTATAAAACTCTTTGCTAATACTCAATTCTCATGAGCACTTAGTTCAGTACGATGAGGCCCTCTCGAGGCCCTGTCGAGGCCCTGTCGAGGCCCCGCTCCATAGGACCTCACTGAACCGCAACTCCTGAGCACTCTCGAGGCGCATAGCACTTCATCATGCTTCACGCGATATCAAAGACCCTTAATTAATTATCCTACAGCAATTTGGTAAGGATGCCAACCAGTAGTTTTTGAGGACAAACTAATTTAGTAAGATGTGTCATGTCACAACCGCATTGGGCCAGCACGACTGGAGTACTTCTCACTCACATGGTACTGGCGTAAAATGACATCTTCGCTGTCGCGTTTCGTGCGATTTCAGAGCAGCCAGTGGCCCATTGGAGGGAGGAGTATGCATCGATATAGTAACTATGCGGATCTTCACGGGCCCCGGTAGTCGTTAGAGGTCTCTTCCTCCCTCCCCCCCCATAATATAAAAAAAAATATAAACGTGCTAATTTGTGTTAAACGAGCAGTTTACTAAGAATCGCATTGCGGCCGAAATGGGCCAGTACGACTGGGGAGGTATCTCTCGCTCACATGATGCCTCGTACTCCTTCGTCACACTTATTTTCACGAATTTGCTAACATCCAGAGGTAAATAATAACGATACCAGGAGATCGGTCGTCTTGGCGTTCATTGAAGGAGGCCTATGTCCAGCAGTGGACCGATAAGGGCTGATAATAAAGCAACAATGAATAAAGATACTGTGGCATAAACGGAGTACAGTCTACATCGAGAGTTGATATAATCATCATCATCATTATCAGCCCTTGTCGGTCTACTGCTGGACATAGGCCCGTCTCAATGTACGCCAAGACGGCCGACCTCCTCCTACTCGCATCCATCCCGGCCCGCCTGCACAGCGTGGCAATAATGAGAATTAACCTCAAATGATATAATCACATAAACGAAATATTTCATTCGAAATACGACTTTTAACGCCATTACTTTACTACAGTTCAACCCAAACTGACGAACCAAACTCAGCAGGACTAATGAATCGAGATAATTGTACTAGGTGGATTGAAAAATACTCGGCCTGACGTAGATTCACTCAATTCTCAAAAAATCAAATCTACCCACATTATTTAGTTCACTTCAGACTAGTTAATTGTGAGAAGTTCGAAACATGTGCTATATATACAATAGGACATAGTTTCTGTGGATGTAGATGATATGATCAATACTTTGAGAGATTCTGCTCTGTTCTATTCATCCGTCAAAAAGTGGATAGCAGAATTCAAGCGTGGTTGGGAGTGTGAAAAATGAACCCTGCTCTGGAAGGCCTTTGACGTCCACTACAGATAAAATTATTAAAAAGTACTTCATTTAATTATGGGCGACCGCAGACTAAAAATTGGAGAGATAGCCGACATTTCCGGCATCCCTTATGAACGAACTCAAAACATCATAGTCAACGAATTGGATTTTCATAAGGTGTCTGTGAGGTGGGTTCCGCGACTGCTTTCAGTTGAACAAAAAAGGACGCGATTGACTATTTAACGTGACTGTTGGAGTTATTTGAAGCCGATGCAGATGATTTTTTGAATCGGTTTGTTACAGTAGACGAAGCGTATTATATGCTGTATACTGTACGCCAGGAACTAAACAACAATCGAAACAGTGGAGAAGATATGGTTCAACACACCCTAAAAAGGCTAAGCCGATTTTGTCGGCAAACACGGTAATAGCTTCAGTATTCTGGTACTCGAAAGCATAGCCACCACTTGACGATGGCATTGCGTGGGTGCAGTACGGTTAGTACAGGATTGATTTTCTGGATTTTCACGGGACTAAAGAGCAGTAGGAAGAGACACTATCTGTGCCCCTCTTACAAGAAGAGGGTGCTAAAGAGTAGGAGGAGGAACCGTAATTTGTACCCCCATTATAGCTAGAGGGAACAAAATGCGGTACTGATGGCACTCGCGATGGTTTTGCCCCTACCCAGGACCGGCGAAGGCATTGTTCACGTCTCGGTGAAACAATCCTACAAAGGATATATGTAGGTACATGTATCATCTGAAACAATTTCAAAAATACTTGCTATCCATAAAAGATTACCCCCTGGTATGAGCTTTGCTCAAGTGATCCTTCACACCTGGTCTGCTATATGAAAAAGTTACTTTTTCCCAGAGTTACCCTACCATTCCCTACCACTCCTGCTGCACCATATTATTGTTGTGACACATAAGTTTACGTAGGTGTTCCCCAGGAAAATAAGTAATATGATAAATCGCTTGTAGCATGTATATGAGAGATGAAATATTTGCATAAAGTACCCTCTAAACCATCTAAAGCCGTTTTACTCTGTCAGCTACTGTTTACTCTGTCAGTCGGTAGTCGGAAATGCTCCAAGCTGACGTAAAATCGCATCCGATAAAATATCTGTTTGATTCTGCCATATACTTATCATTGGAATATCATCCCTATGGTGGTAATTTAAGGTTTCTTTTCCAGTAGAGTTGACAAGTTAGAGGTTGTTGCGATAGTCGTGCACGTTTAAAAGTGGACATAAATCAGTGTTGTCAGCGGCGATATTGCGAAATAATCTGCAAAGCGATTTTAGAGTTGCCTTTTTTCATCCGATTTGTTTTTTATGACATAGGAACAGTGTTGCCACGTGTTGTCGAATTGTCCCTATCACTGCTAAAGCTTTTCCCCTCGATAGCTACACATTATGGTTGAAGTTACTCCGAGAAAGTAGCGGACACAAATTGGCAAGCAGTGTCAGTGCGTTACATGGTGCTCGCGGCGCCGCGGGCGACCTCGCGACGTCTTCAAGTTTCTCAAACGATACCTAGTGTCTAAGAAACGGGGTGTTTTAGAAGACACTGTGCAAAATTACAGCGCGTATTCAGTAGTTGATAGGGATTCAGAATATTTGAGGAATAGTTACTCAAAATTTAAAATAATTATGTTTGAAATTCTTACCATAAGGTTACCTAGACTGGGCGACCGGTTGTCGTCCATACGCCTGACGGGTCTTTGATCATTAGCTGTTTCTATCGATGATGATATCGATAGCAACAGCTGAATAAGAGGTGCCCATTTTTCTGAAAGTAGTGACACTAAATTCGGCGATGTTTACTATGTACCTATGTACAGAGTAAACTTCACCATAAAATGATATTATGATCATTACATATCGCGTTAGAAAAATTTTCTCTCTTTAAAATATACATATGGTAACTGCATGAAAATTCGTTCAGTAAATTTTAGGACAAGCATTCAATTATAGATGGATATATCGAATATACTTCGTCTGGCCATAAATAATACCACAATTCAAAACAAAAAATATTATATTTGAATTTGGAAACTGTCATTTTTATACGATTGTTCATTGTGTTTTCTTATTTTGGTGCCAATACAATGAATAATACTTTGCGATATAAAAAAGAGTGGGAAGAGAACAGAGTCGCGAGAACAGATCGCATTACACAAAGTAGGTAAGGAGCAAAAATGCAATTTTTTAAATGTTTGTGTACCGTGACCATTAATACGTACAATGGGTCTTCCACTGCTTGTGATATAGAAAGATCTAGCCCTTCACGTAGTTATTCCATGACGAGGGTGGTTAAGGCAGTAAGGGAAAGAATTTAAAGAAATCTTGTCCGAAAAGAAGAGAGCTCATATAATCTGGATTAGTGATCATCCCGACTAACTGTCTAGCCTTCGCTGTTATGTACTTGGACGTAGAAGGGCAAAGTAGCAAATTTCCGTAGACTTCGAGGAAGCGTCGCGTCTTCTCCAACAGTTCACATCGCATAGTTTTTTCCAGAGCCAGACACAGTAGTAACACTTGCCTTGCAAGTAATTCTGGGCAGCCGTCTACAACAAAAATATTCATGTATCGCCTTTTGTGTGTGCAACTTGCGATAAAGTTTTAATTTAATGGCGCGCATCACATCCACCAATTAAAAGAAAATTTTGCTCAAACGCATTTTGATCGCCCTTTCTGAGGTATTCCTTTTGCAAGTCCATAGCTGGACTCATTCCCCAGAACATCGTGGATGTGGACTTGCAGACTCGAGTTTTCGAGTTTTTGAAAATGGCTAGATTGTCAATGTCAGTCATGTTGTGATGTGTGAGAATAGTCGGGCCGTTGCGCAGCTCAAAGGAGGAAACGCTCCGGGGAAGATGACGTTACAATCGAGCTTCTTAGGGCAGGAGGCGAACCTGTATTACGACAGCTAAAAATGATTTTTAATTTTATCCTTAAGCGGGGCGTACCTCCCAAGGCATGGCTTGGAAGTGACGTTGTTTTGTTTGACAAGTCACTCTTGAAAATTATAGACCAATTCCACTTCGAGGCCATATTTACATCTTGTTCTCAAGAGTTTTGACGAATCATCTCACCACAAAGCTTGTCGAATTCCAGCCACCAGAGCAGGATTCGCCGAGGATTTAGCACCATGGACCACATTTTCACCATAAGGCAAGTGCTACAAAAGGGACATGAGTACAATCAGCCGCGGTGTTCTGCATCAGTGGGCTATGAAAAAGCTTTTGACTCTGTCGTAACCTGGGCTGTTCTAGAAGCTTCCCAGCGACTTCAGGTCGATTGGCGATACGTGGAAGTACTGAGCGCATTGTATGACGCTGCTATTATGTCCATTCTGATTCCGGGAGATCAGGCAAGGCCAATCACATTACATCGTAGAGTGTGACAGGGGGATGTTATTTCCCCGAAACTGTTCACTAATGCTTTGGAGGACGTCCTTAAGCAATTAAACTGAGCAGAATGCGGCATAAATATTAACGGCGAGTACCTCTCACATATCCGTTTCGCCCACGATATCGTTATGCGGGCCGAATCGTTGGAGTGCTGGCAGGAACTGTTGCACAGTCTAAATGAATCCTCCCGACGTATTGACCTTAGTAAGAACTTGGACAGGACAAATATCATGTTGAACAAACACGTTTACCTTAGGCCGATGAACGTCGATGGGACTATACCCGGAGTCGTAGACGAATGCGTCTACCTTGGGTAACTATTGCAATTAGGTAGACATAACTTCGAGAAGGAAGCCGACAGAAGGATTCAGTTAGGTTGGGCAGCATTCCGGAAGCTTCGTCACATTCTCACGTCGCCAATACTTCGTCGCAGCAGAGCTTGAATACAATTTTTTTTTTGCCTTTTATAGTTCGTTACATAATTGATTTACATGAATAACTTACGCCCAATTACGGATTTACATTTTATAGGGTATGCATAGCAGAGAGTTGAACAGTACCTTGAGATAGATTGTGTGTGTATGTATGTGTGTGTGTATGAGTGCGTGCGTGCATGCGTGCATGCGTGCGTGCGTGCGTGGTTTCTTTGTACATGCGTGTGTGTGTATGTATCATGTCACATTAAAAAAACATTTGGTTATTATATTATTGCTATTTATATTGATTTATTTTTATTATGTTTGTAACAGATTTTTTAAATGTGTTACGTCAACTATGCTAAACTGTCTATTAAAGGTATTTTGAGTTCGACATTTTATGGAGTTTCAATTTCCAAATGATAGTCAATTTCCTTGGTTTGATGTTCACTTTATTGGTTAATTTGCTTATCAATTAAAAGCTATCAAGATTATGAAACATTTTTATATCGGGATGCATCTCTCCCATCTGTGGGAGAGTAGAGGGTAGGACTCCTTTTAGACCCTAAACCCCGTCTCGTGGCCCTACGAGCACTCGTAGCAATCCGATGAAGCTGTATTCGGCTTCTCTTCCACAGCACAAGTTCAGTTCCAGATAAAAAGTATCGTTGTATAGCTGTGTTGTTCACGACTTATCTGTAGTTATAATAATCGGCGACTCACAGTTGTCTAACTGATTATAGCTTGCTCCTAAATCTAGGAACTCGAGTGTTTACACACTCGACAACCGCTAGGTAGAGAAAAGTTTTTGAAGTTTACTACTCGACGGAATATTGCGCGCGGTATAAAAGCGGCCTAGTGCGGCACCTACACATAAAATATGCGTGTGTATGTACTAACAATCTATCGCCACTGAATAAGTTTTCATTTTATGATATAGTATATATTGGTCAAATAACTGTCAGATAAATTACAAAAAATATAAATAGTGGTAATACGTAATACTAGTGGTAATATATAATTATATATTTGTGGGTAAAACCGCGGGGCATTGCTATTTAATTAATAAAGACATCTTAAAGTTAGTCTACGCTGTCTCCCAAACTCAATGAAAGTTCGACGCCGCTGGGTACGATGTTAGTTTATAGGGAATGTCATATCGTATAGAACGGGTTACTCGCTTACTGACCAATCGGATATTTACAGCACTATGAAATGAAATTATTTTTATTCAAATTAGAATTATAAAAAAGTGTGTGTGTACTTACATGCGCGCGTTAGAAGTTATACTCTGGCGTAACACGAGAAAGAACTTTTTTTTTTTTTTATCTTTCACGTTATCCTACGTTTGTAGAAGAAACAAGACTGACGATAGGAAAAAAAGATATTTTATACATTCAAAGTTTGATTCTCTCGTTACAATCAATTATATATATAATCGTTTTAATATTATTAACATTTTTGAAAGACTTAAATGCTGATTATAGTCAAATTGATGGTGTTGGCTTTTAATCACGTTAAGGCTTGAACCTTGGTGGGATGTATTAGACATGCTCCAAAGCTGTTCAATCAAGTTGTCGGTTAATATTGACCAATAAGTTTGTGGTAAAAGTCGTAATCACACAACGGAGACATTGCTCACACGTAGTAACTAAGCAAATATATACGTGTCTTAAAATATAATATAGTACATCGTTTGCCTTAGCAACTATTTTTAGGACCAAATATTTTTTTTTAAAGTGACAGTTTTATTTAACCCAGAGCAGAGTGACGGAATGTAGAGTAGAAACGGATTCTAAAGTGGAATCCATTCAACCTGCGTCACTCGACGTTTGAAAATGATTAAGTGGAAACGTATTTTAAAGCTTATTGGATTGAAACTACGTTCTAAGCTTTGAATTTTTTTGGTAGTATTAGATATAACATATTTACCGAGGAAAGCCTATTGTGGGACTAGTAAGTGGATCATATATATTAGTAAGTAATAATAATTACACAAAATCTGTAATCACTTTTTAAATTACTCTTACGAATGAATTGTGAATGGCATGAATATTATCATTGTGAGACGTATCAATACGCTTTATATTATGCATCGTAAAATAAAACAGTTGTGATGTGTCCACGACGTTCTTTTTATAGGCAAATATGCGTGTTTGTACATTATGAACCTCGTTACAGCGAAATGGGACACGTAAATGCCTGGCGTGGTAAGACATTCACAGTGGGTCTGTTACTATTATGTTACGGGCGATTCTGTAACATAGGGAGAATTCGTCTGCCTCGTGGTCTTCTGGTAAGTTTGTTCAATTACAGTCGAGAGGTCCTAATAAGTGTCACGGGTCAGACCAAAGCATTAGTGGGATTTTTCAATGTCTAATAACAGTCCGAAGGCAGGCTGTTGGCGGTGTTACTCCACCGTGCCTGGGACGTTAAGCTGTCGGTCCTGCGCCTGATTTCTCTTCGGTCGTGTCGGACTACCGACCCATCGGAGCGGGAGAACGAGGGAACAGGAAGTGGACTTGTGCCTGGCCAAGCACTTGAGTACTATAACATGTCGTGGGCGAAACTTGGCTAGGACGGCTTTATTATTGTTATAACATAGGGACGATGCCGACGATATATTCAGTCTATGGGTGCATCGTTTAGTCGCCCACGGGTATGACACAATGACATATAATGAGAGGTAAAGCCATCACTGATTCAGTCACATAGCCAAATATGAATTAGACTCCGTGACAGTACCAATGCAATAAATAAAGAACAAGATAAATTGTACCAAACTCAAGCGATCATCGAAACATCAATCGCATTAATCTGTGTAGTTTTGCCCCGCTGTTTCACCCGTCCATGCCCAAATTTAAAAATCAAAAGACCCGAAACCGTAAAAAAATACATTCAGATCAGAGCTTGCAGTAATGAAGTTTGTTACAAGTAACAAATGTCAACCGCAAAAAATACCTTAGGGGTCGGGTTTCGCAAAATTCCTTCTAAGAGAGAATGTTTAGAGCATTGAGTATGAATACGGTCTTTGTGTTTGTTAAAATATTGTACGACTGTAGAAAAAATCTCATCCGTAAAAGATTTTTTTCTGTGATCTCTTTAGCATACGTCTTCAGTAGTTGTTTCGATTTTAAAACCCTATTCATCTTTAATTTATTAGTGTGAAGAAATGACCAGTGCGTCTCTTGTAGGCTGCAAGTCTGAAGTCATCTCTTAAAATACGCGACATGGTTCTAGTGATTTTTCTTTTGCTTTCGGACAGGATTCCTTCGAATATATATTTGCAGCCAATGGAGACCACTTCGAATAAATAACTAATACACTGTAAAAGCGATTAATGTTATTTCCAATAAAAAAAAATTTTTGCTTGTTACAATATTTATGGCAAGACTATACATGTCTACTACTGAAGGACGTTACCCTCCTTTTTTCAAATTATAGAGAGGCTAACTAGCAATGGAAAGTTTCTTACGAGTGCCGACGCCCATGATTAGTTGTTATGTCGATGCGTTGCCTTCCTCTTCTCTAATGGGCCACCGGCTGCTCACAAATACTCCTTGATGATTGAATAACGCAATCTATTAAAATACTCCTAATTTTATGAAAGCAGCAGTTTGCTAAGATGTAAGAGGCGGTATAGTTGGATTAGGGGTACGACCCCCCAGTCATGATCGGGGGGTATGGCCCCTTAGTCGTTACCGGGGAGTATGGGTCCCCCAATCATGATTGGGGGTAAGTCATGTCCTCTACATCAGCCATTCAAGTTTGCGCCCAAGCCATTATAGCCAGCATGTGCGAGCTGCTGTCGACATCTTTCTGGCCACGATAATAGTAGTTAAATTAGCTATCATGAACATTTTCATATCGGGTGCATCTCTCCCATTTGTGAGAGAGTAGGGGGTCGGTTCCCTATTAGACCCTAAAGCCCGTCTCGTCCACCGACGAGCACTCACAACAATCCCACGAAGCTGTACTGGGATTCTCTTCGTTTCCACCGACTAAGTTCAGATCCTGGAAAAAGAGGATCGTTGTATAACAATGGATTGTGTTGTTCACAACTTATCTTTAGTGGTAACAACCGGCGACTCACAGATGTCCAACTGATTATAACTTGCTCCTAAATCTAGGAACTCGAGTGTTTACACACTCGACAACCGCTGGGTAGAGAAAAGTTTTTGAAGTTTACTACTCGAAGGAATATTGCGCGCGGTATAAAAGCGGCCAAGTGCGGCACCGACACATAAAATATGCGTGTGTATTTACTAACAACCTATCGCCACTGAATAAGTTTTCATTTTATGATATAGTATATATTGGTCAAATAACTGTCAGATATATTACAAAAAATATAAATAGTAGTAATACGTAATACTAGTGGTAATAAATAATTATATATTTGTGGGTAAAACCGCGGGGCATGGCTATTTAATTGATAAAGACATCTTAAAGTTAGTCTACGCTGTCTCCCAACTCTGTCTGTGTCTGTTTGTAGAAGAAACAATACTGACGATATTTCATGCATTCAAAGTTTGATTATAACGCATTATTTTATTTTTGAAAAACTTAAATGCCGATTGTAGTCAAATTTAGGATGTTGGCTTTTAATCATGTTAAGGAACTAACGAAATATAACTTCAAAACTTAATTTTTAACGTCAGCAAGTAAATATACCATCTGTGAAGAATCGGAGAAACAAACTCAAATGCCGCGAATTGTCAATTATATTTTTTTTATTTATGGTACTTGGTATAATATACATATATATTTAATAGAATAAGTGACAAACGAACAATCGGAGCCTTTTTAAGACTACCGGCGCCCATGAACATCTACTTAATTACTATGCCGATGCGTTCCCCTCCTTTCCCCCCAGTGGGCCCCCAAGGGATGCTTTAGAATGGTCACCATTCTAAAGTATCCGTGGTTGCACATAAACGTATTTATTTGCAAAGTTTTATGCGGTCGTTTTTGAGACGCTAATTGTGTATCTCGTTAATTTTGTTAATCAATGATTGCAACATAAGGGTACTTGAAAGTGTCGAGTTTGCAATACATAACTTATTTAATATCGCTACACAACCGTCGCTTTTATGTCTTCCGTTCAAAATATATTTCAATGGACTGGACAATATGAAGAGTAAATTAATTGAAAATTGTATGCATCATTTGAAGTGAAACGTCGAAAAATAATTTCTGTTCAAAATGTTACTGACATTGTAATTGTAACAACTATTAACGTAATATT
This sequence comes from Eumaeus atala, assembly GCA_017140195.1. Classification (NCBI taxonomy): domain Eukaryota; kingdom Metazoa; phylum Arthropoda; class Insecta; order Lepidoptera; family Lycaenidae; genus Eumaeus; species Eumaeus atala. Next base: position 261,355 of record JAFELO010001104.1, on the reverse strand, counting down.
TTTAGCAGTCAATACTGTACGTTACGTACTAGTCGACAAGTATCAGTCACATGATGAAATAAAAAAACCTGGTTTTATCTAAGTCCGTTTAAGGACGATATAATTTTACGTGAACGTATGTAAGTTATCTTATTATTCTGTGAGCAAATCACCCGATCGAGTGAAAGAGATGACTTATTATATACGCATTCAGAACATAAGGTACTACGAGGGAACGCTACAATGACATCAAACTTTTTCATGCATGCAGTTAGCAGGGCTATCGATTAAAAAAACGTTATGATATCAAAAAGTTTTTCATAAGCTTTAGATAGGAGTATCATGTGGCCCGACTCTAAAAATAACAAAACAACTGAAGTTATTATCTTCAGTTGTTTTGTTATTTTTAGAGTCAAGACAAATTTGTCATCCCTTCTACTAATACAATAGAATTTATACAGTCGGGAAATTTAGTCAAAACTTTCAGAACAATTTGACGGACGGCAATCCGACATGACCGGGAAGAAACCAGGCGCAGGGCATTTCTGTTATTAGAAATTGAAAAAAATATTATTGGGATAACAACTCGGTCTGACCTAGGATTCCAACACAGAACCTCACAACTTTGGTTGAAAATGCTTACCGCTAGTCCACTAGGCAGTTTTGATTAATTGGCACTTGAGAACCCACAATTTTCTTTTGCCACAGTGCACGTAATATTCTTCAAATCGAGGCGTATGTTTTCAAATATCAATATACTTCGTAAATTTTTACGTAATTGGAATAGAAGCGTACTCAATTTGCTCCAACGTTCCTCTTGAAATAAACACCACAGACTTGGAGAACTGTAATGCTTTTATATAGAACTCTATTACAAGAAAATTAAGGTCCACAATCCTATCGTACTAAACTTATTATCTTTAAACTTTTATATAATAATTTTTGATATGTATGACAAGTGTTTTTTCAGGTAGGTATTGGAAAGTTAAAAAGAAAATGATATTTTGGGATATGCTCGTAATTTCGATTTCGAAGTAGTTCAAGGATTCGCACGGAGTTTGGCAGGGATATTAAATGTGTAAATAGGAAATTTGTAGGTATTTTGAGTATGTCAAAAGGGGATAGAAATTAGAATTAAAGCCATCAAGATGAGGTCGTTGCAAAAAAAACTGTGATTTTATCCTCACCGACCGCTACGAGAGAAGGCAATACTGTCTAAAGAGTCTCTCTCACTCTAGAGCAGCATGAGAATGACAGTGAGCATGCTCCGTTGTTTCGGACTTGTAAAAGGAATAGCGGACGAAATGTTAATAAAACAGATAGACAATATGAATATGGAAGAATGTAGGTAAGGGGGGAAGACCAAGCAGTGTCAGTACATGCCATGATCAAATGGATCTGGTACTGTCCGGATGTGTCAATAGTTTTCGCAACTGGACTGTTTGTATGTACAGAGTTATAAATATGAAGGAGGTAAGACACATATGTAAGGGTCATTTTTCACTCAGTTCTGTAAACGGAATGGGATGAAAGTTGACATAGGTATAGATTGCAGTCAACATAAATAGTACATCATAGTTATTTATCATCCCGGAGCATGTGAAACAAATAAATAACATATAGTAGATAAATTGTTGTACCATAAGTATAATAAATGTGCTAAATTCATCACAAGAAACTAAGTTAATAAGGTAAGGCTCTGGAGTGGAGGCCGCGTTTAGGAAAACGAAGTGTTGGTCGACGTACACCAGGTGGGAAGACGATGTCCGTGTAGTAGCCGGTCCGGGAAGGTTGCGAGTAGCAAGAGATCGGTCGTCTTGGCGTTCATTAAGAGATGCCCACGTCCAGCAGTCGACCGATAAGGGTTGATAATGATGATGATGATGAAGTCAATGCAAATACCCACAGCCCTTCATAACATTGCATAATTAATATTCTCCGAGTTGAAATGTAATATTTAATTCCATTAACCCATTAACGCCCAAATAAAACTACTTGTATTTTTTATATGCATTGCTTCGTAATTGACTAAATATTAAGGAAATGAAGAAACATTGTTAAAAACTTGTGTATTACGAAAATTATAGGGGTGTACACGGCTAGGTACAATGGACGGATTCATGAGTGAAATTAACCAAAGCATGGTCGCTCAGCACATAGTTTTCATGCAAAGAATGCCCCGCCAGCGAACGCGTCTGTGGCAAATTACACATTGCAATGGATTTTCTATGTGCTCCGGGTTGTGACCGTAATTTTTATTTTCCACTACATCTACTGCGGATGATGTTGGGCTGTTTTTAGTTTTTGTCGTTCGTGGCACGAACAATTATTCGTCGGAACGACAATTGATCCATGTAGGTCACATCATCGTCATTTTTGCTGGGCAATACGTGCAGACGCCAAGCATTGGACACAGCCATATCTAATAGGTAGGTAAAAATTACCCACCACCATTTTTTTCCCTTATGGCAACTCTGTATAGGCTTACGGACTGATCCAACTCGTTGACTCCACCCATTCCTCTATTATAGTTTATAAGTCTAGGGATATTGAAATAAACCTTCGTTTTTCGAGTATTGCACCATCTCTTTGCCTTTCTTAAAGGCTCTATGTGATCGAAGATCTATTAGATCCCATTGTGACAACATTGTTGTCTTTCCAGCGTACAATTGTTATTTCATTATTGGTATCGAAACGATAGTCGTACTCCGCCCTTTGACTGTTTTTTTCATTTCTTTCACAGCAGTAACAGAACATTATTTAGTGCGGTTTTCAGTCACTGTTCCTGTTGCTCTGCAGCCTAAAGTTCTCAAATCACATAGTAACCGATACCTCGTAAAAAAGTTACCAAAATATACGACATGTTCGTTTGGAATAATCCGCCTCTTAATAGTAGAGACTTAACAACTCTCGAGCCTAATGGATCAGGAGAAACTTCTGTAGACTTGCCGCTATACACATCAAAGTCATAACAGTAGCCGTCTGAACTTGTCGCAGCCTAATTCGGATAGCCGAATCGCACTGATTTTCCCTTGATTCCTTTTCCAAGGACTCATCCACAGACAAGCTTTCATGAAAGACACCCCATAGGCATGAGTTCTTTTGAATACGTTCGCATAATGCCCACAATTTGAACATTTTGTCATTTGAATCTTCTGCCAGCGAATAGTCGACAAAGCGAAGGTTTCTTTTTATCTCCCAATATCGGATACGAGACATGCAATTTACAATGGGTCACCAAGATCTTCATCTAAGCTCCCTAGGCAGTTCATGATAACCATTCAGCATCAATATGACCAAAATTCTTCTCAGATCAGCATTAACCTAATTCGAAATTGTGTCTATTATTTTCTCCTGCATACAAAATACTTTTATCAACCTCGCAACTTTAGCATCAATCAAACAATCTCTTCAAATAACACCAAAGAACTGTGATCTTTCAGTAATTCTACAACACTTTTTACTCTGTTCTGTACAATATCATTAACGACACGGGTAATACTGCAAATAGGTAAAGCTTTTCTCCACACAGGTTCCGCTGAATCTTGGTTTCTAGCTCGCTTCTCTGGTATTGTGCGATTTGAAAGTGGTACGTCATGACTGTCTTCCCAATCCGAAACATCATCAAGAAGAAATCAAATCATCGTCATTACCTTCCTCTTCGTCACTGACAACAGCAGGAGCAGGTGGCAACAAAAAAATATCATACTCCACATCGTCATTTTCATCAAACATTATCGATTCAAGAGCTTATTCGAGTCCGGAATAGTCGTTACGACTTGTAAAGACGTTGCGATTTGCCATTTTTGAATATTTATAGAGATCTGTAAATTGTAAAAATAATACAAATCAGACCATTGTACCTGACCAGGCACAGTTCTACAAAACTAAGTCTAATGTTTATTTATTGAAATGACTTGTTACAACAATAGAGAATTTCGTTATGAAAAAGACTAATGAATAATAATCAAAAACGATTCAAAATTTTTCCTATTGAAATAAAATTTTAAAACTAACCTTTGTACTTAAGTTTACAATCAGGATTTCAATGGAAAAAATATGACATTTGCTTTAGCGCGAAAGTCTAAACTTATTTTTCACAGTCAACTGGCGCTATCTACTTGCCAAATAATCGATTACTTTCACCAAGTACCATAAATAAAAAAATGAAAATGATGAATCATAGAGTTGTACCCGCACCAGTACACAGGGCGGTAATGGGTTAATATAGCTGGTTTTCCACCGCTAACTTGGAGGATGTAAAATGACCTCGGTTATTGCAACAGAAAGTAGAGTAAAATGTTAGAAATGAATAATCGGATGTTAGCTATTTATGACAGAGCATTTGGTCTCTCTGCATACCCCAATAAGGGACTGTTCTTTTTGTATTCCTAATAAATTAATTTAAATAGAACTATTCACTGGATTTTTATTTAGTCAAAAATTTGTCTGTGAGCATTCTGAAGACCACCATTACAATAGATTGGATAAAGTGCATGTCCTTAATAAAGTACACTGATTCCTTCCAAGGATGATCTGTGAGGCTATTGAAAATATAAAAATGCAGACTATAAATTACCTTCTCTTGTTTGTCTGCGATAGACATAATCATATCAGAAAACAAATACCAATACAGTAAGACACAATAATTATTTTTAACATTAATAGGCACAAGTAAATAATTATAACACTTCAGGAACTTTTAATAACTTGTGACATCTAGACATCTGACACATCATTATAGTTCAATCGCTAGTTCATTATTTCTCTCCATTCTAAACTACTCCGATGTGTGTCTTACTAACTTCAATGAAGAACAGCTGAACAAGCCTGAGCGCCTCCAGAATTATTCTATTAGGTTCATACTTTGATTGCGCAAATATGAACACAATTCTTATTTGTTTTATATGTATTGTTTTCTCTCTGGTAGAAATTGCTCTGCAAGCAATCATGTTGGATTGTAATGGTAAATCAATTTAAATATATATAATATATATATATATATATAGGTATATAATATATACATATACATATATATAGGTAGATATATCCCGGTAGAGCCAAACACAACCTAAATTATTAATTCTCCAGCTCCTTGCAAAATCTCACGGGACAATGAATACTAAATGGTTCTTGGCAGCATCTACGCTATAGTCGATTCCTTGCAGGATTACCGACAACCCTTTGAAAATATTATATAATGTTATGTTATGAAATACTGAGGTCCTTATTTGTGATATGAAACATGCTTCTCTTCCGGAATAAATATATTTTTTATAACGACGTGAAGCCGAAAAAAAAAATAGATTATAGAATTTAAAATAAGCTTGAAACTGAAATTGGTTTGAATTGTTAAAGGGATATAATTTTCTTTGGCTGTGGAAGCGAAGAGAAACCCAATACAGCTTGATCGGAGTGCTATAAGTGCTCGTTTGATGACAAGACTAGGTTTGGGATCGGAATAGGTACCGACCCCCTCTCTCCTGTAGATGGGAGAGATGCATTCCGATATGAGTGTTTGTAACAGATAATTCAACTATTATTATCAAGGACAGAGGAACCGAGAGGCCCCTCCTCCCCCGACTCTGACATTGGGAAGAGGGGAAGAGGTACGCTATATTTTTCTTTTTCTACTAAGGAACTCTTCATATATGAGTCCGACTCGATCCTGGCTGGTACTTTAGTGTAATTAATGTCAAACACGAGAAATGGTACAAATTCATGTGGACGTATTAGAGATGCTCCAAGGCAGTTCAATCAAGTTGTCAGTTAATATTGACCAATAAATTTGTGGTTTGTAACGAGCATTCTGTGCTCCTCGGAAGCCGCAAGTCGCAAACACACAACGGAGGCTTTGCCCATGTATTAATTATGCAAATACATACGTGCCTTAAAATATACACACACAGTCTGCTAAGGGAGGAAATAATTATTTTAGAATTGACAGTTTTTCTAATCCGGAGCAGAGCGACGGTATGTAGTGCGGAAGTGGATTTTAAAGCTGAATCGATTCAACCTACTTCACCCGAGGATTGAAAATAATTCCCCACCATGTTTCAAGTCTTGTCGTGGCGCTTAGCAGCCTGGGGTGAGCTCAGGCGAAGCCAATTGAACGAGGGCGAAGGCCAATTGAACGAATCTTTGAGCCCCTCTTATAAGAAGAGGGGGCTTAAAGATCAGGAGGATGAATCGCTCTCGGTACCTCTCTTATATGAAGAGGGGACCTAAGAGCAACAGGAGGTGGTGATTTTGCGCACGGGGCAAGGGGCGATGATGGGAACCTCACCCCATTGCACTGTTCCAAAGTCGGTGGGGTTGTCCTGTAGCGCAAGGCAACCCCATCTGTGGAGGTGGAGGTGGTCCCTTAGGGGGCTGACTAGCCATCGAGGTGCCCTGATGATTGTTGTTCCGGGGTTCCTCACCAAGGGCGGCACAGATGGCACTCGCGGTGGTCTTAGTGGGTAATCGGCACTATCATGTGCCGCGAGTGACACACACCACTGGACCCCACCTGGGGCCGGTGAAGGCGCGTAAATTCATTTCCCCGCGTTAACAAAAAAGAGGATTGAAAATAATTAAGTACAAACGGATTCCAAAGCTTAATGGATCTACTATGTCCTAAGCTTTAATTTTTTTGTAGTGTTAGATAGGATCAGATTATTCTGAGCACGCATTACATTGTCCGGGATAGGAATGTGCCCGAAGTGGCCATAGACTTGCCACCTATGCTATCATGGGCCTCAGTACCTTGGCTAATCGTAAGTGTGCTAGTATATCTACTGGACTTACGAGTTATGGATGTACTAGCACACCTCTGCCTACCTCTTCGGGGATAATAGGCGTGAAGCTACTTTTTTTTTCTTGAAACACTAACTATGTATCAACTTGCTATTTTTATCTTACTAAATCAATGGTTAGAAATAAACTTTTCGCAAATATTAGTCGCGGAATCTCGTAACTACAACTCAACAATGACCATGTAGACAAATATTTAATAAAGTCCTTTAATTATCACCATATTCTATCGAATAAGTGCATAGTCAATAGCCAATCTGTTATGTTGTTCGAAATTGCAATGTTATTACAGTACGGCGTTTGTGGGGCATTGCCAGAATTGCTTAGAAATTAATAAAGCAGAACCGCAGAGGACAATACCTAGGTATACAGTCGATGAAAGAAAAACGTTAAGAAAATCATAGTCAATTTATTTTATAATAATTACTTTCAACTTAGACTTTTACCTTTGTATTTCGACTTCAGTCCCACTCATATTAATGTGATAGTTTATTCTTTCTATAGTACGTTTATGATTGGTTCACACCTAAACTGCCAGACTGGCGCATACATGAATCCAGTTACCATAAAAATTATTATAGTAAAGATATCTGTGGACTTTATAATAATAGTAATAAATATATAGTGCACAGGTTATGGCAATAGGATTATTACGTATTATAATATAATCTGTCGTTTTGAATAACGTATAGACCGCGGACCGATACTAGAGCTTGAGGGAGTGAGAAAGAACTCTCTGGAAGAAGTGGACGATGCGCGTTAGTACAAAATTGCGTGATTGGCCAGCGAACTTATATTACTTACTTATACAGGGTGCTCGTAACCATGACCTGAGGCTCTACAGGGGTGGCCTTTGTCCAGCAGTGGACGTCCTCCGGCTGATGATTATAATGATGGTATATGATATTATCATTTATTGTTCTATACATTTTTATATATATAACAAGAAGAGTATATGACAATTAATGTATATAACGAAAATTCTCCGCCCGTTGATAAACGAGGAGGCGAAGTATCGTGTTGTCGTTTATTAGAAATGTCTTGTAAACAATAAAATAACATTAATTTAAATTAACCGCTAAAAGACACGATGTCACCACTTTAAGTGAGGTTTTTTGAATTCTAGGTGGCCCATTCGATGCAAGATGAGAAGAAGGTCACAACGTCTGCATTACTCACACACAGTCAACAAAATTCTGCATCTCGAACAATTTGTTGCAATTAAAACGATGCAATTACTGCATCGTGATTAAGCCGCTCTGATGTACACGTGTTGTTGTTAAGTAATATTTACTCCACGTTATAGACTCGCGAGTCGAAATTCCGCATGCAGCAAATTTATAAAGTCTCCAGCATCACCCCGTGTAGCTCCGGTCCTATTAGTATATAACCTTAATAGATAAACGCCCTATTTAGCACAAAATGAGTTATCAAATTCAGGCCAGTAGTTGCTGACATTAGCGCTTCCGAACAAACGAACTGTTTTGCTATAAATTATTGGTATAGATTACTTAATTTGTAAAAAAAAAACATTCGTCATGTTTCAGCTTATAAAAACTTTATAGTAAATCACAGAGTACAGTCACGAAACTACAAGGCTGGTGTTGAGGCCACAATTGAGAACAAAGTGTTGTTCACTTATCGATAAGCCGGGACAAGGATAACAGTTTCATTTAAGTTTTATCAATATTAGGATCTGTGATGTTGAGTAGTTTTTTTAGATATACTTACAGATGCATATTTTCTGGTGTGACAGTATGCTTTTGTATGTTTTTTTATTTACAAGATTTAACTTAAGTGTGAAAATGTAAAAAAAAACTGTAAAAGAAGTCAATGCAAATTAGTATCATATATTTGTATCGAACTGTACTTGATGTGTATAATATATATATATAGTCTGCACTTGCCTTGAGGAATGTCCATAATCTATTTCCGTTGCGCCCGAAATATGAGCTATTAAATATATAATAATTATGTATTACAAGTACAATGTTCGTTATGTTGTTTGTAGTCTATGTGTTTTGTTTTCTTTGTTGCTTGTCTTCAAAGGAATTCATTAGATATATTTATTCTAGCGCCAATACTTATTATTAGTTTTTGTCAATTCCAAGGACTCTTAAAGCAATGAAATTGTTGATATATATCTTCGTGGTCGTAAATTTTTAATCTCATCATCATAATCAGCCGGACGTAAACTAAATTTCTAAGTTATAACAGTTAATAATTTTTCTGATGGATTGCGCGACGACAGGATTCTGAAATTTGCTATAGTTGAATATTATGTGCAGAAGACGTGCAGAAATTAAGTACATTAGTCTTGCCATGAATGTTGCAACAAATATTTTTTTTTTAATATAAAATATATGTTACTTTAAATACACAAATATAAAACAATCCAAAATATAAAAAGCTTATTCGATGTAATCTCCATTGGCTGCAATACAGTTCTTGAGGCTTTGAGGCCAGTTATCAATATAAGAACGCCCTCTTTCCATGTGGAAATTCTTCACTGCCAATCGTATGAATTGTTTTTGGGACTCCAAACTATGGTCACGTTTAAAGCAAGCTGTACTCTCTAAAATTGACCATAAATCATATTCCAGCGGATTAAGGTCCTGACATGATGCTGATCAAATCCGGAACGTTCGTTTTAACCAAGATTGGGTGGATCAAGTTTTATGATTTGGTCCCGAGTCTTGCTGTAAGGTCCATACTTGAAATTGAATGTGGTGTAATTAAGGGGCTTAACTACCTCCTCAGGATTGGCATCTTGATACACTTGTGCCGATGTTTTGATTCCTTCATAGCTGACACCCCACCAAACCATCACTGAAGTCGCATAATGAACACGTTACACTCTGTCGAATGATTCGGAAGCTTACTTAGAGCTTTGAGCATAAATACGGTCATTTTGCTTGTTAAAATGTTGCTCAATTTAAAAAAAAATCTCATCTGTAATAATTTTTTTTCTGTGACCTCCATTTTGCGTACCGCTTTAAAAGTTGTCTCGATTTTACTACCCTATTCATATTTGCGAGTCCTATGTCATTTTGCTGCAAGTCTTAAGTCATTTCTTAATATACGCTATCTTCATTTCCGGAGATAGAATCTTTTGTTTTCGGGCAGGATTTCTTCGAATTCTTTCGGCCGTCTTGGCGTTCATTGAAAGAGGTCTACGTCCAGCAGTGGACTGAAAAGGTATGATAACGATGATTATGATGACTGAAAATCAGCGTCTTATCTCTATATTATACTCAGTATATTGTTATGGCAAATGCTGAGAGGCCACTATACATTATAGCAATATTGTGCAATTATTAGTTTGTAATGTTATTGTCATAAATAAAAATTTAGTAACATTTTTATATAGTAGCGCTCTAGGAAATCATATTGAGCTTGAAGAGCATTTCTTGCTGTATTGTCTATATAGCGCTCAGGGCTCAATAATATCTGATTTGAAACTGAAGGCACCAGTTAAACCTTAAGATGCATCGATTAGCGAATTCACAAAGTCTATGCGGACAAAGTTGCAGGTATCAGTTAGCATGCATAATAACGCCAACTTTTATTATCAATATTTCATGTGAAAGCTCGTGACAGCATAATACGTTTTGAATGTTGTTAAAATTTGATGAATTTATTAATGTGTTTCAATTGAATCATTTGTTAATTATTATAATGACACGAACAGATTATAGATACGTTGATACTGTACGAGGACCGCGATTTCGTCTGAGATATATAATATTACTTCGTGGTGTTTTTAAAATCATGAGGTGCAAACGAAACAACATGTCCAACCCTACTTTACTCCTCCCTCTCGAATGGATCTGCCGATGCGCATAAACCACACGAATCGCGACGGAATTCCTGCCAGTTTGAGGCGGTATCATAATGCAGGCAAAGTAAGTAATCCGGCATAATTACCAGATTAATATCTTTTATAACTCATAACATGAATTAAAATGTTACAAATTTCTACTTCACTAAGAGCTTTCCGCAGTTTCACTCGCGTAGCTCTAGTAATATTTATTGTAGCGCAAAAATGTATATTTCCTCGATAAATGGCCTATCTAACGGAGAAAGTATTATTGAAATCGGACCAGCAGTTCCTAAAATTAGCGCGTTTAATCAACTAAACCAACTCTTCCGCTTTTTACATTAAAAAGAGATACAAAGAGGGTAATTGCTCGTAAAGGTATGTCTACTTTTGTAAGCTTCTCATACGTGGGCACTTATTACGTTGCTACCAAATCCTCAGTGTAACATGTCTATTTCTGTGTGTGTCCATTTCGTACTTGATGGGTTTGTAGATGGACGATTAAGTAAGAAAATCGCATATCAATAAGCCAGCCGGTAACCAGGAGCCCGTCACAGCTTCACCAGTAACAAAAACCCACCCTTAGGGGTGGAGGGTTGGTACCCTTAGGTGGTGGAGTTTCGTTATATTCGTTCGTAGCGGTTAGGGCCCTAAACCTGTCAAATTTAAGTGTTTTATTTCGCTTTAACACATAGATTGTAATCTTCCATTGTACCAGGAAAACATGAACACGCAATATATTTCGAACTCGAATTTGTAACACGCCTTGACCTTTGTCAAATGTTATTTCTTATTTCCTTACAACCTTTACATTTCAACGCAACGTATTTTTAGACACGTATCTAGTGATTTCGTGCACACTCGAAGCAACTGGATGAAGTGTCCATTTCAATTGCCAATATACAATCATGGAGACGTTCAAAGTATAAAAAATGAGTATCTGTAGAATTCAGCTTTTGGGTCATGTATATTAAGCTAATAGTGCCATCCGTATTGGGCCACCACGACCAAGGCGGTTCATCTCGATTAAATGGCTCCATCGTTCTTAACGTTTAGTGTGAAATGTTACATTCCTGTGTATAAAAATTCGGAAACCGACATACATTCACTCATGGCCTATTTGTACACATAAACGGATTATTATCCCCTTGCATTGTTTGCTTTTGCTGTCTGATGCGGCCATTAAACATTAAATTATGTTGTTCAATATTATAATATGTGCAATATTGATCTTTAATATTAATTTGGATGATTGGGAAATTATTGTATCTGCATAGGCGAGTAAATTTTTACCCGCCTGCGTCAGAAGGAGGGTGTTTATGTATGCGCGTGTGCTGATTTTCCTCCTACAGCCCGAAAGGCTTGACGGATATCGTATTGTGTCGTTAGATTCGCCTTGGTAACGCGAGTGCCAAGGGATGCATTGATAACGCCTTGATAACGCGAGTGCCAAGGGATGCATTGATAACGCCTTGATAACGCGAGTGCCAAGGGATGCATCGTAGAAAATAAAGAGTAAAATGGCATATTTTGGGCGCATATTTGTGAAGTTCAAAATGTATTTAACACTTCGAGTGTGGTTCGATCTGAATAGAGGATTCTAAACGACGTCTCCAAAGATATAGCTTGTAGTTTAGATTTAACAGACAAGACATCTAGACGGGACACATTTTTAAATCATTACCATCAATGTACTGTCCCAAACTACCCTCTAGTTTGGGACAGTACATTGATGGTAATGTTAAATAAGACAACTCCTAGCCCGAGAACATATTTTGAAGATAAAAGGAGGAGATCCTTAAAAAGTTCAATTAAGTTCGATAAAAGTAATCACCACTTCTGGATTTACTTATTGATGACCGATGAAACAAGAGGGTCTCTCCGTATTCACGATCAAGAACAACCTAAAATGAAAAAAAAAGAAACAAACAATTGAATCAATCCAGTTTTTTATGATGGTTAGAAAAAAGTAAGGGAACGAGGTCTTATCTTGACAGCTGCCCGAGACTCCCTGCTGCAACCTGGATGAAGCTCCTTTCTATACATAATTATAAATCCATTCCACCAAGCTGTAGTCGGATCGTTCTTCAATCCTCAAATTCAATACTTGAAGATTACGGTGACACCCGATATTCATATAAATCCAAATTTGAAAAGGAAGTGGATCACTTTTTATATTAAATCAATTAATAGTCCGTAACATCCTGACACGAAAATATGGGGTCCCAGGGGGAAAGGAATAGAAATATTTATTTATCATATTTTAAGAAATAAGGCGAAAAGACAGCGTCTGCTATCCCCAAATCATTCCTTTCTCCACGCCGGAAAAAAAAGAAGAAACGTGACCTTTCTTCGACACCGAGCCCACCTTTAGTCTGACAATCAAAGATGACAGATATACTATTTATAAAATGTTTAAGTAGCAAAAACATAATTGCTACATTACTTGATAAGGAATGGCGCCCGATTGGTCGGGTTTTCGTTATATTTATTAATTTAATTGTCAACCTAATCATCGTCTAAGTACCGCCTTAGTTAAACCAATCAATTTAAAATAAACAAAAAGAAATAAAGCGCTATACAAACAGCTTAAACGAATTTGTGCGTTCTCAACGCCTTTAAAATATTTAATATAATAAGGTGTTGGTATTTTGTGTAGACTTAATTTTCACAGAAGCACTCCTCTGTATTTACATTCAAATGAAAGTTCCGCTGAGTTCTCAGTTCACATTCCTTTATGTAAATTTGTCAGGCGCGTTGAGTAATTTTTGAGCGAGCAAGCCTCTATAAACATTGGTGTACGCGATAGAATAGGTAAACGATAGCTTCGAAATGTGTGGTTTTAAAATAACACTAATTTACATAAAATAACATTAACATATTATTTAAATAGAATTAAGTTTATTCTATGGCCTAAAGTTTGAGGTGCGGGTGATATTAGACTCCGTGACACTACCATTGCAATAAATAAAGAACAAGTTAAATTGTACCAAAATCAAGCGATCATCGAAGCATCAATCACATTAATCTGTATAGCTATGCCTTGCTTTTTCACTCCTACATGCCTAAAATAAAAAATCAAAAGATCAGATCAGAGCTTGTACTAATGAAGTTATGCTAATGTTACAAGTAATAAATATCAACCATTAAAAAAATACCCTTAGGGGTCGAGTTTCGCAAAATTCCCTCAAAGGGAAAATGCTTAGAGCATTGAGTATGGACACGGTCATTGTGTTTGCTAAAATATTGTTCAATTGTAAAAAAAATCTCATCCGTAAAAGATTTTTTTCTCTGATCTCTTCCCCTTTCCCTTTGTTATCCCTTTGTTCGACCTATCTATGAAAGCCCTCAGTCGCAATTGAGTGTGTATACTCCTGTAACCTGTGGGGGAACTGAGACTTTACTGGCGGTAAGCATTTATCCTTTTTGGCGGCTTGAGCAAGTTTTAATAGAAACACGTTTCAGGATGTAGCCACTCTTATCAGTGGCCCCTTTCATGTATGGTACCGGCGGTTTTATTCTATTTTTGAGATGTACACGTGAAATTTGAAGCCTGTTATTATGTAGTACCTGTTTTACATGCCGAAGTTCGGTACCCAGGTGTTGTTCACAACAAATACCTCGTATTCTTTGAACTACTGACCTTTCAACAGTACTTAGTAGGTGGTGGTATGAATCGCCATTTAAATACCTGTCTGAAATGGGTATGCTTACTATACACTGTATGACGTAAGCTGTTAATAGGAATATGAATAGTCGAAACATCCAGTAAAGCCAATGAATTGTTGGTTTTTAACTCCATAGTAAATTGTATTTCAGATTTAATGGAAATTGGAAGATACAAAATTATCAATACTTTCTTTGGTAATATCATGAATGTAGCATCGACTTACCGCTTGTAGAATCTTGGTATTATAGGTGCAGTTTGAAGGGCAGCATCTTCAAAGTGTTCCATAAATATATCTGCGACTATGGGACTTGCAAGAGATCCCATTGCAACTCCAACCACTTGGTTGTAGAATTAATCATTCCACAACATACAGCCAGTAGTGAGGCAGAGTTTTAATAGCTCTAGATATTCCAAGGGCAAATTTTTATCATTAAGCTCTATTGATACTATTTCAATACATGCTTCTATTGGTAAGAGATTAAGCATGTTAATGATAGAGAGAACAGCTCACTATCGTTTCGTTGTCATTGAGATGTAGCTGTTTAATCTCTTCGACAAAATGATAAAAATCCTTTGTACAGGCGCTGGTCTGTCCACGCAGTGGCCACAGTACTCTCGCCACATGTGCCACTCTATAAGTAGGTGAATCGATCTGGCTTACTATCGGACGTAGTGAAGAATATAATTTGCGCAGCCCAATCTCCGGTAGCCCAGTTTAGGGGGTTTAACACGTGGTTGTATTAGGGAACAGGTGTCAAGATTAGTGATTCATGGCGAGATTCGTTTTTCGAAGTCTTGAAGTATTCGAATGGTTCTTGACGAGATCACGGGTGATTTTCTGAAATTTATGGATGAGGTCTGTTTTGAACCCTCAACAGGTGCTCTCGTCTGATGAAAGATGTTGACTTTCATCGTTGCAGTCTGTCGTGTCCATTACGACAGTAGCATTTCCTTTACCTGCACGGTGGATAGTCAACTCCGGTTTACTGCGTAGGTTTCTTAACGCATTGTATTGTTCTCTATCATAATAATAAATATTATACAGGCAGAGGTAGTGCCAAGAAAGAGGTACTGCCATGCTGCATAGGAGGAGCTAGTGCCATGGATAGTGCATGACACTGCATCCTCCTACGCATCGAATGGGGCCGGCACGACCGGGGACCTCCCCGCTAACATAATACCGCCGTAAAGAGACACCTTCAGTTTCGCGCTTCGTACGGTTAGTGAGTAGCCGGTGGCCTATTGGGTGGGGAGGAGAAAAGGAGCGCAACGCATCGGCATCATTATGCTAATGTTCATGGGCATCGGTGGTCGTTGGAAGACTCCGATTTCTCGCCCCCTATTTTATAAAAATATATTGTATTTTTTTATATTATAAGGGGACAAACGAGAAGTTGGAGCCTTTTGATGACTACCGACGCCAATGAGGTGTGTGGGACTCACGGCACATGATAGTGCCGGATATCCACAAAAACCACCGCGAGTGCCATCAGTGCCGCCCTTGGTGAGGTGCCACGGAACAACTACCAACGCCCATTAACATCCACTTAATTACTATGCCGCACACAAACCGCACGAAACGCGACACTGAAGATGTCACTTTACGGCGGTATCAAGTGAGCGTCAAGTGAGTGCCATGCACTATGCATGCCACCATCTCCTAATATGCTGCATGACACTCCCTCTTCCTATAATATAGATTTTTATCGAATTAAATGTGTTACATACATACTTTTATTTTGCATTAATCTAAAGTTTTCATTTCACTTCATCTAGAGCAAATGCAAACTAAAACTTACAAGAAACTATTATACGAGTTAGTAAGTGCTCGAAGAGTTGTGCCTAATTAAAAGTCTAAAGAAGAAAAAGTTAGTTACTTTTAGTGAATTCATTTCATAGTGTAATAATATTTTACAATGTTTAAACGCTTTAGAATTATATTAAAATAATAACAGCGCCACGCGGTTTCACCCGTTTACCCCATCCTCAAAAACGAACCCTCAGGGGTTCTTCCGTAAAATTTGTTCCGGATGTCTGCACCCTAAAGGGAGACAACCTGCCAAATTTCTAGTTTGTAGGTGTATGAAATTTCATGATAAATTAATGAGTGGTATGTCGCTTTTATGCATGTGATATAAAAGTATATAAATTATACATGTTGTATGAAAGTTATTGCAATTTTCGTTTGATCTGATGGTGGGTTATCACCTTATTTCCACGTTTTATCATGCTTTTATTAGGCTACGAAACTAACAGACCTTGTGGCTTTGTAATAAAATCTAAGAACATAAATTACACACCTAATTGTTGTATCATCGTGAAGCTTGGCACTTAGTTAGATGGAAGTACAATATTGTGATATCATAGAGTAGGTTTGTTTATGGAGTTGGAAGACTGCTAACTAACACTAGACTACAGTTACGTGACTGTATCACCTATCACCGAGATGCCTAACACAGTAGTGTAGCACCACGCTGTTAGGCGTAGCGAGAGGGCGCACGTTAACACGCGCGCAAGGGCAAACTCTTGCATATGTAATGTGCCGTAGTGTATAGCAGTGATACATTTTTTTCTTATGTTCATGCGGGGAAACGCATTTACGCGCCTTAGCTGACCCTGGGTCCTGAGTCCAATATTGGGTGGGGCTCGCGGCACGTCATAGTAACGAATACCCACAAAAACCACTGAGAGTGCCATCAGTGCCACATTCGGTGAGGTTTCCTAGAACAGCAAATCATCAGGGCAACTCAACAGCTAGTCCGTCCCTTAAAGGAGAGACGCCACCCTCACAGAGGTGTCGCCCCGCGTCACAGGATAAGTCCACCTACTTTTGGATAGTGCAATGGGGATAGGTTCCTATCCTCACCTCTTGCCTCGTTTGTGAAAGTTCCTCCTGCTCTATCCTCTTGCCTTTTCTTAGGGGAGGTGTATTAAGAGCCCCACCATGGTTCAAGGCTTGTCGTGGCGGTTGGGATCAGTAGTCTGAGGTGAATTGAGACTCCTCGGGTGAAGCCAATTGCACCGAGGGGGCTGCTCTTTCTACACCTTTTACAAGAACAGGGGACAAAAGAGAAAGAGAGGGTGGCGTTTTTGCGCAAGGGGCCAGGGGCAAGGATGGGAACCTCACCACATTGCACTGTTCCAAAGTTAGTGGGATTGTCCTTTGGTGTGCGTGCGTGACCAGCGTGGTGTGATAAGTACACAGATTAAAAATGAACAAAAAGAAAATAATATTTTATGAAAACTTTATTATTAAAATACATAGTTAAGAGAAGACACGTAAATGCGTTTCACCGCGTCAATAAAGAAAAGGGTCCCTCTGTTCAATTGGCTACACCTAAGGTGTCAGGGCTTACCCGAGGCTATTGAACCCCACCGCCACAACAAGGCTTAAATCATGGTAGCGATACATGCACTGAGCCTTTTGTTTTTGTTGATTCGGGGAAACACATTGCCTTAAATGGCCCTGGGTGGGTTTCAGTAGTGTGTGGGAATCGCGGCACATGATGGTGCCAAGTACCCACATAAACCACCGCGAGTTTCATCAGTTCCGCCCTTGGTGAGGTGCCATCAGTGCCGCCCTTGGTGAGGTGCCCCAGAACAACAAATCATCAGGGCACCTCGTCGGCTAGTCAGCCCCTTAAGGTACTAACTCCATCTCCACAAATGGGGTTGCCCCGCACTACAGGAAAACCTCACCGACTTTGGGATGTCGCAATGTGGTGAGGTTGCCATCCTCGTCCCTTGCCCCGTGGGCAAAAGTACCACCTCCCATTGCTATTAGGTCCCCTCTTCTTATAAGAGGGGTGTAAAGATTCCTCCCCGGTTCAGTTGGCTTCTTCTGGGTTTACTCCAGGCTATTAAGCCCCACCGCCACGACAAGACTTGAACCATGGTGGGGACAAGCACTGAGCCTGGCCTAACCTAGCTTAACACACACAATGCAACCAGGAACATAACACCTACTAGTAAACATAAAACGTGTTGTTTTTACCATCAATTTCTCTAAAAAATGATCCATTTTAAAGTATTATGCTTAATAAATGATGTACCGACAGTACTATAACAATGGTATATTGTAGGACACCGTGCATTAAGGTGCAATCTTTCCCACAGGATATAATAGGATACACAGTAAAAACCGACGGTGTATAATATAAAATAACCACAGAACTTAATAGCAGTGATGCATCTTGTGCTGTAAATAAATTAACAGGTGAGCGAGAAGGAAACCGTTATTTTAATACCGAGGCAGGCGACTTAATCTATTTTCGGCAGGTTCATCGAATTTCTCCTTTGGGAATAAAGAAGCGGATAGTAAGTGCGTCCATATTTTTGTTATCAAATATTTGCCAATTATTCAAACAATTGTGATAATTATTTTATCACAATAGTTATAGGAAAAAATTAGCAGTTGGATTCTTAGAGTATTTAACACCAGAGATAAAGCGAAGATTATGCAAATTTGTTGTTGTTGTTGCCAATTGTCACTACTTACTTACTAATACGAACTTAAAGCCCTGGGCATAATAAAAGGAGATTTTAGACGAATTCGCGGCGAATCTCCGCTGGAAATTCGCCAGTCTAATAAGCATCAGATGTTTATAGAATGCATTTCGGACAGTTTGCTTCTGAGCTCTACAACCTTATTTCATCTTCAATTCGAAGAAATCCTGTCCACATGTAACAGATAAAAATCTTGGATAATGAAGGTAGCATCTAGAAACATGTCGCGTATTTTAAGAGATGAATTAGGACTTACAAAACTGACTTGAATTTCTGAGATCGAAGCTTTCTATAGCAAGTTGTATACGTTGCACGCTCCTCATCCCGATATCCTAAACAACGGTCTACGGAGAAGCCTAACAAGATACTTGCCAGGTGACCCGCCGAACGTCAGCTTGTGTGAGTCTATATTTCAGCGGGGCGCACCTCCCAAGCCCTGGCTTGGAAGTGTTTTGTTTTTAAAAAAGGGTGACAGATCACTTCTTCAAAATTACACACCAATTCCATTTCTTGGCTATATTTACAAGGTCTTGACGAATCTTCTGGCTGCAAAGCTTGACGAATTCCAGCCACAGGAGCAGGTTGGATTTTGCAGAGGATTTGCTTTTTGTCCGTCCTGATTCCGGGAGGAAAAACAAGGCCAATCCAATTGCATCAAGGAGTGCGACAGGGGGATGTTATTTCCACGAAACTGTTCACTAATGCTTTGAAGGATGTCTTTAAGACTTTGGGCAGGATTCGGCATAATTATTAACGGCGAGTACTTCTCACATATTCGTTTCGCCGACGATATCGTTGTGTTGACCGAATCGTGGGGAGGTTGCAGGAAATTTTACACAGCCTAAATGAATCCTCCTGACGTATTGGCCTTAGGACGAACTTGGACCAGGCAAAGGTCACGTTCAACGCAATGGCAATGGGCTGGTCACACACTCAGAAGAACAGATGGCTGATGGTCCCGTAAGGTTCTGAAGTGGAGGTCGCGTTTAGGAAAACAAAGTGTTGGTCGACCGTTCACCTAGTAGGAAACCGATCTCCGTGCAGTAGCCGATCCGGGATATATGTGAGCAGCAGAAGATCGGTCGTCTTGGCGTTCATTGAAAGAGGCCTATGTCCAGCAGTGGACCGATAGGGGCTGAGAATGATGACAGCCTATAAGAGATGCACAGTTAATTTCTTAACTGACAATTTAAACATGAGTACGGTAATAAAATCGAAACAACTTCTGTAGCGTTACGCAAAGGGCAGTCACAGAAAAAAATAGTTTACTAATGAGCTTTTTTTTTATTGAGTATCACTTCAACAAACAAATTGACCGTATTTATGCTCAAAACTCTAAGCAAGCCCACCAATTAAGAATGAGTCGGGAGTGTCCAGTGTGTTAATTATCCGACTCCAGGTATGGTTTGGTAGGGTGTTAGCTATGAACACTGAGCATTATTTTTGAGAAAACGGTATCAAACCATCGGCATAAGTGAATAAAGATACCATTCTTTAGAAGGTAGTTACTCCCCTTAATGACACCATATTCAATAACCAAGTTTGGTGATACCCGCAATACTCGGCGCTGGGTCATAAAGCTCGGTCCACGCAGTCATGGCTGGAGGCGAACGTCTCAGACATCATCAGAGCTGCAGACTGGCCGTCGTCTAGTCCCGATGTCGCGATCATAATCCGCTGGATTATGAATTGTGGTCAGTTTTAGAGAGTACAGCTTGTTTTAAACGCCATGACAATTTGGAGTCGCATACAATCCATAAGATTTTCCGTGAAGTATTTCCCCATGGAAGGAGTGCGTGCTCCGATTGATAATTGCCTCAATGTTTAAAGGAGTGTACTACAGTCAATGGGGTCTCCATTCTTCTCTTCGAATAAGCTTTTTATCTTTTTATTTGTTTCGTATTTGTGTAATAAATGTTATTAGCAATAAAAAAAAATTGTGACAATGTTTATGGTAAGATTAGGTATATAGACAGTTTTATATACTCTTTGCTTCTTTGATCGTCCGTTTAACAAAACATAAATCGAATTTTTTATGTTATACAAACGAGCAATCGGTGCTTTTCAACGACTACCGCTGCAAATGAACATCAGCATTTTTTTATTGTGCATGCCGATGAGTGACCCACCTTTTCACCTCCAATGGGCCACCGGCTACACACTAGCCACACGAAAGCGACACAGTACGTGTCACATTACGGCGGTATCATGTGAGCGAGATGTACCTCCCCGGTCGTCCAAACCGTTGCATAGGAGCATGTAGCCTCACGCACCATGCACGGTACTACCTTGACCTATGCAGCATGGCACTACCTCTTACAATAGAGAGATAGCGCTAACTACATGCCATAACTGTCGCGTTATATTCAGATACTTACGTACAGAAATACCAAACTCGAAACTAACTCCGCTCGGCAGGCGGCAGGTGCAAGGAAATTAATTATGGAGTGTGCGCGGTATAACTGGAGCTAAAGCAGGGCTCACATGTAGTTACAGAACTAACTGTGCCCAGCGGTTTCGCACTCATAATTTGATATACTTGTATGTGTTGATGCGTTACGCTAGGGTGACATGTGGAGGGCCGTGTGACCATCCTAGGAGATGGACTCTAGGTAAGGAGTATTACGTGTACGATGGCAAGCTATAACACATCTCTGAGGTACACACCCAAAGTGCCCTCATGGCCATCAGAGCCGTACTGGATATTCTATGTGTTCTACACATGCATCTGCTGTCCTGACTGTCACCAAAGTACAGACTACGTAAATATCTTGATAGATATGCAACAAAATTTAGGTATATATTTCAAGGGAAATATCCTTTTAGTCGTTTTTGAGTGAGACACTTACTATAATCTATTTTCGATATAATTACACACTTCATAACATCGCACTAAAAGGTTTCCAGCTTCTGCCAATGTGGCACGGGCACCGACTTAATGCAATTGTGTTTATATTTTAAAAAAATCTTAATTTTTCATTTCATATTTTTTTAATAAAGTTATATGGTTGAAGTTCCATGCAGTAAACACTAATCAACTGACATCGATGAGATCTTCACTGTTCCTTAAATTAAAGGGAAGGGGAGGGCACACACTCAAAAACGAATATCTCACAAAACTTATCTTTCAATTACCGGTGTGGAACGCTACCATTAGTAATTTTCACTGCATAACTTTGTAGCAGTTCATAAAATACATCTATCCATCCTAATTCCAAATTCACAGCCCCATTAATATTTAAGTATATGTGGCATACCTACAGACCTTCTGATTAACTAAAATAGGCTTTCATCTGGGATTTTTGCTATATTTTTATTGAAACTGCAAATTATAGATTCACTCTCGTTTCTATGGAGCGTAACATAGGACGGCTGAATAATTTCGTTTCCGTCCCTTTCGAATGGAATAATTTAATCCATTCAATGACAGGTTTTCCTGGCTTGTACATATCTTAATGGAATCAGCTATTCGTAGAAAAAGTAAAATTATTCTTTTACCTGCGATACCTTCTTTTGCTAAATACATAAAAAGTAACTGATGAACCTTAACCTATAAAAGTGAAAACTTTAGGTGTTGCGCACGTTTTGGGTGAACAAAAATCCTGGAACTCGCGTCATTGTCACGCGAAGCGCGTCACGGGTTGTCACGTGGGACAATACACGTAGCGCGCTTTTCGTGATGTAATGAATTTCGTCGCCAAAAACATTTACGCGGCACTGTTACTGTAAATTGGATGATCCAAAATATTGTATTAAGCGTCATGATTGGCTTTTTGTCACGTCGCTTTAAAATTTATTTACACGCGCGGATTTTATGGGTGTATAAAAATTATGGATGTCGTGTTATTGTCACGCGTTTTCGATGGTATGTGAAACAAGCCATGTCTCACGGTTGGATCCGCGTAAAGCGTAACTAACCAAAGGAATTTATATCGGGATAAAACTTATTTTTTTAAGTTATTCCAGATTGCCTATCTATATCTGAGCCAAGTTTCAATGAAAACTTCAAACTAAGTAGTTATTGGGTAAAATATTAACAAACGTACATAAAACTAGTCCTTAGGTTACGTCAAAAACAAATGGAAGTAAGAAACAATCAATAAGCTAACAATTACAAGAATTAAGACTAATACATTGATTTAGAAAAGTACAAGATATACGATTTCATATTTAACTGTCATTGCAAAGCTTCTGTGATTGTGCGTAGACATATTTTTTGCAATGTCAACCTAACGTGTATGATTTTAAGTCATTTTTACGGTGCAGATTCCAGTCAAAAGATGTGCTAAATATAAACATAGTTCCTTGAAATAACAACCTTACGCGCATGTGTTTAATTGCGCATTTGTTATTACAAAGTGCATAATTTGTCAGTTGCACATCTTCGACATGGACGGCTTTCAGTCACACAATCACGGTAAATCTTCGTATTTTTCTAAATCAATGGACTAACGTCATTATTTTGTACCTTAACAATGTAGTAGATAAATGAATTATAGCAGACGTCTAGACTAGTGAAAGGCGCGCCCGTATCTCTTTCTTTGAATTGTTAAAGCTTCTTGACATCTATCTTGGCTTCGTATCTAAGCGATATCTTCAGACGGATAACAAAAATTGATAAGATGTATTCTATTTATTATATAATTTGATTTACAAAAATACCAAGACACATAATCAGCGTCTCAAAATCGTCTGTATAAAAGATGTGCAATGTATATTGTAAAAAGAACTTAAAATCATGCAGGTAAGGTTGACTTTGAAAAAAAATATTTTTGCATTTATTTCAACTATAATCTGCATTGTAAAAACGACTTAAAATTTATGTGCATAATGCTGACTTTGCAAAAAAAATGTTTTTGTATGCAATCAGGAATTATTTAGAATGACTGTACATTATGAAATCTGTTACTCTCTATCGATAACTACGTATAGCCTAATTATACTGATAGGAAAAATAGGAAGTATTATATTATTTTATTCTCTTAACAGTTGATTTTTCCAGTTTGTCCTATTCCGTGAGATTAGATCGTTCTCACATACTCTAAAAGACCAGCAACGGATCTACGAAACCTCTCGTATTGCGGATGTTAGTGACCTTTGGATAGCTAATCTCTAGCAAACCCTTTGCTCGCTAGCCCACTATACTTAGTAGAGAAACATAATGCTGTTGATATATGATGCCATTAAGTATTTTTCTAGTAATTAAATAAATAATAATAGTGTTACAATGAAAAACAAAAATCCTTAAAGTTCAAAATAGCCTGTGTCACGACACCGCTTACGTTCAAATCTACACACACACACACACACACACATATATATATATATATATATATATATATTTATATATATAGAAATACACAAATAAATACGTTCGATATTAATAAAATTGTGAATAGATATTTATAACTATTTCTTTCCAACTTATGGAACCCTAAAATGAATGGCTCCTTTTGGATAGACTTCACATGAGCGGAGCCGAAGTTAGAAGTATTTTTCGCGACTAATAAATTTGAAGCTTTTATATAAAACATTGGAATCGACTGAAATAAATCACAACATTTCCATTCCCGAGCTTTTCTTTCCAGAACGTTCTAAAATCTGTTACAATCTTCATCATTTATAAACGTAACGACGGGTATACGTGATCAGAATAAATGGCGAAACTTCTTTTTATTATAGCAATGAAACTTTAAATTGGTTCTCATCGTCACCAAATGACGTGGTTCTTTTGTATGTACAGAGTTTAGCCGACATCAGAATCACAAGCAATATAGTCATACTACGTATTATTAGAAAAACAATAAACCTACTGTAATATTTGCGAGATGCTAGCGAGTTGCATATAACGAACACTCTTAAACATAACACAAAAAAAAAACGCCCCATTTTTTTTTTAAACTCGAGTGTCGCCTTGAAACATTTTTAAATTTAACTTTAAATTGCAAGTAGAGAGTTTGTCGATGTAAATTTACTTTAATTTTGTTTAGATAAGTTTAAATACCGTGGACTAGAGCCAACGAGCTGGTCACACACTCAGAAGATCCGAAGGCAAATGGGTCACTAAGGCCGCGTTTAGGAAAACGAAGTGTTCGTCGATCGTTCACCAGGTGGAAAGACGATCTCCGTACAGCACCTGGTCCGGTATTGTTGCGGAGGGGATCGGCCGCCTTGGCGTTCATTGAAACAGGCCTATGTAAATCAGTGGGCCGATAAGGGCTCTTAATGATGAAATGATGATGATGAAATTTAAATAAGAATATCTTTCTATTATTTTGCACGTCTACGGCTGAAACCCTCCGTGCAAAGTTGTCGTCCAACAGCAACTGGAACAATGTAGACTCACCCTATTAATATACAACACTAGGAAGTAATGCGTATAAAATTATCGCGTCACAACATTAATTACCTTACTCCACCGAAGTGCCTTTACTGATATTTACCAATTCAGTAGGTCTGAGAATCGGCTACTATTTATTTTTCACATCCCTAAATGATAGGGGTTGTTCACCCAACGCGGCGAAAGAACGTTTGTTGGGTCAGGTCATGAAAGCAAAGTACCAAGTAGCAAGTTCTGGGAAGAGGTAGTGCCATGCGTAGTGTATGACACAACACCAGCAATATATTATGCAAAAGGATCGGGCCGGCGGAATTTTTGTGTAGCCGGTGGCCTATTGAGGGGGGAGGGGGGGGGGCGCTCAACGCATCGGCATAGTAATTATGTGGATTTTCATGGGCGTCGGTAGTCGTAAAAATGCTCCGATTTCTTGTTTGCCCTCCTATTCTATAAAATCAAACTCACTGATTAATCAAGAGATCTCAGAAATTATTAAACCTACAAACTTGAAATTTGACAGGAAGATCCCTTTTAGAGTAGCGGATATCCACAAACAAAAGAAGAATTTTACAAATCTCCACCCATAAGAGCACGTTCTCGGGGGTGTATTGCTAGGACTTAATAAAGTACCTACAATAAATAATAATAATTCTAAGAGCTGATTTCTCGTGTCAGGTAGTATTATATCGTCAACTAGCTTGGCAATACTTTAGCTTTGAATATGGGAAGGCCCATTGATTAAAAAAAAAAAAAAACAATAGAAACGTTTTCATACAGAACTGTCATTCCAAAGAGTCCTTGGTTAACATATGAGCAAAGTCACCCTTACAGGCATTATTTTAAGTTGTTTTTACGAAGTAGATTATGTTATATACTTATATGTGTTGATGGGTTACGTCTGGATGACATATGGAGGGCCGTGTGACCACCCTAAGATATTCTAGGTGAGGAGTATAATGGCAATCTGTGTTACATATGGACTACACACAGGGTGTCCTGATCTATGTTACATATGGACTACACACAGGATGTCCTGATCTATGTTACATATGGACTACACACAGGGTTTCCTGATCTATGTTACATATGGACTACACATAGGGTGTGCTGATCTATGTTACATATAGACTACACACAGGTTGTCCTGATCTCATGATCTTCGGGGCCGTACTGGAAATTGAATTGATTGAATGTTGAGTTTTGAACACAGGTATCAGCTTTCATAACTGTCATCACAACACAGACTATGTAAATATTTTGACGGATATGCAATAAATTATATCCGAAAGAAGTGCATAATTTAAATATACATTTATTGACAAAGTCAAATTTACGGGCACGATTTGTAATTAAATTGAACGTCTTTTGTGCGGACGGATTTGTGAGGCAGACTGTAGAACTAGGTGTAATTGAATATCGATGTGGGCATGTGTCTACCACATAAATGCTAATGCCTATTACTTCCAACCGGAACTTGTATATATGGAGGTTTTAGTTTATTTTCCATGTAGCACTTAATTGGCTACCGGTACCTCAACTTGTGAAACGGGTCGTGAAATCGACAAAAATGAAGTGCGGGTCACTGGGAAACGGATCCGAGAGAAGGGATATCTACTACCGTTTATGGGCTAGTTATGCCCGAGGTTCGCGGAGCACATCTGATCCTCAGCCCTTCTCATGTATATCTCCCGTTGTTAGAGGGTTTATCACCGGGGTTTGTTGGGTAGCTGGACACACATCTCAAATGTGTTTAAGTACATGTATATATTTGTTCTAAATTATATGCCGTATATTTCTGTATATAGTGAATAGTTTAACTCGCTACTGAAGTAAAATATTGTTAATGTGTTGTTAGTGTATCTTTGTTAACCTCAATGAATGTCTTCTATTGTTTTCTATATTGGGGGAGAGGAGAAAAGGAGATTAGTGCACTTACACAACAATTATGTGCATGTTTATGGGTTAAGTTATCAAAAGTCTCGGAATGCTCGTTTGTCCATATTTCTTTATTTTAAAAATATAATAAAATAATATGGTGTTGCATTGTTTTCTACATTACAGTAAGAGCACGTGTGATAGTACTTTTGAAACAGCGATGGCAGACCTAAAGAATTCTTTCTTTTTTTGGGGCGCGGGGAAACGTATTTACACGCCATAACCAGCCTTAGGTGGGATCCAGTAGTTTGTGGGGCTCGCGGCACATCATAGTGCCGAATACCAACTAATACAACCACGAATGCCATCAGTACCGTCATTAGTGTGGTGCCCCGGAGCAACAAATCATCATGGCACCTCGACGGCTAGTCAATCCTCTAAGGGCACGATACCACAACCACAGGGTGGAGTTATCCCTCACCCTAGAACAACCCCGCAATAATTAGGACATTTCAATTGGGTGAGGTCACCATTCTCGATCCTTCTTCCTTCCATTGCTGTTTTGTCCCCTCTTCTTATAAGAGATATAATGGGCAGCCCAGTTGGTTTAAGTGACTTCGCGCTAGGTGTCTGGGTGTCGCACCGCAACGATAATGCTTGAACCATGACGGGGGATGTTTACATAATATGTCATAACGTCATCTTTAAACATATATACACAGTCACAAGATCTGCCTAGCGAGTAATGACTATTTAACGAAGAGTGCTCTAAAATATGCAGCAGTCCGCAGCGGGCCGTCAACTTTATTATTCACGAGCGCATCCCAAAAGTTTTATGTTATTTTGGGCACGAGGGGTCAGGAATACATTAGTGTAATCACGTCACCTATATGTCTACAGACTAATTGATATTATATTACACGAGATGACTTTTTGTGACCGCTCTATGTTGACGGAAGTGTCCAGTGCTGCTTCATCGGTTACTATAAGACGTGTCGGACATGGATTAGGCGCCATTGCGGTCGATACGAGGACAGACCCTCTCCTTTCCCGTAGATGGGAAGGTTACATCCCGATATTTAATATTAGCTAAAGTAGCTATTATTATCTTGACCGATGGGAGCGGGTCCCGTCGCCCTTCCTCTCTAACGAGGGGGCAGCTCACGCGCGGTAGCTAAAGTTGGCCCTGCACTGTCATGTGGGCTGCTATCATGACTGAGAGGAAAAGTCCAACCCTGAACGGGTGGTACTAGTAGAGCGCGGGCGTCATGGTTAGCCCAACCGGTACTGGAATTATCTCCTATGACTGCACTAACATCGTCGTTCAGACTATCCGGAGTCGAACGTGTGCGCTATTGTCCGTCATGATGTGCTGATTGTTGATTAAATTGTATAGTCCGCGCCCGAACCTGTGTCTATTAAACACCGTAGCTCTGGTGTACAAATCCATTTATCGAGCAAGGCTATAGGCCGTGACTTAACGACTAATAGGACGGGGTGATGCTAGTTACCAACCGCGGATTAAACTGCGGGGATAAAGGCAGCGTGAGGGGCATCAGCAAGGACCGAACGCAATAATAATTCTACACAAATATACTTTACGTAAAATGGTTTTTTTTATAGGGGAAAAACGAGCAATCGCCTTTTTACAAGTATCGACACTCACAGACATCCACATATTTGTAGTACTGATGTGCTGCCCTCCTTTTCGCATTACCTCCCATGGGCATTGTTGCAAAGATAAAGCTTTATTGCAATCAAATATATACTACTCAAAACAAAAAAAGGGCCACTAGTTTATTTACATTTAAGTGCAATTTAGGAAACTGAAAATAACTGATAAGTAGTATTATATTCATATTACGAACTATTTGGTGTTTGATCTCTTTTATGCCTTTTTTATTACATGTGTTCGTGTACCTAATTTTAAAATGATGACCAATTATGTCAAGAAAAGTATGCCTTTTTTAATTTTAATTGATCCATTGATCATCTCGCGTTAATCATGCCACCAGTACGAAGGCACATGGATACCATTACAGCAACCAGAGCCGTAACTATGATTCAAGTAGGACGTTCTCAGCGTTACGTGGGTTTGCAGTTGGGTTTTTCTCGAGGAGCTGTCCAAAATGTATGGAATCGCTTCCAAGAGACACTAGTAGTGTTGCCAGGAGAGCTGGTTCAGGTGATGTTCGCATAACAACGACTCATGAGGATCGGTACATCCAACTAAGTGCTCGTCGTGATCGTACAGTAACGGCCCGTAAGTTACAGCACCAGCTGCGGCTGGCAACGGGTACCCGTGTCAGTGATACAACTATACGTAATCGATTGCACGAACACCAGCAAACGTCAATTTCGAATACCTCTGAGCAGGGTTCAACGTGAAGCCCGATTACGATTCTCCCGTCGGTATTTGAACTGGGAGAATAATCAGTGGTGCGAGGTGCTTTTTACAGATGAGTGCAAAGTAAAATTTCTTAATGATGATCGGCGTATTAGAGTGTGGAGATGACGCGGCGAGCGGTTTTCGGAGTCCTGCATTCACGAAGTTGACCGTTTCGGTAGTCTCAACGTAATGGCTTGGGGTGGGATTAGTTTACACGGTAAAATCGAGCTCACCATTTTGAATTCGGGTACCGTAACTGCAGAACGTTACATCGGGGATATCATCAGGCCTCAAGTGATCCCATTTGCACAGCGAGTGGGGCCTGGATTCATCCTGATGCAAGATAATGCCCGTGCACATACAGCTCGATCAACCCAAACTGTCCCAGAGGGGTCTCGTATTGAGGTATCACCATGGCCAGCTAACAGTCCGGATTTATTGATTAATTTTATTGATTTATTGATTGTCCGGAATTGAAATGAAGAGTTAGAGAGAATGAGCAAGAGGTCTACAACCAACAGCAGCGGATTGACGCTTTAAAAGATGCTTGGGAGAAGATTCCAGATGAAAACGTGAGGAATTTAATCTAGAGTATGCATACGAGGCTCCTGGAGCGTATTGCTAAGAAAGGAAGACGGGTATGCCGTTATTAAAAAGAAGAAACAAAAGTGAGTAGTTTGTCTTTTTCCGGTGATTTCTTTTGTTCATGTTTTACATTCAAAATGGCCTTTTATTATGAACATAAAAAAAAAACAATTCATGATCATTATTTTAAGCAATTGTTAGCCTATGTTATAATCAATAACATTATTTTGTAGTTACATAAGTTAAACAAGTTAATGTCTCTATTATTTTCATGATATATCAAAAAGTCTTCGTGGACCCTTATTTTGTTTTGAGTAGTATATAATGTGTTAATAATGTCAATTATTAGGTAAGTGGAGTCAAGTTTGTAACTCGACACACCCTAACTCTAATTGCACAACTTCACAAACTACACCGTCATCAAAATTAGACCTTTTTGCATCAGGAATGTGAGATGAAAATTTAATGTAATTTTTTTATCTGACATTTATTAACTTAGTTCTTAAAAGATCTGATTCTAAAATAAATATGCCATGAGTTTTGACTATGGTGTAACTGGGTTTACAACAACAGGACACCTTCATGTCAGTTACCAATGGAGTAGACAGAGAGTACGGAGGGTCACGCCTCTCGTTATTCAGACGCACCAGTTGCAAAGACTCTTGACACCACCTTCGAATAGTACCCGATCAATCTGATCACGGTATGTCAGTCTTGGTCTTCCGCGGTTTTGTTTGAGTTTAGTGAGTGAATTATTAACTTAGATTTACTTGAGATCTGATAGCTTACTGGCATGAGAAATTGGGAAAAGTGGAATATCAGGAGGTATTTTTTTGTGGTTATTTTTGAACTTAGAATCTTGAGCCTTATTTTCAATCCACTATTTAGCAACAGGAGATGATGTCCTTTTTCAGGAAAATTGTTGTATGTGATAAGCAGTTCTACAATACGTTAATTCAATTCGTAAAAAACGTATGATCTTACGTATTAAACGTATTGAATTAATTTTTATGCAATTAAACAATTTGAAGCTTTATTATTGAAAGAAAAAAGAAAGGAATTTAATGAAGACAATAAACAGGAACCGCATTGCACTGGCCCAAAGTAGGGTTGTCTTGTAGAGCGCGGCAACTCCACCTGTGAAAGTGGAGCCGATCCCTTAGGAGGATGACTAGTCGTCGAGGTGTCCTGATGATTTGTTGTTCCGGGGCACCTCACCAAGGGTGGCACTGATGGCACTCGCTGTGGTTTTGTAGGTATTCAGCACTATCTTGTGCCGCGAGTCTTACTCAACACTGGACCCTACCCAGGGCCCGTGAAGTCCGTAAATGCGTCCCCCCGCGTCAACAAAATAGTGACTCATAACCTAATGATACTATTTAAAAGTCAGTTCGTACCAGTTTATGAGGCAAAAAGAGGTGTGTTATTTAATCATCTTCATTATTATCAGCCCTTATCGGTCCACTGCTGGCCATAGGTCTCTTTCAATGAACGCACAGACGACCGATGTCCTGCTACACGCATCCATCCCGGACCGGCTATTGCACGGAGATCGACTACTCACCTGGTGAACGGTCGACCAACACTTTGTTTTCCTAATCGCGGGCTCCAATCTCTGGATTAGCCAGTAAGGTTCTGACCTTACTGGCCCATTCGCCATCTGTTTTTCTGAGTGTGTGACGAGCCCATTGCCACTTCAGCGAGCTAACTCTCCACGTGATCATGTAATTTACTATTAAAGTATTATTTCTTAAATTATCCCCGTGGTTGTTATGAGTATTTGTTGAAAAAAGTTTAGAATTACAATAACAATTTCCTTAGAAATAATTTCAACAAAAAATACCCGCCGTATTTTTTGTCGAACAAAAGCTCGTTCAAAAGTTTGCGTTGTCATCCATTATTGTGTTTTGTTATTTGTGTAACAGGCGAAAAATATTTCTAATTTAAACGGAAGGAATGGCACTGTTAGTTTTTTTTATAGAGTAAGAAAGTTTTTATAGAGAATTTTAAGAAAAATTAGCGACATTATCTACTCGTAATTTGCATTAAATAACGATTGGACATTAAAGAAATTGCTCTGCGCACTGCTACGTAAAGTAGGACACTAAATGTCGAGGAAAGTCCATTAAATGCATTTTGGAATGGAATTTTCAAATGTAAACTAGCTGATACTATGATTTAGTCTCAAGTTAGTTTGCAATTAAGTGTCAAGTTCGCTCTATTTGATTTCTGCATTTGTTGGTGTAATAGTATAGATACTACCTCGTGGTATTGTGGTAAGCATGTCCAACCACAGTCGTGAGGCCTAGGGTTCGACAGCATTGATGGTGCCCGTGCCACAGGGCGCACTATGAGCGGTCCTCCACTTTAGAACCTTAGTGACCCATCTGCAATCTGATCTTCTGAGTGTGTGACCCTCTTCGCTTATTCTTCGCGTGCTTTTAGTTCTCTACCTTATGACATCGTTACCAATTCTATCGGGCAAGGGAACCACGCTGAGCTACCGCAAACTTGCGGACCAGTCCAAAATTAACAGGCCATGTTTCGTCCCCCTAGGTCATCATATGGAGAACGCATTGGTTGAAGACTTTTGTCTTCACACGACGTGAGAATGTGCCTTGCCTTCAAGCTCTGCGGTTGAGAGAGGCCTATGTCCAGCAGTGGACCGATAATAATTATGATCATACATATAGTAACATGTTCAGACACACATACGGACTGGATGTTCAACTTAGTACTGAAACTGCTGGAGTCATCACGCTGAAGATGAAGTACGCAAGTAAATATCATAAACTGTCTAGGCATCCGTTTCGAAAACTTCATTCTTTTGTTTGAAATTGTTGATGAATTGTATATAACACACATTATGGGAGCACAAACGAGTAGTAAGTACTAGTGATTTGCTCCGGCTTCGCACGTGAATAATAAAGGACAAATTACTAATTCCATTCTACCTAGAAACCGTTTCATGCATGAGTAAAACAATGTTTAATTAATAATTTAATTTTAACCTCAAAAAATCCGGTCAGTAGAATTTAAGAAAATTGATCCCAAGCAGACTGGCAGTTTTCTTTTATGCATAAGAATTATTTACAGGGAAATATTGTTTCGATTTTTCGGTAGGCCATACTTGCGGAATTTAGTATCGACTTTACGCTCGGCCATATTAGCAGAATATTGTATGGATTGTTCGCTCGGCCACATTAGCGGAATATTGTATGGATTGTTCGCTCAGCCATATTAGCGAAACATTGTATCGATCGTCCGCTCGGCCCCATTAGCGGAATATTGTATGGATTGTTCGTTCGACCATATTAGCGGAATATTGTATGAATTGTTCGCTCAGCCATATTAGCGGAATATTGTATGGATTGTACGCTCAACCATATTAGCGGAATATTGTATGAATTGTTCTCTAAGTCATATTAGCGGAAACATTATAAGAACTGCCCTTAAGAGTGCACCTTTTTTTTTGGACCTGAATTTACGCTTTGCAAGCGAAGAAACGCCAGCATACCTTCATTGGATTGTTATGAGTACTCGTTGGGTGATGACACCAGGTTCGAGAACTAAAAGGGGCCCTACTCTCCCGCAGATGGTAGAGATGCATCCCGATGTGTGCATGTTTATACTGGCTAATTTGATCATTATCATCATGGCCAGAGACTTTCACATTTGAAGTCCTTTGCATGACGCATTTACCGAAAGATTTCTATTATTTTATTGCGCCACTAATACAATCCTATTTTTGTAGTGATTTCACAATATATGGCAAAGATCATTCGTTTACAAGGATACAAAAGTTATGAATTTTAATTTCGGCCTCGTAATCATTGCACATTATTTATTTATTTATACTTGTGTGTAGATACATAATTATCTTAAAACTAAATAAATACTAAGAGAAGTACAAAGGTGTGCTTATCTCTTTTAGAGATCTCTGCCAGCAGACCAAACAAAATTAAGAAAGAAAGCTTTTGCGGAAATTACGGTACTCTTAGGTACCGTATTTTCCGCAAAAACATCTAGACAAAGGATTGCAATAATATAAAAAATGAACAAAGTTACTACAAAACTGCAATCATGTATATATAATATAACAGCACACGTACAATGTATAGAAGTAATAAACCTATATGTAATATTAAATACAGAATGTACCTTCATAACATATTTAAATACAATAATATATGTACCTACTAGGGCTTATGGACTTATATGTGAAGATGAAAGTTAATGCTTCTTCACACAGGACTTGAAAACGCTAGCCGATGAGCTCTGCTGTATGTCAGTGGGAAGACCATTCCACAACTGTGCAATACGGACTGTGAAGGATTTTTTGTAAAATAAAGAGCACAGGGAAGGAATAGATAGAGCTTTCTTCCCAGGACATGATCGAATGGGCCTATCGCTCGGAGGAGTGTAACAAAAGCGTTCGGAAAGATAGGGGGGGGGGGGCAGGAAGAATTAAGGAAATAGTTAGGATATGCAATTTGCTGCGATGTTAGATCGGGAGCCATTTTAATCTGTTACGAAATTCTGATGTATGATCACACTACCAGGACAGCAAATCAATTTATGACAGGACAACGTCGCTCCGGGCTATTTAAGAATTATAAATTATCGTAGTTCCCATAGTGGTCTATAACGTTCTAGAAGATGTTATATAGCCTAAGTTCGTCAGTGATTATGTAACATTTTTATTATATTGGTAAAATATATTTTTAAAATTGTTCCAGTAGTTTCGGAGTGAATTCAATGCAAACAAACAAACAAATATTTCCTCCTTATAATGTTAGTATAGAAGTATAGATTTCACTTTACAAAGCATTGTTTCCAAATTGTAAAAAGGATTTTGCAAATGAGAATGGCTCCGGAAGTTAGCGCGCTCAAACAATCTCCCGCTTTGATATGAGCAAGAGTTTCTCGATTAAATGCGATGTGTAGTTACATACGTTTTTGGGGTTCCGTAGCTAAATAGTACATATTGGAACCCTTATAGTTTCTATGTGTACGGCTGTCCGTCCGTACTCTATGTTTGAAATTTGGAACGTTGTTAATGCCGGGAGCATACACATTTTACTACTTTAGAAAGCTGACTTTAGAATCTTTTTACTCTCTAGGTTTTAAACTGAGAAAATCGTAAAAAAATCATATTATAGAATTCATCAAATTTCTTTTTTCTTTTCGTTGGAAATTGGTTTGAACAAAATCGGTATGGTATGGCCCATTGGGCCCAAGGAGGGTAACGCATTGGCATAGTAAATATATAGATGTTCATGGGTGTCGGTAATCGTAAAAAAGGCTCCGATTGCTCGTTTGCCCCCATTCAATAATTTTTTTTTAGAGAAGTACCTTTATTTTTTTTTTACTCTACGAATCCCTTCATAAGCGAATCCGACTCGTTCTTGGCGGGTTTTTTTTAATACAAATAGTTTTCAGCGCTAAAGTACTTTTTCTGCAGGGAAAAAGTACTTTGATTGCGCAGAACACACGAGAATACTTTTATTTGACTCTTTATAATCTGCCCCATTTATATTTTCTTTAGAATCTAAGTACATCTGTTGTGCTCCATGTCGCTTAATTGTCCTTTCTGGTGTTATTTCATGTTCTATTCCACGTGCTAACGTCTCGTAAATCGATAACGCTCACCGCATGCTCGAAAAAGTATGACGCCATATAAAGTTCGGAGTCATATTAGTTACGAATGGGTGGAGTCTGTAAGCGAGACATCACAAGAAATCACATGTTAACAGATCAATTAGAGATCGTCGGAGAGATATCATCCGGAAGTCGACTTACAGTCAATTGGTTGTATTGTTTTCATGAATTTCCTTCAAAAGGTGACTTGAAAGTCCATCTAAGTATAAACGGATATCCATATTTGCCAAATACTACATGTTTAGGTATACTTCCTGTTAATTACGTTTGTATGTGCCCTGTTATTTTTCATGCTAAAACTATTATATTGATTTGTGTAAAATTACCATCATAACATATATGCCTTGCATGATATCGATGATTTATCGTTTTTTGGGGGAAAATTCTATAAGAATTTTACCTCGTGAAGTGGAATCCATTTACAGAAAGGTTTTTGGACTAGTCCTCGATTACAAGCCACGTTTCGAGTCTGCACTCCGCGCTGTCCAACATGCCGCATTACAGCAGAACAACCTGGGTTGTACCTCTCGCTCGCGTGGTCTGAGTAGTCAGTGACCCATTGGGTAGGGGAGGGGAGGGCAACGCACTGCCATAGTAATTGTGTGGATGTTCATGGGCGTCAGTAGTCCTGAAAAGGCTTCGGTTGATCGTTTTCTCCCTATTCTAAAAAAAACACACTTAAAACTTGAGGCATAGCTTACGTAGCCCTGGACAAGGAGTAAACTCCAAATTAATGGAGCATCAGTAGATCTAGAACTTAATTGAGTATTAGTAGTTAATGATTTGGGAGCTAGTATCATGTTGGATTGCAGCCGAATAGGGCTGGCACGGGCGGGGGGCACCTCTAACAGGGTGCCGCAAGATAGCTGATAATTCTTTAGAATTGGTGAACTTTGAGTAGTAGAGGGTAGAGGAAGGAAAGACGAGAAAGAAAAACGACACGTCTGCATACAAATTACTTGGATACCTATACGCTAAAGTGTCCGGGTTCTCTTTTGTCTCATACTTTAAAAAGTTCAATGGAATATAACAGCTGATCCACCGCGGCTGCTACGAAATTCTGCTGATTATCCTGGAATGCCTACCAATAAACTATGGTAACCTAATAAATATTCATTACAATAAAACTACTTTTACGGATTTCTTTGCGGTTTATTTACTTATTTAAACTTGCTCGACGTTTCAGAGCCTTTACAGCGACCACGGTCACGGGCGGTCAGAGATGTCAGATGTCCTGATGTTATAAGTTATTAAACGTATCCGATGACCTGCTATTATTTAGTTGTTCCGATTAACGCTCCAGGTTTCAATACAGAAGATGACTGGGTTCTCCCGTTTGCTTAAGGCACAGTGATAAACATAATTATATCAAAAATTAAACATGAACACATGAAGACAACAAGATATAATATCACAACCCAAACATAAACACCCCAAGAGAACAAGAAATAATTTATCATATCGCGTGACCTCCCTCTATCCATTGAGGTGTTCATGTTTTGTTTTTGACTTAATTACGTTTTAAATAATTACGTTTTCACACGGATCTAAACAAAGGGGGAACCCAATCGTCTTCCCTATTGAAACTTTGATATTTTTTAATTCACCTCTCGCTTCAGCCTTACGGATGATCCTAAGAAGGAATCGGTGTTCTCTAGTGATGATTTCCGCTTTATCAAATGCTAATATAACGGCGGGGGCCAACTTCAGCATTCAGCAGCAGCAACAACAACAGCAACACTCACAGACCGCATATTTTGATGATTGAATGGACGATTAGTGATGCTGATGGCTAAGTATGATTAAGAAATGTTTCGCTGCGTGCGTCCAATACTGCGGCCATTGGCCCCGTCACTTTTTGCTGCTCACCAAGCGGAACCGTTCATCCAATATAATAGCTCTATCTGCATCGCGCTATCGAAATTCATTACCACGACCAGTATATAAACACGCTACCACGACCACCGCCGGGGAGTCCGTTGCTGTCGGGAAGACCGGCCGTGGCGAGGGGCCGGACACAAACCTCGCTCTGTCCAGTTCATGAAAGTAGAGCGGACTCTGCTTCGTGTATCCGCTTGTTAATATTAATTCTCCTGTAGTTAATTAAATTAACCGTATGTATGCGTTAAGATTAGGGATCCCTCTTCTTCACCGTTACCCGGGCGACAGCAAGCTTGACTTCCTTTTTGATGTTCACAAACGTCTGCAGGTAAAATGATCTACCGACCCAATGGGGTAACTACTGAGACTAGGGTCACTCTTGTTTACTTCTCCCTGGCTTTGATCTTGGCTACCTTGATCTACGACTTCAGCTTCTATTTGAACTTCAGCAAAATCGGGCCACCGGATATTTAAGTGACAGTTTTACTATAGTGTTCCGTGCGGTGTGAGTTTCTGGTGACCTTTAAGGGGAAGGCAGTACAAACACATCTACATAATCTCTATCCGGATGTCTATGAGCGTCGATGAGAATTAAAAGGCTCTACTCGTTTACCGTCTTATGCTATAAGTCGACAATATTCTCAATATATCTGGTACTTTCTACTTGCTACCAGTAGTGGTCCGTAGTTATTTTTTATAGCATAGAGGGACAAACGAATCAGGGACTATTTCATGAAACCCGGAAACATAATACATATAAAGATACGTTGCTTTCCTTTACCCCATCCCTCCGGTGGGCCACCGGATACGCAAAAATCGAAAAAAAAACCCCGGCCGTAGGGCTGTCTCTTTACGGCAGTATCGTGTGAGAAAATAGCTAAAGGTATTAAGACACAAAATTTACCAAACATATTTTAGGCTATAAAAAAATTGTGGTTACCTTAGTTAAGCCTTGGGACTACTTAAATATTTCCAATATCGTTGTTAAGGCAAAAATGTTTTTTCAAGTGAGCGAAGCAAAAACATTTTACTGAATAGAAACATAGTAAAATGTACATTTTCTCAGTACCAAATATAAAGTGCAGAGTATGTATATTAAATTACTACGTTATGTTAAGCTTTTGGATCCAGAGATCTGTTTTCCAGTCGGATTTTCAATAAGATTTTCTATGGAAAGAGCCACTTTGATTTATTAAGTTCACGCACTGTAACGACTAGTTACAATAACATATATAAATAAAATAATAGTAAACAATTTCAAATTCATATATAAATAAAATAATAGTAAACAATTTCAAATTCATATATAAATAAAATAATAGTAAACAATTTCAAATTCAGATATAAATAAAATAATAGTAAACAATTTCAAATTCATATATAAATAAAATAATAGTAAACAATTTCAAATTCACATATAAATAAAATAATAGTAAACAATTTCAAATTCACGCCAAAGCTACTTTTGGATAAAGTTTGACACCGAAAATTAATACGTTCCCTCTGCCTGCCCAATTGGGAAAATGGCTGAAATCTGTGTTGTAGTTGTTAAGATTACAAATGGAAATACGTATGCATTGTTTCTCGCTTATTTAGGTACCTAGGTGCCTAGCTGCACTCAGGGTGTTAAATAGATATAGTACAACACCACAGACAAAGTAGACAAATAGAAAGAGTCAAACATTTTATTTGCATGGATTGCCTGTG
Source organism: Eumaeus atala (assembly GCA_017140195.1). Classification (NCBI taxonomy): domain Eukaryota; kingdom Metazoa; phylum Arthropoda; class Insecta; order Lepidoptera; family Lycaenidae; genus Eumaeus; species Eumaeus atala. The sequence continues at coordinate 222,150 of JAFELO010001104.1, read as the reverse complement.
TTCTTAAATGACCCAGCTTTGCGGCGTAAAGTCTTCGTTGTCGCGTTTCTTGCGATGTGTGAGTAGGTGGTTCAGGACGAGAGAGATGAAAAGGAGGGTAGCGGCATAGTAATTATGTTGATGTTCACGGGCGTCGATAGTCGTAAAAAGGCTCCGGTTGCTCGTTTGTACCTTTATACTATAAACAAAGTAGTAGCAATATCGGAAATTTTTCAGAAACCAAAAATCATTCAACAAGACCACACACAAATATAATCACTGAGAGTTGCACTTCATACAGCAGTCTGCGAGAGGGAAAAAATATTTTATTCTTCACTTACGGACGTACATTTGCATGACATTACATCCTCCTATGCAAAGGAATGGGGCCGGCACGACCGGGGAGGTAACTCTCGCTCTCATAATACCGCCGTAAAGTGACATCTTCAGTGTCGCGTTTCGTGCGGTTTGTGAGTAGCCGGTGGCCCATTGGGGCGCGGGGAAAGGAGGGTGATGTATCGGCATAGTAATCATATGGATGTCCATGTGCATGGGTAGTCGTAAAAAGGCCCAGATTACTCGTCTGCCCCCCTATTCTATTTTAAAGAAACATACAGTCATGATAAAATCATAAGGGTTCCGATTTTTTGCAATCTGGCTAGAGAGCTCTTCAAATGTGATCTGCTGTTGTGCTTAGTAAGAGTACGGGGTATAGAAGTGAAATATTTTATCCCAGGTATATCTATTAGCACTAGAACCTAACCTCAAATAAATATGTATATATAGCAACCGGAGCCCATCGGTGAGTACCGACACCCATGGACATTTATATGATTGTTACACAGATGCGTTGCCCTCCTATCATCCCTCAGCCTCCAATGGGCCACCGGCTATTCACATACTGCACGAAACGCGACAGCGACGCTGTCACTTTACACCGGTGTCAAGTGAGCGAGAGGTGATTCCCCGATCGTGACGGGCCAATTCCGTTGCATAGGAGGATGTAGTGTCATGCGCCATGCATGGCACTACCTCCTCCTATGCAGCATGGCCTAGCATTGGAAAATATTAATAATTTTAAGTAACACTACTCTATTTCTAAAAGCTATACCAGTATAATCTACGAATTGTTACAATCGAATGCTCCTTCGCCCTCTTTCTATAAAAAGTAGCAAAATACCTATGAGAGGGTAAACGTGCAGCCGGAACCTTTTCATTCCGACACCAATAGGCATACGCATTGTTACGTAGATGTGCCGCCCTCTTACACTCATCCCCTCTAACAGGCAAAAAAAATGCAAAATTTCCTCATTCAAATATTTCAGCAGGTGATAGCGAGTAGCATTTACTAAACTTAATTTCTAGTGCTGAAGCGCCTTAAGTTATAAGCATGCAATTCTCTTTTATTTCACTAGCATTAAAGAGGGATTTAAAAATATTTTAATTAATATATTTTTATGTATTTTATAAATGTGGAGGGTAGGCAGATATGTAAGAATCATGATTTGTACCGCTCCGTTCTCTCTGTCTACCCCAATAGGGAACTGGCGCGAAGTTGTATTTTTTTTTATTATCTTTTAATTATGTACGAGGGTGGATCTAAAAGTTCTAAGCCCGACCAAGGAAATGAAAGAAAAGTGGATCTAAATTTATTTTTATTTTTCGGCATAGTCTCTATCTAGTTCAACACACTTCTTGCACCTGGCCTGCAACTTGTTAATCCCCTCCAAATAATCGTTACAAACAGTTTCGCGAAATTATGTATCGAACTCGTTTTTGTTCAGCTGAAAGCAACCTCGGGACCCAGCGAGCAGAAACCTTATGGAACCCCAACTCTTTCGTTAGTATGTGTTGCACCCGGCCATAACTAATGTTTGTTATCTCAGCTACCTTACCGAAGGTCAAACGTCGGTCACCCAGTACGAAATCACAAATTTTATCGATGTTTTCTTTCGTGGTAGAGGATGTTGGCCTTCCACTCCTAGGATCATCTTTAATGCTCTCACGACCGCGCTTAAACTCAGCTACCCACTTCTTGACACTGGAATACGATGGAGCAGACTCCCTGTGCTCACCATATCTTGATGGATGTCTTTTGGTGATAGGCCTTTTTTATTGAGGTACTTAATGACTGCACGGTGTTCAATTTTCTCCGTTATTGAAAATTGCGTCAGATTGCTTCAAACACATAATCACAGAAAATTTATATTGTGCAGTATCGGAATGAAACTGCGCACAATAAATCAATATGACACGTACTAACAAATGACGGTAGATTTAAAAAGATGTCATAGCTCCATGTAGGTTAGGCCACGAACTTTTAGATCCACCCTCGTATATATAGAGTCCGATGGAACTTTAGGTATCATCCTGTTTCGACCAAAAATTTTTTCACCTTTCAGCATCTCCGAAATTCCGTATTCGGGAACATAATTTCGTTATGTATGTTTTTTACTTAATAAGCGGGTAAACGAGCAATCGGAGTCTTTTTTCGACCACAGACACCCAGGAACATGGACAAAATTGCTATGTCGATGCGCTGTTCTCACCCCCCCCCCCCAATGGGCCACCGCCTACTCATGAGCCACACGAAACGCGACAGTTGATATGGCACTTTACGGTGGTATTGTGTGAGCGAGATCGTGGCAGCCCAATTCCGTTGCATAGGAGCATGTAGTGTGATGACACTACCTCCTCCATTTTTTTTTCTTGTTGACGCGGGGAAGCGCATTTCGCGCAAACGCGCCTCCACTGGCCCTGGGTGGGGTCCAGTGGTGTGTGGGAATCGCGGCTAATGATAGTGCCGAATACCCACAAAAACCACCGCGAGTGCTATCATTGCCGCTCTTGGAGAGGTGCCATGGAACAACAAATCATCAGGGCACCTCGACGGCTAGTCAGCTGCGTAGGCCGGCTCCACCTCCACAGATGGGGGTCGCCCCACACTACAGGACAACCGCCTTTAGGGCATTGCAATGGGATGAGGTTCCCACCCTCGAGGGATTCCGAGAGCGCTTCCTCCTCCTGACTCTTAGCCCCCTCTTTGTTACAGTTTATTGAAATTCTATAGGATTCTCTAAAATGAGTCAACAAAGGGGTTAAAGAGACTATTAAGATTTAGTTAGACTTTTAGATACATTTATTTAATCGTTGTCTTTCCAAATTCACAATTTAGTAAATACTTAAAATAGTACAAGAACAACAATGGAATTAATACACTTTTTAATTAAGGTTAGTATAAAGTGAGGTTATGAAGTCTTATCTGGGTAACTGCTATCTTATCTTGAATTTACATCCACATTTAAAAGAAAAGAGGAGTAGAGGTCTAAAAAGGAACACACAACCAATAAGATAATAAGATTCCCATTCTCTTGGCTTCATAAGATCACACGCACACACACACACACACACACACACACACACACACACACACACACACACACACACACACACACACACACACACACACACACACTCACACACACACACACACACACACACATGATACGGTCTATCAGATTAGTAGCCATACAGATCATGTAAATACTACTATCAAAATGAACATGGCGTCGGCGAGAAGTCACGAAACCACCGAAATGTTAATTCGTGCATTGTGACACGAACATGTAGGTTCCCGGCGGAAAATAAAAACTATTTAACCATGACTTTAGAATGGCAGATAGTGTCAACCATCCCAAATATATCCATCCTCAACCTCGTCAAAAGGAAAAAGAATGACATTTCTTCAACACGGAGGCCTTACAGTCAAAGATGACAGAAACAATTTTGTATATAACATTTAAGCAGCAAAACGTAATTGCTACATCTTCTTATAAGAGGGGTGCAAAGATCCCACTCGGTTCAATTGACTTTGCCTGGCCTAATAAGCCCCACCGCCACGAGGAGGCCTGAAACATGGTGGGGCACTACCTCCTCCTATGCTGCATGGCACTATCTCTTCCTAAAATAAAATGTACATAATATTGTAGCAAAAGTGTAATTCGATATAACTTGTGGTATCATTACAGATCGACATCAAAGACCAATAGTTCGATCAAAAAATTATGATGAGACGATGCCGGTAAGATTCACGACACGAGTCTTTGTTCATTCGGTGAATATTGGAAGTGGATACCAATCTCTGAGGTTATAAGTGATATCCTGTTCTTGGTGAAATTCTTGAGTTTATTTCAGGTCAACGGAAATTAAGGTTACTTCACAAGTGTCAGGGACTATGAACCTGTAGGAATAAGTTTAAGTAATCTTTCTTATTACCTCCAATGGGCTATCGGAAATTTCACAAGCCGCATGAAAATCCACACCTCTGTATTGTATGAGCGATAGCTGGTGCAATGCAGCAACGGCACGAAGATCGTGTCTACCTGTCGTTCCTGCACTGCACCACTGTGTGTATAAATTAAAGAATGAAAACATTGATAAACATTTAAACATAGACTTTATTGCATAATCTGACTTTAAATATGAACACTTGAGTTTCGGTTTCGGCCTAAGCCGAAATCCGTGTCGGAAGTTAGGTTTCGGCTAAAAACCAGTTTCGGTCGGACTCTAATAATTGCCTCGGCTCTGCCCATGAACAACCGTGGCCGGATTGCTATCTCAGCTAAGTATAGACTAAACCCTTCCTCGGGTATCGCTCTATCTATCACCAGAGACACGTGTGGATTGTCGTTAGATTCATCTCGATAACGCAAGTGCTAGGAAGTATCTAAAAAAAGGCAGGATTTGGGATTAAATTCGTAAACTTCAATTTTTTTCTGTCTATCTAGTACATCAAATTGTACAGATTTAAATGATGATTCCAAAAATAAATAGCTTATAGTTTTAATTTAACAGAAACTAAAAAATATAAAATAATAAATAAAGGAACCAAATACACGAACACTAACCGAAAACGAAAGTTCAAGCCCCTGCAGTCGGGAAACATTTAAAACCTTCTTTATAAATAATGGGAATCGACTGTAGAAAGCCTTGTGTTTTTCTTTTCATTAAGCGTCGGGTTTTTATATTTTTTTTAATGACCAAAAGGGTCATGGTGCAATCAAACTATGTTCCAAATCGAATGTATTTTTTTATAATTAATCCAATTTAGATCTGCGAGTGATCATTAGTAAAGAGTGACAAACTTATATCTTTCGTATATGTAATATGGCCTATCTATAATTCACTATTTTCAGTTAAAAAACACTTCGTGCTTTTATTAAAAGTCCATCGTACGTCTGGACTGCTGTTTGTAATATTATGAAGAGAGAAGATTTGGTTTTTTGTTTGTTTGTTTGAAATGAATAGGCTCCGAAACTATTAAACCTATTTAAAAAAAATATTTCACCGTTGGCAAGATACACTACTACCGAGTGGCATACGCTATGGTTTTGTTTTAAAGAAAATTTGGGATGATTACTAAAACTTGAATAATCTAACCCAAGGTGTAAAAAAATAAACAAGAAAAAAAACTCCTTCAATAGCGTGCCCTGTAAAAACTATTAATGGTAGAACAAAATGATGTATTACAATTTTTCTGGATACATCGCTATCTATAAAAAAAGTCGCGACAACATGTCGCCATCTTTTATAGTTACGTCACAATAAGCGTCCTTTAAAAAAACTATGAAAATACTATCGCTGGAAAGGGCTCTCTATCCGTACTTAGGTATTGATCCTTATCAAAATAAATAAATCATTATTTAAGACTACTCTTATGCCTTCATATCACCTTAAATGATTCGATTCGGATATTAAATTCAAAAGATATCACGGCTTTGACTAATAGAAAAAACTCCGCTCCTCTAGCTATGCGTTGAAGAGGTACGCCCCCCCCCCCGGTCAACATCACGAAATGAAAACCGGCTTTTCCTTGGGGTTACTTTTTTCAAAACTGAATAAACGTAAAATGTTGTATTACATACGTGTATTGCAACATTAATAGCCCAAAGATATAAAAATGTTGTCCGAAGTAATATTATACGGCAACGATTTCGTGGGTACACATGTAAAAGGCTATATTTTATAGTGAACAGTCACTCGACCTCAACCCGATATGATGCGAAGGCGTGTCGCTAGTTCAATATAGACTGAAAACTTTATGCTTGCAGCTGCTCGTAGTTAGCGCAGTAAGTCGAAAGAATCTTGTGAGCACGGCGGTCCACGTGCAATGAAGCTCAAGATGAAACGGAGCGAAATAACAACATCCTTACTGCCGAGACATAGGGGTTCGTTTTTGTTAAACGACCCCATATAGAGTGCGATTTGTCGTGTCGGTCAGTCTAAAAAAGTGTTTAAGGATATTCTGGTAGGCGTTATAGTTGATTTGAGAAAGTGTGCATCAGGAAAAGGATTAACTTTTTGAAGCGGGGAAACGTGTTTACGCGCGTTTATTGGCCCTGGGTGGGGCCCAGAGGTGTTTGGGGCCCGCGGCACATTATAATGCCTAATGGGTATTCGCCATTATAATGTAATAAAAAAACAGAAACCACCATGAGTGGCATCAGTGCCTCCTTTGGTGAAGTGCCCCGGAACAACTAATCATCACGACACCTCCACGGCTAGCCAGCCTTCTAAGGGAATGACTCCATATCCACAGAGATCCGCACTATAAGACAACCGCACCTTCTTTTTTTCAGGGTATGATTTAATTTTTCGTGACTTTCAATAATTTACAATCAGCTGTAAGGTTTGGTTTTATTCTTCGGTTTGGTTTTATTCTTATTTATTTCTTCACTTAGCACCATTGACATTCATACACTGCAATAAGTCACGCAGACAAAGGCCCGGGTAGAACTAGTAATCGCTTACGGCGACTTACGGTTTCACCCGAGTGTTAACTATCCTACTTGTTATCTAAAGAAAACATTTTTTATATTTAGTATATGAAGTATTTAAAGCAATTCTAGATTGTAATCGATATAGATTGCAATCTAGAATTACTTAAAATACGTTTTAATTTCATCAAATCCCGTTCAGTAGTTTTTCTTAAACAAATGGAAGTGGAGAAAAGATGGATAACGGCACGACTGCTGTGGCTAGATAATAATAGTTCTATTATGTGTGAGATGAGAAGTGAGAAGAAGAGAGAGAAGGGCTGCATCCCGGTATGAATTTTTTTTTAGTATAGGCAGACAAACCACAATCGGAGCATGTCAAAGACTACCGATGCCCATCATGCATCAGCATAATTATGCCTATGCCTTGCCCATCTTTTCACCTCCCCCATCCCCAATAGACCAGCAGCTGTACACAGACCGCACGAAACGTGACACCGTAGGTGTCTCTTTACGCAGATATCAAGTGAGCGAGAGATACGTTCCCGGTCGTGCCCGCCCAATTCCATTGCATGCATGGCACTACCTCCTCCAATGCAGCATGGCACTACCCATTGCAAAAAAACGTTCATAACATTCTCACATCGGGATGAATCTCTCCCATATGCGGGAGAGTAGGAACACCTTTTCAACGCCAAACCTAGTCTAAACGCCCGAAGAGCACTAGGTATGCAGGCTGCCCTTAGCTTCCGCAGCTAATAACCTAAAACAAGTTCAGGTCAGGAAAACAAATTCTATTAGTAGCATATGGAACACTTCAAACTCCCCTCGTATATATGACGGGGGTAAAACCGCGGGGCATAGCTCAATATAAACATTAACCACGCGACACCGATGTTATACCAATATGCCATACTTATGCCATATATTAAACGTAAGGGGTATACGGTGACACGGCTGTCCGTGTTGTGTCACACGGAGACCTGGCTCTCCTCGTTGTCTCCGTATGACACGGCTCTTCGTGTTGTGTCACATGGTGACACGGCCCCCCGTGCTGTGCCACACGGTGACACGGCTGTCCGTGTTGTGTCACACGGAGACACGTCTGTCCGTGTTGTGTCACACGGTGACACGGTTCTCCCTATTGTATTCGTGTGACTCTGCTCTCGTGTGTCTCACCTCTACCTAACAGGATAATGAAAGTGACCGGTATGCTGCGCCGGACCGAAAGCTTCACGTGCTCTCAGAGGCACGGGGGTGTAATAAGGCGAACATCCAAACTTCGGTCAGCTTCTTTATATACAGGGGGAGCCAACGGGCAATCGAGCCTGTTTGCGACAACCGACGCTAATGAACATCCGCATAAGTACTATGTCGATGCGTAGCCCTCATTGCGCACGAAACGCAACACCGAAGACGTTATGGTAGTGTCACGTGCTCGATTTACCTCTCCGGTCGTACCAGCCCAATTACGCTGCAATGGAGCATTGCACTACCTACGTTTTACAAATTGAAGAAACCTGAAAACACTTTTTATGTCGTCTGTACCCTCATGAACTATGGATATACGTACCACGTCCGTCACGAGATAGACTTTTAACTTCACACCTGTGATCATGATGTTTTTGGAGTAAGATTGTGTTAAACGGGCTTGGTCCATCACTTGTTCCCACCGCTACTATGCCTGTCTAGCCATGATTGTGCTAAACGGGCTTGGTCCATCACTTGTTCCCACCGCTACTATGCCTGTCTAGCCATGATTGTGTTAAACGGGCTTGGTCCATCACTTGTTCCCACCGCTACTATGCCTGTCTAGCCATGATTGTGTTAAACGGGCTTGGTTCATCACTTGTTCCCACCGCTACT